>LQNS02000227.1:5061806-5085079 GCA_001587735.2 Parhyale hawaiensis
CTGCAGCCCATAGCACTTGTACACGCGGCATATTGCTGCAGCCCATAGCACTTGTACATGCGGCATATTGCTGCAGCCCATAGCACTTGTACATGCGGCATATTGCTGCAGCCCATAGCACTTGTACATGCAGCATATTGCTGCAGCCCATAGCAGTTGCAGTGTTGCCAACGTGGAGGCTTCTCATAAACTTCTCTTGGGCTCTTGCTAGTGTGCTTCTACATCAGTCCAGCAAAAGTGCACCCCACAGTCACAGTAGCACCACAGCAATAGCAGCATACAACATATATAGCAACACACCACAGCAATAGCAACACACCACAGCAATAACAACACACCACAGCAATAGCAACACACCACAGCAATAGCAGCACACCACAGTCATAGTAGCACCACAGCAATAGCAGTACACCACAGCAATAGCAGCACACCACAGCAATATCAACACACCACAGCAATAGCTGCACACCACAGCAATAGCAGCACACCACACCAATAGCAGCACACCACAGCAATAGCAGCACACCACAGCAATAGCAGCACACCACAGCAATAGCAGCACACCACAGTCATAGTAGCACCACAGCAATAGCAGTACACCACAGCAATAGCAGCACACCACAGCAATAGCAACACACCTCAGCAATAGTCGCACACCACAGCAACAGTAGCACACCATAGCAATAGCAGCACACTACAGCAATAGCAGCACAGTAATAAGAGCGCACCACAGCATTAGCAGCACAAGCCAGCAATAGCAGCACACCCCACTAATTGCAGCACACCCCAGCAATAGTAGCACACCCCAGCAATACCAGCACACCCCAACAGTAGCAGCATACCCCAATAATAGCAGCACAACAATAGCAACAACCCTCAGCAATAGCAGCGCAACACAGCAATGGCAGCATACCACAGCAATAGCAGCACACCTCAGTAATAGCAGCACACCTCAGTAATAGTAGCACATCACAGCAAAAGCAGCACACCTCAGTAATAGCAGCACATCTCAGTAATAGCAGCACATCACAGCAATCGCAGCACACCTCAGTAATAGCAGCACACCTCAGTAATAGCAGCACACCACAGCAATAGCAGCACACCCTAGCAATAGCAGCACACCTCAGTAATAGCAGTATACCACAACAATAGCAGCACACCTCAGTAATAGCACCACACCACAGCAATAGCAACATACCACAGCAATAACAGCACACCTCAGTAATAGCAGCACACCTCAGTAATAGCAGCATACCACAGCAATAGCAGCACACCTCAGTAATAGCAGCACACCACAGTAATAGCAGCACACCACAGCAATAGCAGCACACCTCGGTAATAGCAGCACATCACAGTAATAGCACCACAACCTTAGCACCAACACAACTGTAGCACCAACACAACCTTAGCACCAACACAACCTTAGCACCAACACAACCATAACACCAACACAACTGTAGCACCAACACAACCTTAGCACCAACATAGCCGTAGTACCAACACAACTGTAGCACCAACACAATCCTAGCATCAGCTACGGTATTCTGCATCAAGCGGTTACTCGGAGCTGTCAGCAGCGTTCAGTCTACGAAACTCTCTCTGGCTTTAGCTACAAATTTCTACTTCATTACTCTCGCATGGATAGTTTGCTTTATGATGCTTTCATTCAATTATTTTCTCGCCTCACCTGAAAAAGTTGCTGATTTGAGTAATTGAGAAGTTGTTTTGTATGTAGTAGTTGTCAAATTGAAATAGTTCCTCGATAAAAATACATCGATAACTACATAATACTGAGACGAAAGGATAATAAATAGCAACAGAAACCCTGGAGCAGCAACGTCACCTCTGCTAACGAAAGATTTGCTTTAGGAGCGTGTCCTAAGCACGCGCTTCGGCTGAATCTCTGTTTGAAATCGATCTGAGGCAAAGTTGATTTTAGGCAGAGAGTGAGCGTGAGAATGCTCCTGTCACGTGCGTACTGGCGGTAGTGTATAGGGGCGCGTCATGGCAGACCGTTGGTGGGGTCGTTGGACGCTCCCCCATCACGGCCCTCTCTCCAGTCAATATCTTAACAAAGGACAGAGCATCAGCCTCCCAATACTAAAGTCCTCTCCTTCTTCTCCAATTGCCTGAGCCCTCCCTCGGCCGCCATCACTGCCCTCCAGAGGGGTTGTCAGTCTGTCGCTTTGTTTGTCTCATGCTGCACCCCAGATACTAACTTTGCTAGTGTAGGCCACGTACAAACTCTTCCTATTGCCTACAAGCTGTAAAACCCTTCTCACAGAAAAATGGTAGTTTGCCATTAAGCAAAATTAGTTAACTGTAAACTAATTTGTCGTTTGAATACCAGTCAATGCACATTGTCGTTTGTGATGAACAACAGATGAACAAGAGCGTTGGGATGAACAACAGTGTCGTTTACGATTAATTATTATTGCTTTGTAGCCAAAATGTTACTTCGTTATTGATAAGAAACCAGGTGTTTTTATCGTAAAGAATATACTTTTCTTCGTGTTCTTTCCCACTTCAGGACAGATTGTTCCAGGTCTTCCCTCGCGTGACATTAGCATAACTTGTCATTCAGTGATACGCCCACACGCAAAAGTTCATTTTTCACGAAAAGTTCTAAATGAGAAAACAATTGGCAGGAGCTTTTAGAGTCTCTCAATGGGAGCACAAAAGGGTTTGCCAAGTGGAGTAAACCTTGGGATTTACATGACTGCGTGAACTGTGGTTGTACCGAGCAAGCGTTATATACGCTAACTTCGTTCGCTGGGATCAGAAAGAAAGAAAAACAACTGCAAGTCCCTCCCGTTTTACGGCGCCGATGTCATCTCAGATATTTGCGCCTGCAGATGACGAGGCCGATACATGAGCACAAAAAATATCGATCGAAGCAGCCATGATAGTGAGCAGTAATGGGCGCCCCGGCCGACTGCCGCACAAACAATTTGCCTTCATTTTGTGTTTCTGCTGCTGCTATGCTGTCCGCTGCGTAGCGTTCAGTGTAGAGTAAGTTATTCTCCTCTGGTGCGTGTCGCAATTAGCATTTTTGGGTTACCGCTGACCCAACCAGTCGCAACCCGTGTTGCAGTCATAGCTCAAATGACGACTGCGAACGGGTTACGGTGGTGGAGGTCACCGTGTACAAACGTCTATTTTGAATAAAAGGAGCGCTAAATCCGTTCGTATATGCAACAAATGAACTCCGTACACCAGAATAACTGAATGAAATCAGTTACTTGGAACTTATATTGATGACGGTAACCTTTTTTCAGGTCGCGGTAGCCTGGATGTGGTTTGATGGCGACACACCCCTGCATGTAGTAATGAAAAATTACCCGAACAAAAGACAAGTCGCGTAGATAATTTTGCATGCAAGCAAGTAGCTCTGCTGTGTACAATATACAAGATAATATGGCGCTGCACTTGCTCCGTTACTGCGACATTTACTTCATACATCTCGCACTACCCAAATTCATAAATAGTACACCTCGTGTTTGTTCTAGTAAAAAGCATCCATCTACAACCTCACATGAAGATGGAGTGCTGCGTCAGCAGACTTTACTGAAGGCAAGAAAGGACTGCCTCTAAAAAAAATGATTGATTTGGAGACGCTTCACAACCGAACGAAGGACCAGCTCTGCTGCCATTGTGAGTGCGAGTTAAGCATCCCATTTAGTTTCACTGCATCACACTCTTGTCAAAACAAGGCACGCTGTAGCTTCTACAGGCAGGTGGAAGACAATACTCACATCGTCCTGAGAATGTCTACACTCGTTAAGAAGAGCAGCAGGTCATACGTTCTGAAAGCCACCCAAAGTTTGCTGTCTTCAGCAGCTATCTTACTTGCGACTGTCATACGCACGATATCTTTTTTAAGAAAACAGTAGGTTGGTTTCCAGTCGGTCTCTTGTGATGTTTCCCTCTTTGATGGTCAGGATTTACCTTCAAACTCTGATTTCTGTAATAGGCTTCATGCAGGGCCTTTGCCTGCCAGCTGACGTGCTCGCTACATCGTCTATCACAAGTATAAAACTTTACCATCGCTGAAAGCAAACACGCCTCATAAATACTCGCATGTGCGCCTCAGTTCTACCGGTAGTACAGTACTGGTTATTAAAATTATCTCACGTGGAGGTTGAGTCCAGCTACACTTCGCAGTAAAGAAAAAACTCTGAAAAACTCGAAACTTTCAATTATGTTCCTTCAGTATATGCTATGTGTAATAGGAACGCGCTAGGGCTAACAGTTCAGATGTCCGTCCGCCTGTTACGCTTAAGTTCATGATGAAACCTGAACCTGCAGCACAGCAAGAATGCCAATTTCGATCTAGGCAACAGGACCGCTGGGGCGTCTTTCATATCACTAAGTATATGGCCTGATTTCTTTCAACATTTTCATTAGTCCATTATGCAAAACAATTCGTTCTGTCATCAGAAGTATGGCAATGACTATATATATGCCCTCTCATTGTTTATGTGGTCATGGCGTTAATATACGGCAAACCTCGCGCATGGCAGCCTGACCTTCACTAATATATCAGCAGAGGTTAGCCCGGTCACTTTCAATTAGGTCAGGTATACTACCGTTCTCCTTCACTTGCTGCTAAAATCTACCGCAAAAATGAAATCATTCTTTTGAATAAGAAGGAAAATGTTATCAACAATAACTACACAGTATCAGTCGCTTTTAGGCCGGGTTTTCATTTACAACGTTCGTCGGCGCTATTAACTCTTCACTGCGTAAGGTACCACACAGGGTACAGTTTTAATAGTGTTATTTCCACGGGAATGGCGAAATTAAATGGCGCAATGAAGGGTTAACATAGAGCCAACCCTCCGGAGGCACGGCTTCAGCTTGTACACAACTGTCCAAATGATCACAGAAAATCTCTGCAGCCGCTGCAGTTTTCACTCTATTGCCAGGGGAAAAGTTTCGACGATCTGTCCTAATATTAAGAGAGGTTATTATAGCAAAGAATTATATATTTGCATCTTAGCGCGATATTTAAACTCTTCAAGTTGTCGCCACGGTCACGGTAAAGCAATCTCATCAGTTCAGTTGGCTCTATGCTGAGAGCGCAGACGCAAGTCGCAATAGTCTGGCCATTTTATCAAGGGATTTCGGTCATGGGCAGATTGCTCTATTGCGGTGCTAATTCTGTGGGTATTTCTGAGATTTCTCTATATACAGTTAGTGGGCGGGGCTAAGTTATGCGGCCAACAAAATCTCAGAGATACCCAGAAAATTAGCAACGCCGAACTGCCTTGATAAAATGGTCAGACTATAGTATAGTGTAAGGTGCTCATTCGGACTTTGTTGTAGGTACGATTTCTGTATACGCTGCAAGCGTTACACAAATATGAAAATATGAGTAGAAAAGATAAACTAATACATACAAAACGTCCTTAGTAAAAGTGTTAAGTTAGTGTTCCAGTGGTAACAGTCTAATAACTGATGAAATCCTATGCCTACATATTTGAATATGTCGTCCCATGCCGTCCACCTAATGATGTATTAAGGCCACGTTAGTACCGTCAGTCCACAGCAAAATTCGACTCAGTTCAGTACTCACCTTCACGAGCTTGTCACGGATTTCCCAAGAAAAAGCTCCTGGATTTTCTTTTTTGTAATCGTCGATTTTCTTCTCGATGTCTGGAGCGGAGATTTTTGGTTTGGAGCCTCCGATGACGCCTGGCCGGATGGACCCCGTCTCCTGGTACCTGTTGAGTATCTTGGACACACAGCCGTGGGACACCCGCAGCTGGCGGGAGATGACGCACGGCCGGACTCCCGCCGCCGCCATCTCTACGATTTTGAGGCGGATGTGGTTGGGCAGCGGACGGCCGTTGATAAACACTCCGCCGAGCTGGTTCACGCGCCCCTGGCCTGTTGTGGACAGTGTAATGCATATAATCAGTGAACATAGTTGATAGTTGTGTACCACAGGGTACACCCCCCCCCCAACCTGTCAGTGTTTTTTGTGAAGGAACAGAGTACCATCTCTCAAGGCTACATAACCTTCACACTATACTGTAGTTTGCTCTGCCCAGCAACTCTCCATTACATGACAGCCAAACTCAGATCTTAGCAATAGAAGTCAACAGTGTGTGCATGCTGACGGTGAAATCATAATTACACGAGAGCCACAAGCAAAACACTCGACCTCTTTTCTTTCGCTTCTGCGACATGCGCGTCTGGGCATCGAGCAGCCTGTGCTGTCGTGAGCCCCGGCTTATAGAATGAAATATATGTGCATGTGCCAGTGTAGCAGGATGTTTATATGTGAGATGTTAGCGGACCCGTCGACCTACACCCGCCAGTGGAGCTGCGGGACGGTTCGCAGCTCATGGCTGGTTCACACCAGTTATTTGGTCCCCATAAGTTAGTATGTACTCAGCTTGCGAATGTGTTGCTGTCTTTGATAGCACAAAAGTGTACAACTTCCTTGGTTCTGATTCACTTCAAGTATAGATTTTATTAAATTAGATATTGGGTAAAAACGGAGCAAAAAGCCCAATCCTAGAGAAGACTAAAAGCCTTGGCTTTTAAGCTAATGGAACGTGAGTGTAAATACTGTATGATGTGTTGCAGAATGCTGACAAGTTGCGTGCGACTGGCTGCGACTGGCTGTGGAAGGTCATGGAAGAATTCTGTCTCTGAAGGATGAAATAGCTCCAAATTCGCAACTGAGCTACGGAAGAGGAACCTGAAACTGCAGAGGGTGTTGCTCCCAACACTTGTCAAGACGTATCTGTACGTATTCACTGGCTTGATTGAGCTGCTTTCGAAGGGATTCCATTCCAAATTTTCGCTCTGACGTACAGGAAAACTGCCAACCTTGTCTGGGGTGTTTTATGCTGAAGTTTGAGCTTTTACCCATTCTTTTGGAGGCAATCAGCAGCATCTCTTTAGAAAAGTCCCGCTGTTGGGACTGGAGATATCCCTGAAGTCCTTCAAATATTATTCAATATTTCTGCAAGTTACCCATTGACAACTTGGAGGTGAGGTTTGTGTGGTGAAGGTGTCGCTTGTAAGGCTCGTTGCTTGTGTTGCGTTGCCTTGTGTTGAAAACTTTCCATTTTATCATGATCTTTGGTATAAGGACACAGAGAATGTGATGGAAATCGGGAATTCCCAGTAACGGCAGACTTGTGTTTTTATAAAGACAGAGTTACATCCTTGGTTTTGCATAGAAAATTCCTGGTAATGAATCTCCGGGGCTTGTTTGCTATTTTAACTTGCTTCTCTCGTTTGGTGACTTGTGTCAGCTATTCCTAAACGAATAGCGTTATTGAACTATTGTGAAACTCCCCTGACTAATTAACTAGTCACTGAAATAGCTTTCAACTTGCCTATAACTAACGCCTTGTTTTGTTGACAAACAATGCAAAATCTGAGGAGGTTGCGATGCAAAATATTACCCAAAACAATCCGTTCAAATTCTGAAGAAATAAAATATCAACGCGTGCTTGAAAATTGCGTATGATACTGAAACTTTTAACGCTCGATCAGACACCAGTATGAGAAACTGACGAAAGACCAACATGCAAACCAAGAGGAAACTAACTGAAAATTTGGAGGTCTGTAGCTTGAAATTATCCTTTTATTAACAAATTATAACCGTCATAATGGGGTAAATTTAACTGCAGAACCATGCACTGCCCCCACATGGTATAAAAAAGTACTTGCCAAGTACATTACCATCTTTACAGTTTTCCCAAACTCATGCACTTTTCAGCGTCCGTAAGCCGTTTACTTGATAACGTTCTCTATCTTTGATCCAGTGTGACAAATTATGTTTAGTGTAACAAAATTTAAGTAAGTAACTCACAGTTCAATTGGTCTGCAACACCACAATTGAGCTTCAACTATCATGGTGCACGTACACAGTGAAATTTCCACTATGGCAGATTACTGTTTACCTTTAAATAGGTAAATCCAAACAGGAGTCTGGCTAGACTTACCTATAAAAAGGTCGATATAAACTTCTCACATCTGATATTTCCTTATGTGTCTCAATAAGCAGATGCTACTACTGAGCATATTGCACGTGTACAAGATACTATAGCAACTGATCACTGCTGCATGTAGCAAACAATAGCCATTCCACGCAACAAATAAGCTACACCTCTACAGATCTTCACTTCGCTTTGTAAAGTATTTTACTTGAACTTTTTGTTGACCATTTTTTGCATGAATTAATCTGCCTATATCGTAGCATTAGAACTATAGCCTGACCATTTTATCAAGGCAGTTCAGTCGTGGTCAAATTCCTCTACTGCGGTGCCAATTCTGTGGGTATTTCTGAGATTTCTCTATATACAAATTATACAGGTAGTGGGCGGGGCTAAGATATGAACCGAAAAAATCTCAGAAATACTTATAGAATTAGCAACGCAATAGAAGAATTTGACCATGGCTGAATTGCCTTGATAAAATGGTCAGACTATAGCTGAAATGGTGCACATAGACCTCGTTCTGTGATAGAAGGTCAAGCAGCCGTTTAGCCAGGGATAACACAAGCCAGCCACAGCTAAAATCATATAAGAAAATATTTGCTTTTCTTCAGTCATCTCGCTGAACCCTTTGCCTTTAATATCTCCGGGCATAAAAGTCTCCCATGATCAGATCTTTTTACAATGTCCATCTGAATATATTTGTGCAAAAAAGGCATTACCATTGCCCCAATCTGGCATTTATATTTGCTACACGTATTTTCATTTGCCTAAGCGTACCCGTCTCTATAATGGGATACAAAGGATATTTTTGGTATTTACTGATTGACGTCTCCAGACTTATATTTGTTAGGCCAAGCTTTTGACCCTATAAGGTATTTTGTAATGCTGCCAACGATCTGATCATATGAATTACTAAACATAAAAGAAAACATGTAAATATAGGTTTAAGTATGGTTTTTACAGGTATATATGTGACCCACTACTGTAATCTACCGGTATACCTTAGCAAATTTAGGGCCGCCACCCAGAATTTAAATTTGGGGTTCTAGCTTTTGCGGCGACCCTGATTGTTTGTCGGGCATATGTGTCGCAGTGTTGTGGCATTAGCTCATAGAGGGCCGGGGCGTAAGTTCCGGTGTCTCTTTGGGAATGGGCCTCTTGCTTAGTCTACTGCTGCCTATCCAATCTAAACTACTAGCATATGTGTGTCCCAGTAGTGTGGTCTACAGGTACAGGTGTGTCCCAGTTTGTAGTGTAAAGGAACACATGTGCCCCACTAGACCAGCACTAAAGTATGTCTACTACGACACCACTAGCTAATTGCTCTAGCTATAATAATCAATTATGTAAAATCATTCTCCTAAATCAAAAGTATTTACACATACCCTTAATTATATTTTTATATATGTTTGACTGCAGCGAAGTATCATCTATTTGGATGTGTGCCTGAATTACCATACGCGACTGCCTACTCGAGAGAGCTAAGTTATTGCAAAAGACAACTCACCACCGCAGGGCAGCAGTGGGAGAGCTTCGGCCAATGACAGTCAGTGTAAGGCCAGTTTTTTAGAAGGTACATTATAGCTTTTGGAAAGGAGGACTGACTTGGACCGTAACAAAAGCAATTGCTAGACGGAAGTTCCACTGTTTCAATGTTCTTAATCATTGCAGATAATTTTTATATCTGAGCAGTATAGTGGCATAAATGATAGCACGTGATTGGATGTCCACAGAACTATATATACCTCTCCTGTAGTGTGTCCCATGCCGTGCCCACTTCTGCTATAATAACAGTCGATCGCCGTGCTGAAGCCGTATCAAGAAAGCTACAAATAATTCTCGTGCTGCTTCATTTTCATGAAGACTTGTGTTAATATTTGTTTGCATAATGTGAAGGTTTCAACGGTTGAAGATGTTTCTACTGTTATAGTAACATCGTTATACCTAAGGAAAGTCATATAGTTCAATTGCAGTAAGAACTACATATATAGAGCACTCTGGGAGGGCCTACCTCCCCCAAGAAAGCAATGTTAACGACATATTCAAAATGGTTCTGAAACTGTGATATCCTTTTTAACAGTAAAATATGGTCAAATTGGTGCTTTTGACAGTAACAACAGAGTCTGTAATTTTCTTAGAGATCCATTCATAATTTTTCGAGTTCTTTTGTTGACAGTCAGACAAACATTAATCAAACACACTAAGAGATCACCTGATGATCATTACCAAAATTTCATCACGTACTGTTCGTGATATTCCTTACGATTCATGCAAATTTCATAAAAATCCGTTGGTAACTTTTTTAGTTATTTTGTGAATATATATATATATAGATACAAACACCGAGACAAACCAACAGATCTTTACAAAAATTGTATTATTTACTATTTGTCAGATACCCAACAGCTCATTCAAATTTTTAAAAAGTCTGTTTATAACTTTTTTGAGTTATGGTACTAAGAAAAAAGAGGCAGACAAATTTAACAAACATACTGTCTAACGGATCTTCACCAAAAGTTAATCATTTGTTGCTCTTAACATTCCTACTAATCCCTTTAAATTTACTTTACGCCATCCATAACACTGAGCAATCTTGGTGTCAGACAAATAGAAAGACAGACAGACAGACAAACTCGACAAAAACCTAATCTCAATGGTGGAGGTAATAATGAGTGAGGTGAGAGCAGACCTGCGTTTCAAGTAATACAATAAATTTAATACAAAGTTGACATTTTGGAAAAATGCCGAAATTAGTTTATGTTATAGCTCTCGGACAACAGACAACTAAATTCTAAATACATCTAGAAAGGATTTAACAAAAGAATCAGTGTACGGTTTGACGAATCAACTTTGCATGCAAGAATGTAAAGGGATATGCTGGCAGGGCTTGATGATGCAACACGCGGGTCGATAGTTGGACACCATCAACATACGAGATATCCTCTGGTCCTCTGTCCATTGTCAAGTATCTATGGAGATTTAAATCTGTTTCATTTAAACACTTGAGCTAAACTTCCTAGTTAATCCCTAAGCGCGGATGCAAATCTGCGATGTAAAGCAGTCGTCAGCTGTGGCTGAGAACCTCGGTATATGTTACTAATAACTCTTTCTCATAACCACGGCTGAGCTATGGAAGTACATCTGGAACTGAACTCCTGCGAGCTATGGTCGCAAAATAAAATCTTTGTTGTCCAGAATGTTTCTACTTTTCTTTGCAGTAATTTGTGGCCGTAGAGGAAAAGGTAAGCTGAGAGTTGCCGAAGTGGAAGTGCATGGATGCGAGCTTCTCTTCCTTCTGAATTATTAAAATGAGATGAAACTGCCGAGGCGACGAGTGCGATATTTCTGCCACAACATAAGCACGACAACGAGCATAAACACTGTTTGTTATCCATTCAATTACATTACCGTTGAGTTTGAGGCAAGAGCCCTCTAGTAAAAAAAAAATCCACTCGTTTAAGTTAAATAACACCCATTCCTTATGGCCATATCCCTAGTCTGAAAACAAATATGCTCTTATACATGATTTTTCCCTCCATTGCATGTTCCTAATGCCTTTACAAGTGTTATATTCAACACCAACCATCGGCCAAGTATCTGTATTGATACGATGATTGTTTTTAAAGTTATAAGAACAGTTATGAAATTCCTTGAGTGCGTGCTAATTGTTTAGCTACGTCTGTAGGAAAATCACAGGCGTTATAACGAAAACATCCGACAGTTTGTTGTTAGTGCTCATAATAGCTCCATCTAGTGAGGATCCCGCACATGTACTGTACATTGGAACCAAGATGATGTATTGCTTGTGGAACTTTTGCGTCTTTATGGCACGCTACGATGTACTGTGAGACCATACAGAAACTGCAGCTTGCATTGCAAGACAAAGGCGTGGTATGCTGCTTAGAGGAATCGTTTTGCTTCATGACAACGCTAGTTAACACACTACTAAATGAACTCAAGATCTCATTGCATCATTTAACTGGCAACAACATGGCCACCCTCCGTACAGGCACGATCTAGCACTCAGTATATAACTACCTCATGTTCCTGCAGTTCACGACGCATTTCGACAGTCTTTTCCACAACGATGATGATGATGCGGTCATAACGACTGTGTTGAAGAGAGTGGCACATCAGAGGATTCAAAAATTCGTTTTTGATATGACAGGTGCCTTAAAATTGGCATAAACTATTTGGAAAAATAGACTGAGGTGTGGCCTTTCGTATAAAGAGAGAATTGGAGAGAATATTATGCTTGCTTTTTTCTATTTCAACATGGTACTTGCTATAAAAACAACCATCGTAATATCAATATGTTAATTAATTACTGTATTATTATTGTAATCAGTATTATTAAGATAAATATATATCATTGCATGATATTTTTAGATTTCATAATTTATTGATAAAATTATTCAAGCGCATGAAGAACATATACATTCAATTTTCCGTATTCTGTCTATATGTTGCTGCAGTTTATTGCACAGACTTAGATGCGACACAATTAGCCGCACACACATCGACGGCTCTGCACGGGTTAGAGCTGATATATATAGCCGTGGTCGGTTAGTGAACGTACATATGTCTTACGCTGCTCTTATCTACAATTAACCTCACTCTGATAAATTAATCTGCCTTACTCACAGAAATAGCCCTATCTCCAATGTTACCCACAGACCACGCGAGAAAGAGTTCAATTGGTTGGAAATGATGCCCCCAATGAAGCGGCAGTCAAATAGGAAGAATATATCTTTCCATTAAGTGAGGGACTTTGGATTACAAAAAGCGCATTGTCTGAGTGTAAACACGAGTGAGTGTACAACTAAAGATTATTTAGCGATCTTCACAAGTGGCTTCTACAAGCCCTCGATGTGGTTCACTGAAGCTCGACAGCGATAACTTTAGCCGAGACACTTCGCATATGGTTCTCTACAATTATCAAATTTGTTTAATAATACATCGTTGTTTATAAGTATCAGTCAGATAAATATTGCAAATTGCCCATTGTAGAGGGTTACAATGCACGTTACAATAGGCGAAAGAGTTTATAGGTCTGCATGAGTTTCCTTCACAACTTTAAGCTGAGACTCTACCACCATGCATGCACTCGTGCGACTCAGGCATTAGTTTGCAATGATGGATCCACAGGCCCTCGCCATGCATGAACCGATATTGCGATCACTTTTTCAAGTAAATCTATCTGAATCTTAATCCGTCTGCCATCATGGAAAAACGTATTTTGCTGTAAAGCTTGATGATTAATCGGAAGCAACTGAAGTTAGAACAAACTTCTGCTTTCATGAGACGGGATCTGCATGAGTGATTGAGTGCGTGATAGACTCGGAAAAGCTGGTTGGAACGGAGTTAGAACGGAGCGTACCACACGAAGGGAGCCATCCAATGACTTGCAATACGGGCCGCCGGGCCTCGACCGGAGACTTAACTCAGTTACTGCCTCAACAGGTGGATTGCATACATGCGCTATTTTGAAGTTACTTCTATGCTAAAACTTTCTTATTGATATCTTTTGGGGATCACGTCAAGTACCGCCCCTCCTTGCCATGTTCCCTTATAAATGTGGATCGCCACCCTTATATATATCTTCCTAGTGAAAACTCCTATCCTTGGCTCTTATGAAGTGAGTATTCTCTCAACATGCAGCAATATATTTTTCAGACATGGCACTGTAATGTTTCGTGGCTATATATATGTACATGGTAGTGAGATCAGATAAACTAAGTAACAAGAGTAAAAGGTGTAACGTTCTAGTGCAAGAAGCACCAAGTGTGTTACTTCAACATAATCTGATCTCCTATTAATAAAACAAAAATACTTTTTAAAAATTCGACTTCCTTTTCTGTAGCTGGAAGTATGAATTATTCTAGATAACGTATATATAGCCGCTAGTTCTTTAGACCTTTTAGTATTTTTGCTGCCTACAAAGTTGGTTGCAAAATAAATAACTGCCTGTGTTCAGATCCAGGAGCCTCGCTCGCTACTGCTGTAAATTAAGCACATAATTCCAGTTTCAGCGGCATTTACTGCTGTTCTCTGATGCCTAAGGGTATATGTGAAGCTCGACCTTATATACCAACTGCTACAGTAAACGAATGAAACAAGCGTAATGAAGACATAGTAACACCAACGATTATATGTTATACTTTTCTCAAGCAATGTAACGGCAATATTTAGTATATCATCCATATTTACCATTTCCACCATCTTCATTAAAAATTTCAGCTTTCAAACGATTTTCAGCATAATGTGGATTATTCAACCTCTCATACTCGGACATTACCTTAATTATAGGTGATGGAAACTACTAGGGCTGTGGGCAACAGCTTAGACTACACTTTACATTACCAAACAGGCGTCCCGTTATCTCGAATAGGTCCTCTATGTATCGCTGATTAGTTAAATTTCAAAAATATTTCCTAATTATAATACAGAGGAACCTCAAACAATTAGCAAACTGCTTAGAATGTAGCAATGCATGTGTTTATGAGCAAGAAGTGTAAATTCGTCAAGACAGGTCATTGACGGATGAGAA
Source organism: Parhyale hawaiensis (assembly GCA_001587735.2). Taxonomy (NCBI): domain Eukaryota; kingdom Metazoa; phylum Arthropoda; class Malacostraca; order Amphipoda; family Hyalidae; genus Parhyale; species Parhyale hawaiensis. Next base: position 5,076,321 of record LQNS02000227.1, read on the forward strand.
GCAGTGAATCTTGTAGGACGCCTATAGGAAACAAATATATTGATATATACATGATCGCCATTAATTTTATCCCTCTTTGACGATGAACTTGTGTTTCCTGCTAATAAAGGTATTTCTGCAGTCTCCATGAACCGTTTGTGTCTCCATTTTGATTTATTTTATTGTCAATTGAAAATTTTTTAAAATGAAATTTAGTAAATTTGCCTGAAGAATCATTTGTAAGCAGTGGACAGTCCAGCTATAGACAACCGATCGATGTCTGAAGTATAGTCTCCTTCGCACTGCAAGGACTTCGGCCCTGGTACTTGAGTATAATACACCGCACACTTTATATGCTTCGTGACTATCGTAGTTATAAGTTGCACTAATAACAAAGCATATCTAAAGCTGGAGAACACTTTCTGCACTTCTCTGAGGTTAAACGGTGATGCAAGGTAATTAGTCTGCCTTTGTAGCATATGCCTCTACTGTCAGCAGAAATATATGCTGAGCTGGAGTAAACAGAAACCTTATTCTTATTTCAGTGAAAGGTTTTACAGTTTCTGTGTTATATAAGGCTTATAGTGACTGGCAATATACGCTTTCATCACTCACGACGACACACATGTGTAGCGGTGCGAGGCATAAATTAAGTTACTCAAAAGATATCCACAAACTTTACTGCAATGCAAATATAAGTTGAATATGCCGCAGGCTTTCTGTTTTTCCTCATGCATGTGTACGAAAATTGTTTTGTTCGTTGTTCTACTGGCACTTACTGGAATAGCTTTGCACCGCGTTACTTTCTGTTGTGTTTGTGCCTGGCACTGCATGAGCTCAAATAAAATAAGGTAGAGTGGAACAGGCCATCAGTCGCGGTGTTGTTCTCCTTGAGGTCCATGTTAAACAAATAACAGAGTTCCTTTGCATTTTAAGTCTTCAGTAAAGATTAAGTTTGGCTTAGTAAAAAAAACTCAGTTTTCAAAATGTATGACACAAGAGAGCCTCAGATCGAGGCTATTTCACATACTGTAGTACGTAGATTGCAGAGTCTATTGGTATTACAGAAGCACCGTATCTCAGTTGCACACGTCCAGCATCACTTAATTCCTCTATCTGCTATTGCAATTCGTACGAATTTTAGCTCTAGCAGATACTATAGTAGGCATTGTACGTAGATGTAAACCTTGCCCATATTGTACGAGAAAGAGTCAAAAACTTTTTAAAACTAGAGGAAACCTTTGTTTTTATGTTTAAATTTTCCTGCGTTATATTAAACGTATTCTTCTGTACCTGATATATACAGTAATTCTACCAACTTTACTGCAGTTTGGAATCCCTTACAAAGGTGCCACACGGCACAAATGTTACTTGAACATCGTCAGTAGCAAATTTTTTGCATGTTTAATGTATGTTGAGCTGTGACTGCTTTCGTTCAGGTGAAGTACAAAAGCAAACTAGTCTCAGCCGTGCAGTATCTCATGGTTGTGTTCATTTTGTGTTATAAATAAGCTGAAAGATGCACTTGGTATATGTTGCGGTTAGTTGCTAGTTTAGTGATAGCAACTGTCGCCCTTAGCTCAGCGATGCTCGCTGAGAGAAGCTTTCTAATAACGTTTAGATTGCCCGAGTATTACGAGGCTAATACTGTTTATCAAAGATAAATTCTTTAGTTAGTATAAAACTACCACCAGCGAGCCTCTCGTAAAAACTATATAGCAAATTCTAAGGATACTGCAGTACTTTAGCCGCAGTAATTAGCTACTTAATGTGAAACGTTACTGTATATACACAGTGTGACAGTATGAGCTAAAAGCTTCATTACCTTGAAAAGGATATCCAGTAAATATTGGTCTGATGGTCATGGTGCTGACTGAGCGAAAGTTTATCCTCGCTCAATGTTATTTTAGAATTCACACTTTAATTTCAACTCTTGGCTCTACAGATCACTTGAGTCTCTCAGAGTTGCTTGAGCTCGTATGTTCATCAAAGACTCTCGAGTCCAAGCTAATTATCATAAACAAACACGAGCACAGTACGCCAGCCACAGGAAACACTGCAATGAAGCACTTAATCAGAGCTCAACGACTATGATATCACTGGGACGAAGTGTTGAGAACGCTACCTCTCACAGCATCAGGTGTCGGACTACAACGCAATTTTCACTGTCGGGCTCTATTTGATCTTGAGTCTCCGCCTCCTTTGCATCCCACGGAAGTCGGCGAGTGGTCGGCCAGCTCCAGGTACCCTGCCAGCCGACCACTTGAGGCGGAGCTCCAGCGGCGTCTCAATGGGACCCAAGGGACTGTGGTGGGACCCCTGCCGCCCGAAGCCCAAGCGGCGCACCGCCTCGTGTCTCCTGCCAAAGAAATTTTTCCTTCGTACATCGTGAGCACCTCGAGGTGGGCTCGTTCTGAGAGCTTAAAGCAGACAGCTGAATTGATTCGCTGGCTCTTGGAATTTTCTGGTACTGCCAAAGGACCATCCTTCTTCCCGACAGTCGCTGATACCGAAGAAAATAAAATACAAGCGCTGTTGAAAGCTGAGAAAATTCCTCAGTGATGTCTCGATGCAGCGAATACATTGTATACCGAGATATTCCTTTGCCATGCCAAGGAAAGTTTGTACAGAATACTGGAGCAGTGATAGGGTAATGTGCGGCGCGCTGGTGCGTACTATAGGCCTCATTTGCGACTGAGGTATTATATAAACAATCTATAGTCGGAGAAAATTTTCGATGCACTTAGGTGTTTTACAGTGAAGCATCAGGATGCACGTAGGTGCTTCATAGCGTAGTTTGGTGTGTCATCGCAGCAGACAGAAAAACATATTTCAACCAGAAAAAAATATTTCCGCTGAAAGATAGTGAACAAAAGCTTTGTAGTTTTGTTACAAGTACGAAACGTAATGCGGTTACTTACTAACACGCAAATCGCTATTGTAATTCGAAATTTTGTCTTTTCGGGTGCATCAATTTTACCTGTTTTTGATGCATCTTGGTGCATCATCGGCTTAGTCCCAAAAGCGAAACACATAAGTGCATCAACGTGACCAAGTGCATCATAGCTAGGATCATTTAGGCATCAGCATGACGCCCTTTCGTGTTTCGGTTTTGGGACAAAAATGCATGTAATTTCTATGCACATAAGTGCATCAAATTTTCTCTCAGTGTAATATTATTCTGCTCGTGGCTCCATACATACGATGTAAGTGCGTCCAACATCCGATCTGTAAACTAGAGCTCTCTGAGAGCGCATAACTCCGCCAAGCGAGGCAACGGTAGCAAAAAATGCAAATTGTCTCTGAAACCATGATTTTCTTTGTATCAACTCCAAAATCTTTGTGCCTTTTGATAGTAATAACAGCTTGCGCAATTTTCTTGAAGATCCGTTCATAACTTTTTGAGTTATGCTGCTAACAAACGTTATGACAAACATGAGTCAAATATACAAATGAACTAACCGATCTGTACCGAAATTTAATCATTTATGTCTATTAACATTACTAACAACCTCTAAAAATTTCATAAAGATCCATTGATTATTTTTTGAGTTATTGTGCTAACAAGCACAAAATTAAATATAGTGATGAACGAACAAACAAACGGATTATTACCAAAATTTGGTCATTTACTTTTTTCATATACCTAATAATTCATGTCAGTTTCATCAAAATCCATCGATACCTTTTTGAGTTCTGGCATTGAGAAGAATGAGGCAGACAAACAAACAAGCAAACGGATGGACATATCTCCACCATCTAATCATTTGTGCCCTTTGTTGGTATTAACAGTTTATGCAATTTTCGTGAAGATCCGTCCATAACTTTTTCAGTTATGCTGCTAAGAAACATTATGACAAACATAAGTCAAACATATAAACGAACTAACCGATCTGCACCAAAATTCAAATCATTTATGTCTTTTAACATTACTAATAACTCCCATGTATTTCATAAAAATTCATTCATAATTTTTTGAGTTATTGTGCTAACAAGCATAAACTTAAAAAAGTGACTAACGAACGAACAGATCACTCCAAATATCTGATCCTTTACTCATCGTAATATACCTAACAACTCATGTAAATTTCTTCAAAGTCCGTCCATAGCTTTTTGAGTTATGGCCTTGAGAAAAATGAGACAGACAAACAAACAAGCAAACGGATGAACGGATCTTCAGCAAAAGTTAATTATTAGTTGTTCCAAACACACCTAACAATTCCTGTAAATTTCATCGAAATCAGACAAAAACTTTTTGAGTTATCTTGGTGACAGACAGATAGACAGACAAAGTGACAGACAGACAAAGCCGACGAAAACATAACCTCCTTAATTGGCGGAAGTAATCATGCGCTCATCTAGGCTAGCCTGACTTGTGGTGCGCTATATGGTGCGCTTCAGGATGGACAACGTGCGTGCGTGCGTGCGTTAGGTTAGGTGAGTTGCGTTGTGAGCTAGGTAGACGGGGTGTGTTAGGTTAGCATAAATCAGGGTTAGACGACGCGTGGCTAAAGCTTAGACTGGGTGGGTTAGGCTAAATGAGCAACGTTAGTTTAAACTGGGATAGTGAATGATAGTGAAGCTATATATAGGTTCGCTACATTTTAAAAAGTTCAACCATTTTTACTGACCACTGAATTTCAAAGGGTCCCGCTTTCAAACACATGAGTAGAATAATGAAAAAGCTAGTTATTTGATACATATGTATGAATTTAACTCCAGCATGATCAATTATAAAGTGGCAACTCAAATTATTCCGAGGCTTAATTGCAAGCACTACGTACTCGCATTTGAGAATGAAGTGTTGAATACACGCTGTCTGTAGCCATTAGCAGCTGCGTACATGAAGACATGCAGCAGTATACGCCCATACCATGTGATTTATAGGTGTTGTCCCAGGGAAACGGATGCTATAAGCCAGCCATCCTCGCTTCCATCCCATGCATAAGTAAACTGTTTGCAGTGCAAGTCATGGCGACTGAGTTATTTGCGAACTCCCTCTCTATAGGCCAACAGTCTCTGTGGCCTTCTGGCTGTAAGACAAGTACTTTACACAGGTGGCTGTGACGACGTGCGATGCAGTTTGGCCTATTTCTTACGGGATCAGCAGGTACACAGGTGACAATGTGTGATGCAGTCTTCTTAAGTTAATTAGCATGTAAAAATTAGGCACTTTCGAAAAAGATTTACTACATTTTTTCTGTTTCAAAATTTAAATAAAAAAAATGAATTACCAAAAGTATCATTTTTGTTAAGCAGATTAGCTTACATACGGTAGACGGCAGCAGACGGACCAACAGAGCCATTCTCAGAGAGCACCTGGGACTAACGCTCCGGACCCCTATGAGTTATTGTCATAGACGCAAAGTTAGCTGGGGCACGAGAGATGAAGGATTATCGTGGCATCTCAAGAATTCACCATGAAGAATTAGTGGGTGCTGAAGGAGGAGCTCCCAGCTGTGGGAATATTCACCCAGTGTTTGCTAATTTGAGTTTAAAATGCAATGACTGTCTCTGTACCAACAATTTCAAAGGGGAGTCCATTCCAAATATTCACTATGAAGTACAAGCAAAACTGTTGACTTAGGGCAATTCTTCATATCTCTATTCTTGAATTTTTGGCCGTTGTTTCTGAGGCAATCACCAGCGTCAACAAGTCATGTTGTAGGCAGGTCGTTGAAGTAATTCACGTACTTGAATGTTTCTCTTAGTTGCCTCCTGAGTCGTCTTTTTGCGAGACAGATCAGTCCGATTTCCTGACGGCGACGCTCGCATGGCATATTTCGTAGGAGAGGTAACAGGTTTGTTGCTCTGCGTTGGTTTCGTTCCACATTAGGAACGCAACATGTGGCGATTACAATTGAAAAGCAAACTTTAAATGTGGGTGCAATTAAGCTCGCGCATTGCATTGAGAAATGAGTATGTCGTTAAATCTGTACTCAAAATCCCTGACAATGAATCCCAGTACCTTGCTTGCACTTTTTGACACACTTGCCTACTTGCTGACTGTGCTATAGTTTGGTTTGTGGTATTTTTCCCACGTCACGTTGTTGGATAACGACTGCTAATACCCAATTCATTTACAAGTGGGCTAAGTCGTTGTTTTTTCCAATGTGCATTACCAAACATTTGTCAGCATTGGAATCAATCTACCACGTTGCTGCCCAGTCCATGAGGTGATCAAGGTCTTACTGGAGATTGAGTCTATTGTCGACCGACAGGGCACTAGGACATATGTCTTCTGCAAATTTATTTATTTTACTGCAGATGTTAAGAATCAGTGATAAACAGAGGTGGGCCAAGCACGCTACCTTGTGGAACCCAAATGAGACCGGCGTCCCGTCGTTCGACTCTCCTTGCAGTTTCACTCGCTGCTGCCGACGAGTGCACAAGGAGCGAATCCAGCTTTCAACTAGTCGCAATGGATTCCATGGGCTCCCAAATTTTTCATCATTCATCGATGGGAGACTTTGTCAAATGCCTTTGGAAGTCTAGGTAAGCGAGATCCACTCTTGTTTCGTCACTGCTTCCCATAATTTTCGAAAAGAAGCGCAGTAAGTTAGTTAGGCAGCTTCATATATATCGGAAGCCGTACTGGATATCGAAATGAGCTGGTGTATCCTCAGCTGATCAGTGATGCGCTTGTTTAGGAGGCGTTCGATTTTTGCTAACGAACGAGGTAAAACTAATTAATTCGTCAGTAGTTACTGGAAGTTTTCTTATCCCTTTCTTATGTACTAGTGGACCCGTGCGTGAAAAATTCACGCAATAACCTATACGTTTGCCTAATGCCTTTAGGCAGCTCTTCTCTTATTTGCTTCCTAATTTTCTTCTTTTCTTCATTGATCCTTTGTCGTGCTGGCATCCTTAGGTCTTCTATATAGACAGGCAGAAGTAACGTCTTGAGTAAAACAATCTAACAAACTTAAACAAAATGGCAGCTTATATACAATGTGTTCATTCCGTAGCAAGGATACCGTTGATACCGTCTTTCCACCTCAAATATTTGTTTAATTTGAGGTGCTCAAATTTTGATCTATGAAGAGAAAACTGCTTCCTCAGAGGAAAACAGTAAGCTAGAAGAAATAATTGTCTACTGCCCGTGAAAGTTTATGTTTCGTCAGTTTCGTTGACAATTGCATCAAAATGGGTAGAATAGCTCATGCAACGAAATCATCTGTGGGAAGAAACTACGAATCAAGGAGAATGAGAGTGCCGACGGAAGCTTCTGACATCTTCAGTGCTACGATATCAACTTCGGCAATGCAAGAAGTGCATTCAGACATAAGATCGCCCTATACTTTACCGTAGATTCGATGTATGGAGAAGCTAATACTCGTACAAATCAGACTAAGCCTGCGATGTCTTCATCGTTGGAATTTCATCTATCCCTGCTTAAGATACGTTTGCCATCTTCTGCAACCCGGCTTATTTTCTGCCTATCTCTTTCAATGGAGCTTGAGAGGAGCACCAGAGCCTCCAACCTGGGCTATTTCCGCCTATCTATTTCGTTAAAAGCGTGACACCGAACATATAAATATATTTATAAACACACGACGGTCATTCTTAGTATTAGATTAGATTAGATTAGATTAGATTAGATTAGATTAGATTAGATTAGATTAGATTAGATTGGAGTCACATTAGCGAGTTTCCAATCCTGTGGAACTTCTCCCGTCTTTAGAGACGTTTGATAATTCGAGCAGCGGCGCTGTTCAATAGGAGCCATTCTCTGCAGTGCGCTGGAAAACATGATCAGGGCCAATGGATTTGTACACATTCAAGTGAGTCAGTTCTTGAAGAACCTCATGTTCCGTAAAATCACATGTGTCTAGGGAACTACTGCATGGCAACGTTGCTGGTTCTGAAATATTCGTAACATTTCAAAGGTAAATACCGATGTGAAACATTCGTTCCGGGTAATAGCTTTGTCTTAGATCATTAGTTAATTGATTATCGGATGTTTTCAGTGAGCTTAGGTTTCTCTACTGAGATGTCCTTCATATACATGCGGCAGCGGAAACTTCTTTTTTTCCAGTATAGTAAGTAGTCTTGGGTTGTTTCATCACCTCTCGACATGCGATTAAGTGATGACACCTGTTCTCCTCAGTTGAATTACGCCGCCAGGCTTTGTAATTCAGTACACTTGCCGCCTGGCAATGCAATTTTTGACGGTCCACTTTGTCCAGAATGACTAGTTGCTGGTACGAACTCTTTCGTTTGAGATGTGCCGTTCGGCGGCAGTCAGGATGCTCGTCTTCGATATATCAGAGCATGGTCCACAACTGCAGTCTCTCATAAACGTTTCAATGTTAGTTGTTTGTAGCAGTTGTCATTCCTAGGAAATTCACTCGTCGAAAGTCTGGTAGCTTGAGAGGGCCGGTGAACTGCAGTAATTAGTCTGTCGAAAAATTAAATTCAATCATTTTATGATTTCCAAGGCAGTCTGATGCAGGGGACACATATGCAGTTCTACTCGCAACTGGCTGCTCGGATGCGCAGCTCGCGGGCCGTTTCGATATATACTCAAAATCGGTAGCATAGATACCGTGGCATATATGACGTCCGAGTCTCGCATCCTTGCTGCACAGGGTTGCCAGAACTGTTACGAACGTAACAAAAGTGTTACTTTTTAGTTGTAGATGTGAATTTTGGTGCTTTTGTTACGACGCCACTACAAGTTGTTACTTTTTCCTTATTTCATGCATTAGAACATTTTTTGTGGTCTAGATTAAGCAAAACGGTACAAAACACAATATTTTCTGCCACTATCAGTCTAA
>LQNS02000227.1:5085320-5115315 GCA_001587735.2 Parhyale hawaiensis
AGTCTCTGTGGCCTTCTGGCTGTAAGACAAGTACTTTACACAGGTGGCTGTGACGACGTGCGATGCAGTTTGGCCTATTTCTTACGGGATCAGCAGGTACACAGGTGACAATGTGTGATGCAGTCTTCTTAAATTAATTAGAATGTAAAAATGAAGCACTTTCGAAAAAGATTTACTACATTTTTTCTGTTTCGAAATTTAAATAAAAAAAAAGAATTACCAAAAGTATCATTTTTGTTAAGCAGATTAGCTTACATACGGTAGACGGCAGCAGACGGACCAACAGAGCCATTCTCAGAGAGCACCTGGGACTAACGCTCCGGTCCTCTATTAGTTATTGTCATAGACGCAAAGTTAGCTGGGGCACGAGAGATGAAGGATTATCGTGGCATCTCAAAAATTCACCAAGAAGAATTAGTGGGTGCTGGAGGAGGAGCTCCCAGCTGTGGGAATATTCACCCAGTGTTTGCCAATTTGTGTTTAAAATGCATTGACTGTCTCTGAACCAACAATTTCAAAGGGGAGTCCATTCCAAATATTCACTATGAAGTACGGGAATAACTGTTGACTTAGAGCAGTTCTTCATATCTTTATTCTTGAATTTTTGGCCGTTGTTTCTGAGGCAATCATCAGCGTCAACAAGTCATGTTGTAGGCAGGTCGTTGAAGTTATTCACGTACTTGAATGTTTCTTTTAGTTGGCTCCTGAGTCGTCTTTTTGCGAGAGAGATGAGTCCGACTTCCCGATGGCGACGCTCGTATGGCATGTTTCGTAGGAGAGGTATCAGGTTTGTTGCTCTGCGTTGGTTTCGCTCCACATTAGGAACGAAACATGTGGCGATTACAATTGAAAAACAAACTTTAAATGTGGGTGCATTGCGTAATGAGTATGTCGTTAAATCTCTACTCAAAATTCCTGACAATGAAACCCAGTACCTTGCTTGCACTTTTTGACGCACTTGCCTAATTGCTGACTGTGCTGTGCTTTGGTTTGTGGTAGTTTTCCCATGTCACGTTGTTGGATAACGACTGCTAATTTTACCCCATTTATTTACAAGTGGGCTAAGTTGTTCTTTTGTCCAATGTGCATTACCAAACATTTGTCAGCGTTGGAATCTATCTACCACGTTGCTGCCTAGTCCATGAAGTGATCAAGGTCTTACTGGAGATTGAGTCTATTGTCGACCGACAGGGCACTATGACATATGTCTTCTGCAAATTTATTGATTTTACTGCAGATGTTAAGAATCAATGATAAACAGAGGTGGGCCAAGCTAGCACGCTACCTTGTGGAACCCAAATGAGACCGGCGCCCCATCGTTCGACTCTTCTTGCAGTTTCATTCGCTGCTGCCGACGAGTGCACATGGCGCGAATCCAGCTTTCAACTAGTCGCAATGGATTCCATGGGCTCCCAAATTTTTCATTATTCATCGATGGGAGACTCTGTCAAATGCCTTTGGAAGTCTAGGTAAGCGAGATCCACTCTTGTTTCGTCACTGATTCCCATAACTTTCGAAAAGAAGCGCAGTAAGTTAGTTAGGCAGCTTCTTATGTCTCGGAAGCCGTGCTGGGTATCAGAAATCAGCTGGTGTATCCTCAGCTGATCAGTGATGCGCTTGTTAAGGAGGCGTGCGATTTTTGCTAACGACCGAGGTAAAACTAATTAATTGGTCAATAGTTACTGGAAGTTTCTTATCCCTTTCTTATGTATTCTGATCACATTAGCGAGTTTCCAATCCTGTAGAACTTCTCCCGTCTTTAGAGTCGTATTGATAATTCGAGCAGCGGCACTGTGGCAACAGGAGCCATTTTCTGCAGTGAGCGGGAAAACATGATCAGGGCCAATGGATTTGTACACATTCAAGTGAGTCAGTTCTTGAAGAACTTCATGTTCCATAATAACACATGTGTCTAGGGAACTACTGCATGGCAACGTTGCTGGTTCTGGAATATTCGTAACATTTCAAAGGTAAATACCGATGTGAAACATTCGTTCCGGGTAGTAGCTTTGTGTTAGATCATTAGTTAATTGATTATCGGATGTTTTCAGTGAGCTTAGGTTTCTCTACTGAGATGTCCTTCATATACCTACATGCGGCAGCGGAAACTTCTTTTTTTCCAGTATTGTAAGTAGTCTTGGGTTGTTTCATCACCTCTCGACATGCAATTAAGTGATGACACCTGTTCTCCTCAGTTGAATTAAGCTGCCAGGCTTTGTAATTCCGTACACTTGCCACCTGGCAATGCAATTTTTAACGGTCCACTTTGTCCAGAATGGCTAGTTGCTGGTACGAACTCTTTCGTTTGAGATGTGCCGTTTGGCGGCAGTCAGGATCGATGCTCGTCTTCGATATATCAGAGCATGGTACAAAACTGCGGTCTCTCATAAACGTTTCAATGTTTGTTGTTTGTAGCAGTTGCCATTCCTAGGAAATTTGCTCGTCGAAAGTCTGGTAGCTTGAGAGGGCCGATGAACGGCAGTAATTAGTCTGTCGATCGCCAAGTTAAAAATTAAATTCAATCATTTTATGATTTCCAAGGCAGTCTGATGCAGGGCACACATATGCAGTTCTACTCGCAACTGGCTGCTCGGATGCGCAGCTCGCGGGCCGTTTCGATATATAGGCCTACTCAAAATCGGTAGCATAGATACCGTGGCATAAATAACGTCCGAGTCTCGCATCCTTGCGTCAAGTTGTCTGTGTAAATGCCTAGTGTGGCCCCGGCATAGGATGGCGGGGTAAACAATTTCACAATCAGGTGTAGAGATGAACAGATCTAGAATATCGATCATGGCCCGTGCTGGGACACGTAATTGCCTGAATCGCTCGAGCTGTTTACAGTCTGGGGCTTGACGGTATAGTGCACAGTGTAGGCCCGTCAGTTTCAGAGAGATTGAGGTTTCCCATTATGCCTATTTCATTCTGTGTACTCAGTGCGTTTCGATTTTCTGGTACAGCGCTCAAAGAGTTCCGGCAGTATTGCGAGGGCTCCCATATGCAAGCATAATATTCAGTGCCTGACTAATTTCAGTGCCAGCGTGGTGGTGATGAATTCTTATGCTTTAGTCGCAGAGAATCCTTTACAGAGGGGTTTGAGGTGGCCTTTGATATGTATGATTGAATTCTCTCCCCCCCCCTTTCACTATCTGTGGGGCCGTCTATATTGAACCATTTGTAGCCTTTCTATGTAGCTTTACTCGTGTGTTGGTTTGACAGGTTGATTCCAATACTCTGACCGAAGCCTACAAAACTTGCTACCAACTTATGCAGAGCATAAGTACGCTGTGCTCAGTACAAGTGCCCCTATATGTACAATATTAGTACTATACACGTCCCACAATAAACTCGTAAGTACGCTATATATAGCGTACTTACTCAAGCACAGCGAATTTAGGGTACATATATGTACCATAAATTTACTGTGCTTAATATGCGTCCCACGCACACTATCAGTGCGATGTGCACAATGCAAGCAGCAAATCTACACTCTTCAGTTACTTTTACACACTATAAGTACATTGTACACAATATAAGTGCTCTAAACGCACGTAAATGCGTTGTGTTCAATGTAAGTCTGCTACGCACACATGAAGTGCCCTGTACACGATATAAGTACGTCGTAGACAATTGAATACGCTATGCACCCACTTTAATTACGCTGTATGCACGATAAGTGCGCTGTACATTATGTAAGTACTTTACTGAGAATGTAAGTATGCCGTACACAATGTAATTCCACTCATACACAATATAAGTGCGCTGCGCAAGTATAGGTATACTACAAGCATTCATTGTAAGTATAGATTAATAATTAAGCTCACACTGCCCTCCCAGTATACAATGCTGTTACCGCATAAGGCTCTCCAGCTATGCGCGGTGCTGTTTCAAAAGAAATTTCAATGCATCACGTGTACGTATCTTTAGAAGGCCGCCCTCACCTGCCAGCACGGGAGGAGTCACGGCCTCGATGTGCGCCGAAAATTTACTGCACGAATTGTAACACACGATAGAATAATCTGTGCGTGGAGCAAACAATGTTCTTCCTATATACAATGTCAGGAACGTACATAAATATAGAGTATGTGTATCATACCCAAAAGAGGATCTACGGACTTCCATTGTCACATTTTACTACTGATCCTCGCACAACGACTGAAGGTCTGTGACAGGTTACAGCTGCAGGCAGATGCACGATGTGCCGGCAGCTGTGTGGCAGCTATATGCTGTGTGCACATCCTTTCCATCGGAAGGTGTGCGATGTGATTGCTGAACAGATCATTTTTACCGTGCGATGGACTGGCTCTGACTTGCTCGGCGCCGACGTCCACCAGTCCGCAGTAATGAAGTGGCCTTGCAATGTTCTCTGTGTGTCGAGGGAACTCGAGTCAGATCACGGCCAAACTCAGTGAAGGTGGCGCTTGTCTTCTTTATTCTAAAATAGTTCTAGGATTACTCTTTCCATAATCCCACGTACTGCGTGAAGTTGGCTCGCAAGAAACTCATACCGATTCTAAATACAATGGGTGCAAAAGTGGGTACATTCCGCATCTCCGAGGGCGGCAAACTGCTCGCCAAGATCTTGGCAAGAACTGCCACACAGTGAAATCGGGGGTGCATTCAGTTATGGACTATATCATCAGTATCAACACAGTACATGTAATGACTCACAGTAGCTCCAGGTACAGGCCAGTCCTGAATATTATTGTAACTAGTATTAAATTCCTAAATTGCGTTACAGCCTATGTCCCTGTGTCTGTATCCCAGTTCTCTATCCATCTCCGTGCTGCACACAGCCTTTACCCCGCCACCGTATTTTCCGTGCTGTACACAGCCTGTACCCCGCCACCATGTTTCCCGTGCTGTACACAGCCTTTACCCCGCCACCATGTTTTCCGGTGCTGTACACAGCCTGTACCCCACCACCGTGTTTTCCGTGCTGTACACAGCCTTTACCCCACCACCGTGTTTTCCGTGCTGTACACAGCCTTTACCCCGCCACCGTGTTTTCCGTGCTGTACACAGCCTGTACCCCGCCACCATATTTTCCGTGCTGTACACAGCCTGTACCCCGCCACCATGTTTTCCGTGCTGTACACAGCCTGTACCCCGCCACCATATTTTCCGTGCTGTACACAGCCTGTACCCCGCCGCACCTCCCTGTCACTGTGCCCGGCGTGTCACGGCAGCGGCAGCGCGTGGGTGGCCGCACAGGCCGCAGTGTCATAACCTCCTGATGGAGACGTGCTCTAGAAAGTCAGGCTCGCGGCTGAGGTGCGTGACTGCGGTGATTGAGGCCCCTCACAAAATCTAATGGAATTGTGGGGCAGGGGCAGTAAAAAGCCAGCTACTCTGCCATTGTTCTCTCAGATTTCTCAATTCGTACGATGCCCGAGCAAGAAATTCTTTGAAATTGTTTATGTGCCCCAGAAAGCATTGCGCTCTGTCAGCGATGTATATCTCTGTGTAGTCACAGGGTGTATGTTCTGTCGTAGTGCTCGTGTGCTCACAAGTTTGCAAAAAGCTTCACGCTCTGTTGAAGTGCTCCAGTATTTGGATTCCACACTGACATCAAGCGAACTATTTATAAATTTCTTCTTTGAAATAAGCTGGATGTTGTTCTTTGCGGCGTCGTACTACACAAGAGACGCATCTAGTTACATGTTGCTACCATGTCCCAATACTTAAATCAGATTACTCTAACTTCGTTCGGGAAAAGCATGATGAAGAGCAGTTGCGTTGATGACCCATGTTTTACAGAGTGGTGTTCTTTACTGAGACTATACAAGAAATCAACAAAATGCCTCGCAAGAAACTGTACCCAGTCTATTTTTTCTACATTTGTTCAATAGTAGCAAATATAAACAGTATGACTCCGTGAAATAATAAAATACTCGAATTTGAAAATTACAAAATGGCTTTTTTACCATTCAAATCGCGGGAAATAAAAGCACCACATTTTAAAATTTTCACATAACTTTCGAACCCTGCTTCGAAAGTAGGGTTGGGCTCCTGGGTTATCGGTTCAAGTGGTGTTTTTTAGAAATAAGTAAGTAGTTAGTAAAGACTTTTATAGTTTCATGCTGTCTGTTTCAGAGTATTGTTTCTTTCTCAAGTAGCAAAAATTGTTATATTAATATTAAAATATTGTTATGATGCAACATTAGATAGTATTATCCCCAATGTTGGAAGAATATTATTTTTTACACGATTACACGATTTTACACGATTACTTCAGTAACAAAGTCACTGGTGGAGGCCCTCCCTCCCCAAGAAAGAAATTTTGCCATCAATACGAATTACAGTATGTT
This sequence comes from Parhyale hawaiensis, assembly GCA_001587735.2. Lineage (NCBI taxonomy): Eukaryota > Metazoa > Arthropoda > Malacostraca > Amphipoda > Hyalidae > Parhyale > Parhyale hawaiensis. The sequence continues at coordinate 5,091,632 of LQNS02000227.1, forward strand.
GTTACAGATTGTACTTTCAGGACTAAGTGTCCCAATAAAATTTTTATTTCTTAAATCATTCAGTAATAAGCGCTGTCGTCGCGATGAGATTCAACCTTCATTGCTGCTTAGAGTTATACATTGTATTGCTGATCTTCTTTGTCATATTTTCAATTTGTGCTTCGAGAACGGCATTTATCCTAATGCATTAAAACATGCTCGTGTTATTCCTATCTTCAAGTCAGGTAGACCGAATGATGTGGCTAGTTATAGACCCTTATCTACGTTATCTATCTTCAATAAAATTTTGGAGAAAGCGTTCATTCTAGGTTATAAAATTTCCTTTCGTCACATAACGTAATAAGTAGTCAGCAGTTTGGCTTTCGAACTAAATCTAATACTACGCTAGCAATTTTTCTTCCTGTAACAGATCTTCTAAAATGCGTCTACGATAAAACATATGGTATATCCTTATTTCTTGACCTTGGGAAGGCATTTGATACCGTAGATAAATCACTTTTACTGAAAAAATTTGATCATTATAGCGTTCGGAATGCAGCAAATGCACTGCTTAATAGATACCTGTCTAACAGGGATCAATATGTACTCTGTAACGATGCCAATTCACATATCTTACCTATTAATTTGGGTATTCCCAAAGAAGCATTTTAGGCCCGTTATTATTTAACGTTTTTATTAATGATATTACTACTCTCGGTATGAATCGTGTATTATATACGGATGACGCTGTTACCTACAACAATAGCAGTAATTTTCAAGCTGTTATAACTGATAAGCAGACTTTTTTAAATGTGTTGTCTGAATGGTTAACACAAAATAGATTAATTGCCCATGAAAATAAAGCCAAATTTATACTATTCTTCCCCTGTATACTCACCAACAGTTGCCACCTATTTTCTTTAACAATAACCTACTAGAGTGGGTGCCCCAAATAAGATATCTTGGACTGCTCCTGGACGAAAAGCTGTGTTTTAAGTCCCATATTGAAGACGTGGCGGCAAGCTTAATAGTGTTCTCAGCATAATCTATGCAATATCCAATTATGTTGATCGTGAATCATTAAAAATAGTTTACTACTCTTTGGCTCATTCAGTGCTGGTCCAGGATATCATCGTATGGGGCGGAGCCGCACGTTGTCACATTCACAAACTTGAAGTAATATTGAATATTATACTTAGGCGACTGCTAGGTGGTAGCCGTAACGAAAACAATGTGCCTGTAATGAGTTGTGGTGAAATGTACTCGTCTTTACAAATGTTGCAGTTTCAGGATGTTTACTACTATTCTTTACTTAATTTTTTTCGATTTGTGTTTTATAATCATCCTGAAGTATTTCTAAATTATTCCAGCCCCCTTATTCCCCAACAAAATTACGAAATGAGACGTTCTGTTCTCAATCTTTCAACTGTGCGTGTTGACGTTGAGAAACGCGCTACAGTATTTCAAACTGCAATGCTTCTCAATAAACTTCGTGCATATTTATTAGATCCCATCTCTGATAATATTTAAAACAACGTATTAAAGAATACGTCATGCAATTATATTAGCTTTTGCTTTGTGTTGCCCAAAAAGTTTGTTTAACTTTTCTTGGCTACGCAGATACATTATTCTACAGTTTATAGTATATACTACTTTATCAAATATTTGTAATGTAGACTGTGTCTGTGGTTAGTAAACGTATCAAACTGAACACTGCATGTTTTTGTGGGATTCTTAGCAGTGATTTGGGCTTACTCAATACATTCTTTGGGCATTATAGTCTTTCTCTTGGCGTTGTGGCGTATCTTAATAATAATAATATTGATGATCGGACTTTTTTCTCGTGTGAATAGAGCGGCAAGATTTGACGCAGATGGTTCCTTGCATTTACGTGAGTTTACTTAGCTTTCGGTTATCGTCAAAGGCCGCTGTTGGTTAGCTTAGCTGGATCGCAACGTTATCTTGTTGAAGAATTCATTCTCTGCTTTAGGGACATTCAAAAGCGTCAGAAGAATGGTCTCTTATACCGTAACATATTAGCCGGCATTTCTTCCATCGCAGTCTCTATCAGACCGTCTTCATTAACCCCAGAAAAGGCTCCCCAAATCATGGGGGAACCTCCTACGATAGAACGCGTGGAAGAGATCTGATCCTTCTTCTGTTATAGGTCAAGCTAGTAGTAATAATGACAATCACATGATCCATCCATATTGATCCTCTTTTGATCAGAGAACGTAACACTTTCCGTTTTTTTTTGTGAACAATGGCCTTTTTCCTTAACCAGTTTCTCACTCTCGGTTTTGCCCATCCTAGCGCTTGAGTTTTCGATTATTCTGTTTTTTCTAAACCAAATGTTATGAATTATGCGCCGTGTAACGGATTGCTGGAGCACCAAACTTGAAGTACAATAATATTAGAATGTCTCTCGAACACTTTTTACACCCGAAAGTATTTCAGAAAGGTACACGAAGGTTCGGTGAACACCTGTTTAAGATATTAGCAATTGCACTTGATATTCTTGAGATTTATTAGACTCTTCATTCTGTCGGTCAGTCTGTAGCCAGTTATCTAGTCTATACCTCCCGATATGACCCTTATCAAGAGTCGTAAAGTGAATATTTCTATTCTAAAATGTGATGTTAATAACAAAAACTTGAACGCTTTTGTTGTTTCCAGGTAATAGAGCGCATTCCTCGGCACGATTGACACTTCATAAGGTGAGAGCCGTCTTCTCGGAAACATCCTTGTGAAATGCGAAGAGCAAAATTAACATTTTTCTGGAGTGCCAACTCTTGCCAACCTCAATAAATAAATGTTCGATGTATCTAATATCACTCCATTCAATGCTCAAGCTTTTTATATATAATTTGTATATTATCTTGACTATATTTGGTAAAAACTTCATGAACTTGACGCAGCATTCACAAAGCTATATCGAAATTTATAGGTGTATTATCGTTCTTGACACGACTTAGCTGGCAGAAATCGCAGTTTGTCTTTAAAAACACTGACTTATTTTGCTTAGCATGCGCCGCGCCGCACCGCAACAACCAGAAAAAAATCAATGTTTGCTTCACATTGATTTTTGAGCCCAAAATCTATTACGGTATAACGATGTATAATATAAGTCAAAGTAGACCTTTTCGGGAACTTATTGCTGGGATAGTGATTGTGTTCCCATACAGCACAGAGTTTCTTTTTACAGCTGTTATTAACTGTATGCTGAGAATCCAACACCGAATGACTCTAGTCAAATGAGCTGTTGTGCAAGTTAAGAAGTTAAACACTTGGAGGAACGCGTCGTTCGGCCTGTCAAGTGACTTCAAACCACAATGCGTGTCATTTCGAGACAGCTAATGATATGCACTCAAAGGCTTGTAATTAAGATAGAATCAGGTGCTGTCTCTGTGAACAATGGAACTAAACAGGAGATGACCCAAAAGCCGCTGAAGTGAAGAGTTCAGAGCGTTTATTGAGTGACCGTACACAGTTCTTCTTAATTAGGGTCTGCCGGCTGACTGACAGCGAGTTGCCTTCATTATTTGGCACCACACAAAAAGTTCGGCTTCTTTCCTGAACGCCTATAGTGAGGATAGGGCGTCGTAAGGAGCAGACATAACAAGGAGCAGATAACTTGCTTGATTGTACGGTAGCTACCATGTCTTCGATACGATCTTCTAACTTAGCAAAATCCAAAGCAGCATCAAAATAAAGATAGACGGGTTATAGACCCTGTCTGTGTAATTTGTGCAAACACAAATAATAGCTAGAACTCCTCATGGCGTAAGCGTAGGACCATCACCCGCAGTAAAGTGCTGAGTCAAGAGTTACAAATTCAATGCCGTCATTCTTTATGGGCTACTTACTCTAGAATTTGGCATTTTTCACACCTAGGTCACCCCACCTAACTTCCAGCAAAAAATTATGAATATTACTCAACTCTTTTTTCCTCTTTTTGGGTGAACAAACAAAAATATATACTTGAATCTTCAAAGAAAACATTATCACCAATCTTGCTGCGCTCGATCGCGGGAGATAATAAAGCTCTTGCTAAGAACGTGGCAGTTCCAACCATGACTGTTTAAAGAAATGCGCAATCCGAGCCTGACTGCAGGCTAGCCCTTCGCCTCGCATTCGTACTGCATCAAACGGTCTGTTGGTTGGGAACTCATTGCCGGTTTACATCTTACGGATCATGGACTCTACTCTCACCTTTGAACTAGGCACTTTCATACTTCTGAAGCTGTTACAGCTGATACAGCTGTTACAGCTGGATGCTGGTAAATTTTATTCCTGTCAGGCCTGATTCATGAATGTTTATATCCTTATATGGTTTACGAGAAGTCCATAAGTATGACCAACCAGATTTACTTTTTATGAGCATTCAAAAATATGGTTCGTACAGAATACACGTTTCTATAGAGGACGGACTAATTAAGAGACGTACGTCGTCAACAACGTACAGCGAAAATGCGCCAGTCGGCAGCACAAGAGATAACAGATCCTTCGGTCGGTACAGCGATATGTTGCCAAAATTTCGTATTATAAAGACTTCCCAAAGTCCTCAATCGTAGTTATGGTGTAATGAATTCACTACTCATCATCCAAAGTATGAAGGGTCGACGGAAAGAGATGCATGAAGCCTGGTGTCCTCGTACCACCTTCGTCCTCACTGCACTGAGAAAGTTTTTGATGCACGTAGGTGTTTCATGTCGTAGTTTGGTGTGTCATCGCAGCAGACAGAAAAACATATTTTCGAAAAAAAGTGGACAAAAGATTTGTAGTTTTGTTACACGTAATTCGAAGTTTTGTCTCTTCAAGTGAATCAATTCTACCTGTTGTTGCTGCATCTTGGTGCATCATCATCTTTGTCACAAAACCGAAACACGTAAGTGCATCAACGTGACCAAGTGCATCATAAGACCCTATATGCATCATCATGAGGCACTTTCTCTTTATGATGCACTTGCGTGTTTTGGTTTTGAGACAAAAAGTATGTAATTTTGATACGTCTAAGTGCATCAAATTTTCTCTCGGTGTGTCGACATAGAACCAACTAAGATTTGTCGATATTGCTGCCAGGGTTTCAATTTGTACATCATAAAATTGAAGAAGAAATTGTTTATATTCTCAGCCTCCATTCAATTTATATACTGCAGAAAGTGCAATAATAAAATTTCGACTATTACTATACTCTTACTTTTGGCTCTAAATTTTTAGCTCCATTAAATTCGCTGACTATGCTAAAACGTTCAGAACTAGGATAAAACTCTTGAAGTTGTGGTCACCGTCAAGATCACATCCTCCGATTGTGTTGTAACCTTGCTGATAGAGTCCACATAAGTCGTAAAAAATCCAAAAATAAAAAATACAAACCAGGATGTATAAAGACAATTTTGCCTCAATTTAAATGATGAACTGCACATATATCAAGATAAATTTGAAGATCACACGCATTCGAATGATTACACTCAGACAATCGCTTGACGTATGACAGTTACTGTCGAACTTATACTATAAACAAGTACGAAGCAAAACTAGCGGATGGTGCTTAGCATTGCAGCACATTTCACACACACGCACTTAGTACGTAAGACACTGTGCAGAGCTTTGATTGGACGGGTGAAGTTATAATCAGCTGTCTTCTGCTTGTGTTATAGTATCAAAGATACTTGTCACCTACCATGAGCTCAAAAGAGAATTCTGGGAAATTTATGATCAGCAACGAGCCAAGCCCCTCTTAGTCCTCACAATAGTGTTACCAAGTAACCAACATGTATATATGTTGTTATAGTAACGTGAGCCCCTCCATATGTTACAGTAGCCCCCCGCATAATGACACAATACTAATGAAAGTATATAGTAGTTACTGTCTTTCAAATACGAGAATAAAAATTTGCCACACCACCCCTTTAGGACCGACAGAGCTCTTATTGTGGTATAAGCTTACGATGCGGCCGATATATTACCTTCCTTGGCACATCACTAACAGAGAGGCATCAGAGCAGGTGGTCCCCTACACGTGTGGCCGTAAATCGGTACAAGCAAACAATGGTTAAGGAGCAAGTGTTGTGGGCAGCTTCCGGCGCTGGCTGATCACATTACAGTGAGGAACCTCACTTGGTGAGGACACCTGCAGGCCGCTCCCTGTACGGGGTGGGGAGGTCTTGTATAGAGGTTGTCTTTTGCAAGTTATGAACGGCTCATGTAGCTCTAGCAATTCTGTTATTGATGTACAGGAAAATGTACGTTTATTGCCTTAAGAATTGTCACAAGTAGCGTTGTGTTAATTACATAATCTCCAGGAAGTGCTTCATTTGCACTAACTAATCGTGTAAAGAGAGAGACGGTGTAAAAAGTTAGTGCTGCTTGGATAATTTCTCCAAATTTTCCATCACCGGCCTTAACTATTCCGTTGTTTAATGTTTTAACCTTTTGCAGCCGGTACGGCCGAACGGGAATTTTGTAAAAGTTCATCCTAAAAATGAATGCCGTGAGTAAAATGTAGTGATGTGGTGCAAACTTGTCCCCTGGAGCTAGTTTTCGCTTGCAGAATTACAACCCTTGGAGTACCGGCGAGGATGTATAGTCTTCACCGTATTTGTATCCATCCGGATTTAGTGGGCCTCGAACTGGGAAGTCCCGACGTGTTTACAATGTCGGTCTACAGCCAAGGCCACCTAGACTGAGTTGTCTAGGTGGCCTTGCAGCCCGACAGCCATAGTCGTGTAAGAGGCCTCGCTAAAGTACTTGCAGTTGACACAATCGAGCAACTCATGTTTATTTACTTGTTTTGTAGTCTTCTGATCGCCAACCATCAGAGGCAGACAATTATCTGCGAAGCAGCAAGCTAGCGCTGTGACGTTGGATGGATCTGGTAATATTGTTGGAGAATTCGTGATATCATAACTGAAGACACCTTATCGTCAGCTAGTGGACAGTTGATGCTTGGCCGAAGGTCTACAGTGTTATTTAGTAAAAAGTAGTTATCTTGTTAGAGTCTTATTCAGGGGAAGGATGAAACTCTTCATTCTTCTGTAAATATCTGGTAACAATTTTTATCATATAAATAAAAAGGGCGATACATAACAGGATAATTTTCTTCGGCTAACAGCTCACTTGAAAATACCAAAACACAAGACGGACTGGAATCAAAGTTAAGAAAAAAATAAAACAATAAAACTAACTCATTTATTCAAAGAATTGACAGTCTGCTTTACTACGCAGTCGTGAAATTTGCAGAGTACTGATGATGGGCGAAGCCCGAAACGTTTACCTTTTATAATTCGACGTTGTTATTTTAATGTGATTTAATTGATTTAGTAAATATGACCTTATCTTCTATAATTCTGGTTCTTATTTTTATTAACTCATTTATTAACTCGGCGACACCAGAGCGAGACCATAAAACTTTAATCATCTACAGAAAAATTAGCATATACTATTGCATCAGCAGCCGCATTACAATGCTTCCATTACTCCTGCAGTAGCTGCTGTAAGCAACTGATCCGTTGACTTCCACTACTTCAACACACACCCTCTTTAAAGCCAGAGAGGGCAGTCCCTCTGCCTCACAAGTTCACAACACGCGAAGCTGCAGTATGCCAAGGCTGTCCGTAAACAAAAGTGTTTGTCCGTAAGTCTTCATCAAGACGCACTTAGCAGCTCTTCAGGTGCTAATGAGCTTGTGGATCTGAAGCTCCAAATCGATGGGGCCACCGCACTGCGCAGGGGAGGTCTTGTTTGGGGCCTATGTGGTGCAGAGCTGGTGAACTGCACAGCCTCCACACCGCCACTGACAGCACACTGGAGTGCTGTACATCAATATGAACATCTCCGTAGCAACAGCGACATGAGCGCACATCCCAAAAATTTTATTAATTATCTGATTTCCAGAGCGTTTCCGCCATATTCGCAAACCTTCCTGTTTATTTTGGTCTCAAAGAAACTTCTGTACAGTACGGGTCACTTTCAACCTGGAGTGCTCACGCTGCTGCGGCTACAGATCTCCGACTGCAGCTCCTAGCACTTCTCTCAAAGAAGTAACTATAGAAATAGTTCATAACAAAGTAAAGTTTCAATCGTGTTTATTTCAGAGTCATAGACTTGTTGCTGGAGGTTCTCTAGTCTTCATTATTCGCCGCAGCAATTAACACAGTGTAGGAAGTTCTCAGCAGTCCTCACGAGCAGGTACGGCTGTGGCTAAACTACGACGTAATGTATTGCCACCCTCTCGGTGGTGAAGTGACTACGGCTCGGCATCGCACCAACGGAGGCCCGGGTTCGATTCCCCGGACGGTACGCTACGGATTTACACTGCGTGGAGCACTCCAGCATCGAGAGGCCAGGCGAAGCACGGGGAGGGATACCAAATTGACTCTCCCACGGACTGCTTCTCCTGCTTTCCACACTACCAGTTCTTCAAAATTCTAGAATTAAGGCTAAAAGAAAAACTCGATAGGTGTATCCACTGTACCCTGTATACGAGATAATAAATGATGTTTGATTTATTTATTGAAACCAAGGGCACCGCTGAGAAACATTCTATCGACTCGGCAGGAAAAGCTCACAAATACGTTCGTAAATTTTCTGCGTTACTCTAACTTTCTGGGGCAGTGGAGTTGTGTTGTGTCAGTGAAGCAAATGTTAAATAGTCTAGCACAGTCGAACCACATTGTTTATATCTACTTTAGTATATTTAAAAAGTTACATTCCGTAAACACTGAACAAGCACCAGCTGGTCACTTCTCATGTTCAGCAGGATGTGCATCAATGCTGATTAACGGAAGTTTCCATGTCGCATTACCTTGAAGTTAGCGGAGTGTAATGACAGACAAGGTGCCTTTAGCACTGCAACGTTAGACAGACTCATGACCGCAACCCATATTGTTTGTTATGTACAAACGTGCCATCGTTGAGGTGACCTCGGTCTACTTTACTCAGGACCAGCGGTAACAGCTAGGCTATGGAAATTAAAGAGCACTGAATTTTCTGCTCTATGGGATCAAACGTTCAGGAAATTATTACAAGATGTGGGACTAGTGAGCAAATTAGTTATTGTTAAATATTTGTTTCATTATTACGTAAGACTCACATAATTCTAAACCAGTTGTAGACAGTAATACAAGCGTTTGCAAAAAGTATTTGGGCAGAACAATATTCTTTATTTTTCAGCATATTGATAAACACATGCCAATTAATTTTGCAGTGAAACAGTTTTAGCAAATATAAACTTATTCAGGGAGCACACACGTGGTATTCTTCATACGTCTAGTATTTACACAGCACTTCATGAAAGAGGCGGTGAAAAAAATACTTGGACAGTTGAAAAATGAACTTTTCTAAAATTTTGTTGTTCCTCCTTGAGCAGCAAATACTGATTATAAATATTTCTAGGCTTGCATAAACTTCTGGCGAAATTGTAGGATTTTATCCCATCTACCATGGTGAAAATCTTCAATTTGTCCAGGTTTGAAGGTCGTCTTGCTTGAAACTTTCAGTTGCCGCGATGAATTTTCGATTGGGTTCATGTCCGGCGACTGACATGGGAATTCCAACACATGAAAATCCCTATCTACCAACCATTTCCGAGTTGCTTGAGCTTTGGGTTTCGGATAATTATTATCAGTAAGATACACTAGACTGGCGACGTGGGAACGGAGGAAACTCCATAAGGTTAACAAACCCCCACGCAACCAGCTCAGTAAGCGAAAATAAGAAGATCCTGCTACTGACGCCACCATTCATAAACTACTACGAGGAGGAGTAGTAGTAGTAGTAGTAGTAGTAGTGGGAGTTTAATCAACACTTCAGGGATACAATGTCTATATCGCACCAGACTACTCCTGCGGTTTATTACAGTCTCGTGTTTTACGGGGAGGAAAGTAGGTCTCGTTTCCTACAGAAAATTGATAGAATTTATGTTACAGTTCACCTATATAGACCGTACCTCAGCGCGTAAGGTCCAAATGACAGCAGCACGCGCTGCAGTACAGCAACTGCATATTGCTATAGAAGTTTTACCTAATGAGGAACGTCCTCAGGAGCTCTTTGGAAATTGACCGCGGTACCCCGCAGATAACATCTAAGGCGCAGATCATATCCAACTGTTCCTTCAGCCATGCCAGAGGACAGAGAAACGAAAACAAACGCCAGAAGAACGAAACACCCGTGTGGCGGGTTCCTTCGGGGCCCTCCACACGGGAGCAGGTAGGAGTCCCAAGGGATGGGTCACTATCACAAGTCGGCAGCCCACCTGGCCGAAGAGATGGAGAAGAACATATAGAGGACCTACATAACTCTACAGACTAACCTCGTCAGCAGGAACTGCCACAAACTGCAACATCCTCTGCATAAAAAGCACTCGAGACAGTCCCCCCTGGGTTTGTGAGGCCCATATTTATTCTGACCTGGACAGGGACCGCCAGGATATAACCCTTGAGGACTCATCAGCAGGAACTGAGGCCAAATGACACATCCCCCGCGGAGGTCCCTCAGAAAGCCCTAAGACGTGAAGCAGAGGATATTTTGACAAGGTTATTACAGTGGGGAGGGAGACTAGTCCTGCAAGCATTCCGCTTGCCTCGCGCCAGGAGCACATCCATATTATCTCCCGCTGCTGCACCCTCCCAGCCTCAGCACCCACAAGTGCGATGCCGAGCATGGATCCGTCTCCACAATCTTACGTCCATGATGCATCTGGGTGCAAGGCACTAGCAATTTCACATTTCGGCCACTACAATAAGGTGGCGCATCATTTACTCTGTGTCATTCTCCACCATATCGAACGTTTCTTCAGAGCTTATCGTAGACTTTACACAGCTCCTAAAATCTCACACATTAAAGTTTCTATGAGGGGATTAGTAGATGCATTAGTAACACGGTTAGCTAGCGCAGGTAGCGAAACTTAACTGCATCGACCCGAAGGTCAATATTTTTCTCAGCACTTCTGCCGGAATGCCTCAAGTGAAGCATACTCACGTGAGTTCTGGGTCTCAAATTATTATGACAATATTCTTAGTTTTACCACCTCACCCACATTCAAGTACTGACCCTCAGCTTTTTGGGTCCCATCAATATATGAATATTTTATCTCGGCATTCCTGCCGAAAAGTCTCAGTTGGCCTAGTGCGCTACTACTGGCGAGAAAAGGGCGCAAAGTAACTCCAGCACTACACGACTCAGCCGAATGAATTCGCTGTCATGCGGCACATTGCAAGAAACGAAAAGAGAAAGAAAACATAGTGTGGAGGGCCTCTTCTGTGTCCCGAAACACGGGAGCCTATAGATGTCCCATAGGAGTCGTAGTATAAGAAAGTTCAAACTTCCCTAAATATGTACTAAGCTCTTCTAAGAGAGGAAAAGGAAGGGACATGTAGTATGTCGCTAGAAAAACGGGGAACCCATGCACGAAGGTGTTCCCACACAGGATCAACGCGCATAGGAACAGCAAGTCGAGAAAGAAGAGGAAGATGAGAATAAAGCATGAGCAAGTAGAAGTATGAAAATGGAAGGAAGCAAAGTGGTCACAAAAGACAAAACGTCCCAAGGCCTAGCTAATGGCTAAAGTAACATACACGAGCCCCCAAGAGCGGCCCTAACCTAACCCTATGCCCCCAGAGGGGAGTCCCATAAGATGAGTCGCTTACCACTATTCGGCACTCCGTAGGGGAGAAGATAGAAGCCCCGTAGAATAAATAGGTCAGCCACCTCACGGAACAGAGGGGAAATATAAAGAACCTAACTTGACGATACTAACCTCGTCAGGAGGATCTCCGGCCAGCTGCAACATCTCCTGCGGAAAAGGCACTTGAGTAGGCCCCTAGGTTCGCGAGGCCCATATGCATTCTGACAGGGAAAGGGACCGCCAGAATATACCCCTGACGGCGAGAGGATCAGGGAGGGGGGGGGACAATCATCACAATAGGGTTGAGGGGCAAGGATAGGGTTGGACAGAATCTCCCCCAAGGCACATCTACAAGCACTTACCGTAACATCACAATAAGGCAGCAGAAGCGAGCACTTCTGCCGTGTAGGGAGTAACGAAGTAGCAGCCGGGATACAAATCAGAGCGACCATCACTCTAGCTAACAGCTATCACAAAAGTATAAAGAAGCTATCAAGTGTAGTTTAACATTTATTGCAATAATTATTTACAATTGTGGAGCAGTGACATAGTCGTCTATAAATGTAAAATGTCTAAATGTCTAAAATGTACAGCATGTACAGCCGCCATTATTGTGTACCAGTAACTCAAAAATACTGTCAATGCAAGGGCTTAGGGGAAACATACAAAGCTACAGGAATAAATCATCGAAACATTACTACTTGATTCATTATGTCACAAGGTGGCAGCTGAGCTATGCCAGTGAGACGCAAGTTACCGGCCATGAGCAGTGCTGAGACTCGGCGTTGCCATCTCATTTTTTGTGCAAAAGAAACACTTCCTGCAGGGCGCCGCTACAACACGCTTGCAAGCGGCGTCAAGAGCAGGCTTGCGCGCGTAACTGTAACACACCAAAGCCGTATGAACAGCACGCTTGTGTAAGTTAGAGTGTAACAGCTAACAGTAGCTTATCTGGCAACACACACCACAAGGTGTGGGTTTGTGGGGTCACTACCGAGTGATGCACGCGGTGCTGCAGAGACCGTACGTACGTCGCTGCCTTCAGAAGAAATATCGCTAGTGAGAGATCTTAAAGACAACAACGAGCGATATCAAATGTAGCTATTATATATTGCCTACGTACATATGAACAGTCTATTTACACAGAGAAATTACATTAAAAAAAATTATAATAAAATTAATACATGATACAAAGGGAAGTGTACTGACGCGTGTTGTAATCACAACATAGTTGGGCTACCGCAACCTGACAAATGGTAACTGTAACCCGTAGTGCGGTTGTGAGAGCGCGCCACCTACTGACGAGCGGTGTAAGCTAGACAATTATATAATAAAATTCTGTGCTAATCGTAATTCCGTCCGCGGGACTTTAAGTAAGCAAATTCATTTACTTACTCTGGCCTACGGAGTTTGATCGTGGCTCATTTGAGTAATTCTCGTTTTCTCTTCACCGGAAACAACTGCGCGGTTACCTGCGTCAGCACAACAGGTCTCGCAACCGTCGTTACCGCTTCTCGGGTTGCCATCGCGACACAGTTTGTGAGCAGCAGTAGGGTCGGCCGCGTAGCACTGGCAACACAGATATTGTGATCACAACAGGACTCTGTAGGCACTCTCACCTCGCACTGTTCTAAAGACTCTGTTAACATTGATGGTGCTGCACTCATGCACGATGTAGCGCCCCAGTACCTCACACCTGAAAATATTTGGACAATACGAGAAACAAGTTTAGAAGAAGTTGGCTTTAGTAAGAATATTATGCCGGCCGAGCCACGACTTCCTCACAACTTGAGCCCTTCAGACGTTGCTCACAAGATCGTTTTTGATCATAGACATTACAGCAGGGAAATTCGTAAAAGACACCGATAACTAAAAAATACGTCGTGTGAAGTTCCCCTTCTAAAATTAATAAAACTTGTTCTTTTAACAAAAAATTAAAATAATAAGAGGTCTAATTTCTCACACGTAAGAATTATTATGCATCAGTATGGTGAGAAACAAGCCTGAAATATCACTTTAAAACATTTTTATAAAGGAGGGTTATCAATACGGTCAGCTGATTCAGTAAAAAGCTCAAGATGTGGAGCACCATCACCCCTAAAGCGGGAGACACGCGGGGCCAGGGTTGCTTTTTGTCGCTCCTGTGAATAAAATTTGGTTAACCTCAAGATAGCGACTGCACGAGAAGTATCGCATACCCTCGGCATACCTCCAGAGACACAACAACTGAAGCGATATTGCAACACCATACACAAGTCTACATGCACATCAAGCGCTACTTTGGTCACTTCTTCACATCCCGCGGGCTGGTATCGTCCCCAACAGACCGCGACGGCGACGTCAGGCGTCGCGTCAAGGAGGACACATTCATCCGGAGCTTTGGTGGAGGCAACTTCGCAGTTCCTTTCTTTTCGGGGGACTTGCTAGCGAGTCGAGACCCGCAAGCCTCCTTGTCATCACAAGTGTTGCTAGGAGGTGATGAAGATTCTGTTTTGCTGGGACTATCCTTTTTGGGGGACTTCTTTTTGGCAGCTTTCGGACTTTGCTCGTCACTTTCGTGCACCTCAAAGGGAACATCTTCTTTGACAGGCTGGCACTCCACGGCTGCCTGTGCCACATCCTGAGCAGCTGCAGCTTGTGGCGGCCAGGAGCCACCTGCTGCTGCAGCAACACAACTTGCCTCGCACGCTACCAACACCGCAGGAGCAGTTCGCTGTCTCTTAATAGGCACACTATTTATTCTACGAGCTTTAGAAGACACTTTCTTTGGGTTTTCATGCCAGCTAGCAACAGAATTTGGTATATTATTATTTAATCGCTCTACATCAGTCACCTCTAAAGTTCTAACTTTACTTGATTTGCAAGAAATAGCTTTGATGATAGATTCTAAGGACTTCGTTCGAATATTTGCCTCAGATGACGATTGGTTTAAATGTCGATTGGGAGGTTGGTCTAATTGCACTCTCTTGAGCTTCAGCGTGAGAACTTGTGTGCCACCAGGCACATCTTCCCCACATAATTTGATGGTGGGTTCTGCATCGGCCGCACAGGGCTTCTTACGAGACGGGGCCCCCGCCTCATCAGTCACACCCCGCTTCTGACCGCGCTCGCTGGTGGTGGTGCTGAGCGCGAGTCCAGCAGCGGCCATGACGGACGGCAGCTGAGCTCTGAAGGGTTCATTTAGAAAATTAACCTCTTCATAATAGGTGGAGACATCAGCAGACTCGACTTTATGACGCTCTCGTACGTGTCTAATTAACTGACACTCTTGGTAGTCCCGCAGTCCGCACAAGGAGCAAACAAAGCGAGTCCAACTCAAATGAATGGCAGCATGTCGCTTCACGGCAGTTGTCTTGCTAAATGTTTTCTGGCAAAGCGTGCATCTTAATTTCTTAAGAGAACAAAAGGATGCCACTTTCTGAAGTACAAGCTGGGCAGACAGCGGCCCTTTGCTGTTGGGATATTTGTATGAGTCTCCAGAAACAATCCCCTTGCTCCAATCCAAGGCCGCTCGTGGAGAGGTAGGAGTTTGGTCGTGAGGTGAACTAAGCTTGGCTTTGGTGGAGGTTGGCATTTCAGCGACAGAGGAACCGTCACCAACCTTGTACACTTTACGTATTTGAATGCCAATTTTTTTAGCAGGAGGTTCATTACAGGCAGCAGGCAGGGGCAGCGACCGCTCCTGTGCCGACTCGATGGAGGCACGACGCGAAGTGCCAACGGCCGGCGGCAGGCTGCGGTGGCAGTAGAAGGATCTGTGAGACTCCAGGCTGCGGTGGCTGATGAAGAACATGGAGCACTCACTGCAGCTCAACAGGGAAGATTGCCGGGAGAGTTTGCCCTCACTCTGAAATGAAATGGCTGTAATGTTCCTAGAGCATCATAGTGGCGACCTGCATGCAATGAGACTGGTAGTTTTGTGTCAGGGATGAACATGTCAACAGGGATGAGCGCTACCACTTCCACTTTACAAAAACATCACCACCCTCCTGTCCGAACTGCCAAAAATTGAATGTAAAAATTATGAACGTTGCAAACAATTTTCGTGCATCGGATTCGGTACAGATAGGAAATATTTCTCTCAGCCCTTTCACTAAAGGTACAAAATCCATGGCTCCCCGTGGTAGTGACTATAGCCCGCACCCCGTGGTGAAGGAGTTAGCCTACTGATGAATGTTCTCAGAGTTCGACAAACTGTACATACGACAACAGGGCAATGCTGTAGATGTAAACACAGACTTGCAGCAGTGGCATCGAATGTCAAAAATAGCAACGATAGGAGTTGATACATAAAACTATTTTAGAATAGAACACTTCAAACTGATGACAATCTTTACTTTGGGTGAACGGAAGTAAAAGAAAGACGATGCATATGTGAGGATGCCAATGGAGATCAAATGTAGCGCCTCCACTGTCGGAACTACTGAACTCATCGTCAATAATATGGAAATGTATCTCAGTTATTATTCATACAATTTAATAGCACTAAACACGCTAAAAATAAAATCTAGAGAAAAACAGATTGCTTTTCCTAACTACAATATAAAACAAGAGTGCAATAGAAATGGATCATTTTTATGTATTTCTCATACTCAATACATAACGGTAATTGAAAAGTAATAATATCGTCAAATAGTAAGTTTTAAATTGAGATTGATTAATGTCAGGAGGAACAGAAGGTAGGTATAGAAAATGGGCATTACCATAGGAGATGAGAGAATTTAATAGCTTAAGCTTCCGTCGCTACAACTAAGGTGATCTAACATAGGAAGACACTAGAACGCCTCGTGGCGTAAGACACTCACCCGCGGTGGGAGCAAATGTCATTGCCGTCATTTTTTATGGCAAACTTACTCTACAGTTTTGGCATTTTTCACATTTAGGTCTACTCACCACATTCCCTGCAAAAAATTATGAACAGTGCTCAACTCCTCCCTCTTTTTGGGTGGAAAAACAAACAAATTTACTTAAATCTGCAACAAAAACACAGTCACCGCTCTTGGCTTCGCTCCCGGGTGATAATAAGGAATAAATAATATGTCGATAGAAACAGGGAACCCATGCACGAAGGTTTTCCCACACCGGATCAACACGCACAGGAACAGAGAGTCTGAAACGAAGAGGAAGAACAGAAGACAGTAATATCAGAAACAGTATAAAACAGGAAGGAAGCAACACAGGTACGAAAAACAATACCCCGAAGGCCCAGCTCATGGCTTAGACCGCCTACAGGGTTGCCCGGGGAGTTACTCCCATAACATAGGATGGGTAAACCTAACTAACTTCACCCTACGGCCCGTCCTATGCCCCTGAGGGGCATTATCAGAGAAAACCTAATAAGAACGCAACAGGCAGTTCATGGACTGAGTAGTTACTAACTCCAATGGAAAATGACTCCCCTTTGAGCTCCAAACGCTCCGGTATATGTCACCACACAGACACACGCACACCAACACCGAAGCAGAACAACAATTGGGTCACCATATCATCATTGCACCTCAGAACTGCAGAGGTAACGAAAACAAGCTCTTGATTCATTTCAAAGAGTCTTAACGTAAAATTGATACGCCGCACTCGCAATTACCTGGGACGCAATACTATCTATAGGATGGGCCAGCAACTGGAGAATATTCCTGTGAGAGCGGAAAACAAGTCTTCTCTTCCTCATCGAATCTGTCGAGATGCAGCCGGCACTCTTCAAAGCCAGTATCGAAGAGACCAAGATTAGACGCTTCCTTCATTAAAGAGTCGTGAGCTGCAGCCGAGCGGGCTGCACCACAACCCGCAGTATCCACTGTTGCATCTGCACCTGAGCAACCGTCCAATTTCGGTGCTGCCGTCGTGTGACCGAGAGGCAGACTATTGGCTGCGGACTTGGGCCCTGCACTGGAACTTCTCGAGATCGCTGATCCCTTGTGTGTGGCAGCGACATCAACAGGCTCTGTAGACATCTCACGCTCAGGTTCTAAAGTGTCCTTTACATTTGAAATAAGAGCAGGCCCACACTTTGGATCGCTTCCATTGCTAACGGACGTATTTACAACAGCTTTAATGTTGCTTTTAAACCTACTTCTATCCAAAACTATGCCAGCTGACTTCTTAAGAATCGCACACTGACTTGTCTTGTCTGAGGAGTGTTGTTGGCTGGTGACCCTATGAGAGACATTGGATGAATTCTTACCGTCGGTGAAGTGAGTAAGATTTTCTGTACGTCCCTCGCTACGACCGGCAGTAGCTCCCTCCTCAAACATAATGTTGTGTAGGGCCTCGTGAGACGTGCTTGCCTCAGAAACTGCAGGTGCTCGCTGATGCTCGGAGGCGGGAGCAAGAGCAGTAGGAGCGCCACTGAGCACATCAGATTGCTGCAGTTCGGGACGACAGACCTCAAACCCGTCAGCTGTGTCTGCACTGTCTTCCGCCCAATCTTCCTGATATAATGCCCAGGCGCTGACTTCAGCCTTCTCAGATGATGCTGCTGAACTGCCCTCAGAGAGGACACAACTGTTGGGATTTTCTGATAGCCCACAGAAGTCCCCAAACGTCTTAGCACGGCCGGAAAGCGCCAACTGTGAACTGGAAACGGAGATTGGATCTTGACCTGTACTGCTAGAGTGTGAGCCAGCCGTTGTTGTTGTTGTTTGGCAGTCAGTAGAAGCTGACGAGATGCAATCCGGCGCCTCTACTTGCTCAGAATCGGTAGAAGCTGAAGGTAGAAGACCAACTGAATCAGCTGCCATATAGTTCAATGCAGTGGGTGGGACACAATTGGAAGCCAATGGTGGAGCATTTATATTCGTGGAGAACATTCCATTTGGAGAAGTAGATGACGGTGAATCGATCGTTCCGAGAAGCAGTGAACTAGTGGTGAGGGAAGGCTGAGATGCAGACGGAATGTTCGAGTCACTGCAGGTGACCGCAGGCAAGTTGAGGAGACGAGGTCGAGAATCATAAAGGACGATAGGCTGAGAATCAACAGAGTGAGCAGGTACAGAGGCATTTGTTAGGTCAGAAATGAAGTAGCGCAAATGTTGAGGTGTCAAATGAGATCGGTCGTGCGGAGAAGACTCTTGCGACTGCACAGCAGAGACGACTGCTGACGAACACCTCGACTCATCAACAAATAGTACCTGAGGTCGATGATCAGAAGTAGTTGGCTCAATTGATTTCAAGTCCTGGTCAACCGTACAGGATGTTGTGGTGAGAGGCAGCTCAGCCTTGGAATCGTCAGGGTACACAACTACAGTCTCTGACCTAAGAGACACGAGGGGTACTGACTGAGATTCCTCAGTTGCAGTGCATATATCTCCAGGTCCAATAAAGCTGTCCGAATCAAGCACTCCAACTCTGCTGACGGGACTGCGGCACTCGGCTCTTCTCTTGTTAGGCGCAGCAGCAGGACTGGCGCTGCTGCTTACAGGACTTGCGGCAAAGGCGCTGCTGTGCTTTCGCTTGTTCCTCACAGAAGGGACGTTAGACATGAGCGAGTCACCTTGGCTACTGGCGCAGTTATGGTTACCACTTGCAATGCTTTTTCCTTTGTCACGGTGAGGGGCACCAGCAACCGAGCCAACAAGAAGCGCATTCGCACTACTAACACCGCCAGACTTGGTCGCGTCCGGGACATCTGCTGTAGCAACTTCGGACTGCCAATTGAGCTTACTGACCGTTTGGCGAGTGTGCATCAACACTTCGTGAGCTTTGGGCTCATCCAAAGTCCAATTGCGGCGGTCGTAGATTCTTTTAATACTCTTTTCGAGCGCCCCTTTTTGATCCAAGCTTTGCAATGGATATGCCCGTCCTCTGTACCGCATGTTGTTGGTGTTGAGCAAATTATAGGCAACGTTTTCAGATATACGAAAGCCGGTGGGGGCAGCTGGATCGTCTTGAGACGGTCCAGCAACATCTGTGGTTTGCGGGTCACGAGCTCCAGCAGGCAGTGACGCGGACACCTCACGGGAGACTTCCTGTGGCTCAGCAGCCCAAGACTCTGACTTGGCAGCAGACTCTTGAGAGGACGACGGCTGTGGCAGGGGCGCCGCAGTAGTCTTTCTTTTAATGAAGACATGCACAAGCTGAGGCTTGGGTAGGAAGGAAGAGTCGGTGTGAGAGGCAGCATGTGCCAGACTGGCCGTGTGGGTGACGAAGAGCTTGCCGCACACGTTGCACATCCAGCGCTTGGCGAGACATCCATCACCACCACCACCATCACCAGCAAACTCATCACTCTATGGGAAGAGAGAAAAATGCAAGCTATTGCTCAATATAATCAAAAGAAGCAATTTGCTACCACAAGATATGACATCAGAAGAGCTGCACTGTGGTGTCACCCAGCAGATACACACTGTGGTGGTGCTCCAACATAAGCAACACTTACAAGCAACAAGAGCATGTCAAGTAAGCAAATGTTAAGTATGACACATGGCAAAAGCCAGTTTTCTCTCTTCCCAACACATGAACACACCCAAGCCACACATTACTTGCAGTCCACGGACTCGCTCACACCACTGATCAGACAGGGTCACAAGGCAATCAGTAAGCAAGTGGCTACAATGGAAGATGAACCAATGAGCAGTAGGACAGGTAGCTACGAGGCGGACTCTCGTGAGCTTGGGAGCCACAGTACCACAGGTGTAACCGAGCGGCCAGAGCACACACAAGTCGCACTCTCAGGTACATACGCGAGCACCACACGTTGCACCTGCCACGCAACGCTCACCACTAACTGCACGGAGCATAAGGGAAAAAATAAAATAGTTATGATCATGTGTTCGGTAGAGCAGAGAAAGGCAGAAAATTAAGTAAGAATGTGTGTCAGCACATAATGAAATATACCGACGAAAGAGATTAAAATGTGAGCAAATTATGGTGGAAAGTAGCAGTTGTAACAGTTTGTCAACACATTGTAAACATTTTAGCCAATTTTGTCTTATCGCATGCAGTGGAATCCGCTTAATACATAAAGTACCATTGGAACTGCACGAGCTATTCGATATAATTTTATACGGAGCGGACGGCGTGTCGTTCTTTATGATTAAGAAACCAAAGAAAGCAATTTGAAGGCGGTACTGAAAAAATCTCAACTGCTAACTTTGTAGGGAGGGGTTGATGCTCCATTCTTTGTGTCTGGCACACAAACTGAAATATTCTAACAGCTTGCTGCGTCGTCATCAAAATATTTGTGCGTCCATCTAAACATTTGATAAATGTTAGCCATAAAATGAGTTGACAGAGCAAGGGTCGCTACTAATATTTAGATATAATTTTATGTTTGCACTAAATTAGAACCAACAAAACTCTGCGCTACTGTTTGCGATGAAGGCAGTAGCTAAATATTCCAGTGCTTTTTCTCCTCCTCTGCCTGATAAAAAAAACACAACGGGCTGTGTATTGGGTTCCACTTTTACAAATTCAGGCAACAGCACTTGTAATTTTACTTCTGCCGTACAATGTTGTAAAAATATACCACAAACTCACAGACATAATACCGGTGCTTATTATATTGAGTTTTACCCACCCACCCACGTCATACGATGTGATCCAAGCAGTAAAACTCAGTCCATTATGCCGCATCATGATGAGGGACTTATCTCAGTATACCTGCAGTAAGTTTCAGTTGCGCCAGGGCGCTACAATAATGCGTGAAAATTAAGCGTAAAGAATGTTTAAGAGACAAAAAGAGAAAAAGACAGAAAAAGAATATAAGAAATACTCGTGAGGAAGGTCCTTCTCTCCACACGGGAGCACGGAGGAGTCCCATGAGATACAGTAGGTCGCTTATCAGCATCGGCAGTCAACCTCATAGAACACAAGGGGAGATACAGAGGCCGCATGTATCTAACTTCACAAACTAACGTCAACAGCAGAGACGGCGGTCTAATGCAACAACCGCTGCAGAAAAAACCCTTAGGACAACACGGGGGTCATGAGGCTCATCTATCATCTGGCAAGACAAGGATAAGGTTCGCTACACATCCCCTTTAGGGAAGTGAACAGGCATTAGGCATCAGGGAACGTGGAATGAACTTAATGTCCCCTCTAGGATCGAATTGGAAAGATTCGCCATGTTGGATGATTGGGATCTCTAAATCTGGACACATGTTGCGACGTAGGTGAAGTGCGTTATACAGGCACCTACAAAATGTGATTTTGGTCAAGTTGATCGTTTAAATCATTTTGTTGCATTGAGCTAAATGGCAAATTTTACGCACGTCGTCTTAAGCAGAATTTTGTAAGTCTAAAGCGAAGTAACTTAGGAATAGATATATTTGGGTTGGGTACCAGTCAAACAGCGCTGTTTAGGTGAAATGTGCTCTTAAATGGCTGTCGCCTTGAGCGAAAACTGCCGTGCAGTCAAGTTTATTTAAAGCACGGGAATATACCGGCCGGCCTGTTCTGTAATTTCGTTCATAACCACTAAATTCCTTCGTTCTCTTATAGTGCGGGTCTCGGTCGCGCGTAAAGTAAGCCCATCACGTTTGTTCTCTGTGCAATAGCAACCAACCGCTTGTTACACTTGTTGTGCTAGACTATTTTTTCCCGCAGCACCAGTTGATGCAGCGCCTCCCCCCCCCTCCTCCAAACAGACGGATGGAAGGGGTATAGAAAGCTGAGAGTGCAAACAAAGAGGAGGTGTAGAGGCTCTGCTGTTGAGTAGGTATGCACCATACAGGCTCCACCAGAGACTTCAGTCCACACACAACGAAGAGAGCGTAACAGTAAGTCGCTTGCCCGCCGTCTCTGAAGCCTCATATACTTGAGACTACTCGCAAAGTTCCGCAGTTACCGCTCTATGCGGGGGGGGGGGAAACACGCATCTAACTACATGCTACGGGTACATGAAGCTTAGCAAAGCTTGTGCTACCAAGAGGTGAGCAGTATTGGTAATGTGCACCTCAGCGGAGATGTGCTCATATGTATTGTCGTAGCCTTTTTTTCCATAGGTGTCACGTCAATCGGTCACCTGACACATAAGAAGGACAATCCAAATTGTCGCAAGGGCTGAGGAAAATATTCTCTGAGCCAATACAAGTTGAGACAAGCGACTAACGAAACACGTAACGGCTGCTCCCCATGCGTAACTAAGCTCAGGTGCTTCGCACAATGCATCTCATACAAGCGTAAGTTAAGGGAAGTATTAAACGACGCTTCGATGGGTAGGCATTGCGAACACTACTGTGCCCTTATGGGCAGCCAACATGCAGCGACTGGTGCTCGACTCGGCACGCACTTGCGGCAGTAATGCCGGCGCCACACTTGCATTCATATAACAACTTGATGCGAGGGTCGGTACCTCACAAGTCGTTAATGCTACCCACTCTATACGAGTAGTTATCGGGAGGACCTGCCCACTGCACGTCCTCGCACCGTCTTGTGAGCATGAACGCAAGTGCGGCCTCGGCATTAAGACTCACAAGAACAGCAGAGAAGAGCGCACAGGCAGGTGACAAGGTCACACGCAACTCGTAAGTAGGGAAGTGACAAGGCCGTACGACAGAGTCGAGATTCACTGACTTGGTATAAGAAACAGAAGGAAGAAATTGCATGAATTATAGCAGAAAGTACTGGACACAAAACTGTAGCAACGTATGCGATGTGATCTGCTGGGACACGGTTCAGGAAGAGATACCTTATGTTGACTCAAGCAGAAGTGGTAGTAGTACGAGTAGGGTTACTAGCTTTCCTACAAGATATAGCCAATGGACACCAGAGGAAGAATGAGAAACACAGAGACCAGAAAGGGAGATTTGTCACCACTCTTTGAAGCGACATCAACAGATGAGTCGGTCACACAAAGCCTACCAGCTACCAAAACACACACCACTTGCTGCCCACACAGCCACACAAGTTCCTCCACACAGAGCTCTCACACCAGCCACACGCATCGGAGCAACAACTGGCAGCCAGTTCCTCGCGCTGACCGAAGCACTTGAGCAGCGAGACAGGACAGGACAGGACAGGCACATACGCTGCCGGAGCAGCTTTCGGCCGCTTCTCAGGCCTATGTAACTCCACAGCGGCCAGTTGACAAGTTAATTGTGAACGGGAAGACGTGGCGCTATAGCGACTACGTTACAACCTG
>LQNS02000227.1:5228301-5248211 GCA_001587735.2 Parhyale hawaiensis
GGGTTCTAGTGCCGCTAGCCCCCTAAAAATTTAGGACGTAATGCCCCCATACCTGAAGACACTTTTTGAGCAAAAAACAGAAAATTGATAATTTTGACCATTTTCGCCTAAACGATCCCCCTTAATGTTAGTTTCATCAGGACTACATACTAAGACGTGAAGAAACAGGCAGAATCTAATGGAGTGCTACCCAAAGCGTTGCTTACAGGGCTGCTATGTATAGTGCCGAACATGGATTGCGTTAATGAATTCCATGCCATCATAGATCGCCGTATGAAATAAAATAATAGCTGAACGGACGAATTTGGCACTTAACACGTGCCATTGTTGAGCCATTGGCCGGAGCGTTTGTTAGGTTCATTCGTCTGATGCTGCGGTGAGCAGTTTCACCTCCTCCAGAGGACCTCATAGCACTTCGTTGGCGGTGTGTGTTCGGTCGTGGTGAGAATGGACATGCAAGCTTTCAAGTCGGCTTCATGTTTATCGCTAATTCTTCTTAGCAGCGCTCTGGCCTCTGGGCCTTCTGGAACTGCTTAGCTATGCTCTACTCAAGTTTTATGACCTGTCCATGGATGCCCAGGCGTGTAGTTGTAGTAAAAGTAATAATTTCGCCTGAGTTTGGCTTTAAAGACGTTTGTAGTTTCGTGCTCATTTTATTTGCCCAGATTTGCATGCTCTTAATTTCTGGGGGGCGCAAAGTCTTATAGTAAAGTGGGGTAAAAGATGAATTACCCACATTAGGGGTAAAAAATGATCTGGGATTTTTACTGCAAGAGAGGGCGTCCATTTCATACCCCTAATGTGGGTAATTAATTTTTCTCCCCACTTTACTATACATTAAGAAGGTTGCAGTCATTGTGTGTGTGTTTGGAACATTGAGAGGAAAGCTTGCGCCTGTAGTAGAGAGTGCCCTAGTGAGCCAGACTGACTCGTGTCGCCTGCCCCTGCAGGTGCCTCATCACTCGTACACTGGCGCTGTCGTCGAGACGGTACTCGTGCCTGTCGTAGTGATGCTTCTGCTGGTGTCCATCCTTACCGTCGCCATGTGCTGCACTCCATATCAACGGTAAGATGTCTTATTTCCCCTCAACAGACTTGTTGCATGTGTCTCTGTGTGCATGTATGTGCGTTTGTGCGCCCGCTTGTCTGTTTCAGTTTGTGTCTTTGTCGGTGTGTCCATTTGTCTGTGGAGCTATCTCACCGTCCCGCTCAGGCTTGTGTGGCTGTAAGCGTTAGTGTGTGGACACTCTCTGAGTCAGGCGCGCTGTTGTATTGTGTGCAGCTGCAGGTCGTGTCTCAAGTGCTCGCTATTATGTAACTTATGCTTATTTTGAAGCCAAGCTAATAAGTTTCTTAAACTTGAAAGAGATCGAAACGCGTAACCTTCTGTCCAAGGTGTGAAATAGCATCGAGGAGCAGCAGTCTGTAGACGCCGAATGAGTTTCTCTGTACACCGATATCTCTGCATAGTTTTTTGTAGTGAGACAGGCCGGGCATGCCGTTCTACCGCATGTGGAGCGTTCAGTGGCGCTCGATTATTGGTTTGGACGGGCAGATGAACTCTTGTCATTTACTTAGCCTATCAATTAAACCTTGTTTAGTTACTACCCTGTGGTGCTGTAGCTTCAGACACTTTTATCCCATTGACGTTAGTAGCGAACTTCTGCGTTAATATCAACTAACCTTGTTTGTTCTATGAAAAAGCTTTTTTGGGCCCCAGAACGCAGTTTACTTTTTGAACCGCACCGTCTGGGAGCTGCGCGGAAGCTTTCTAGTTTATAGACAACACGTCACCCACTTTTGTATCCGCAGCTGCGTCTATCGCCGATACTCCTTGTATAAGCAGCCGCAGGAGTGTTTGCTTTCTTCTGTCTTCTTCTCTTTTCGTTTTTCGTCTCCTTCTCTGCGCCGCACGGCTGAGCGATTTCCTTCGACCGAGCTGTGGAGTTGGAGATGCTCGCGCCTTATTTCCTACCTGACGTGGTGCACCTGGCCAAGATTGTTCTAATATAAGCCATTTGAGTTCGACTCAACTTCTAAACTATATCATACAAAGTTGGATCGCTGTTATATAGTCTTCATATCTAATACGGCGGGAAAACCCACAATATAATAATAACTTGTTTAAGTAGGTTGAAGGCGCAGATATTTTCTTATAGCTTTAGCTTGGTACCACCCATTGTAATGATTAGGAGCCATGTAGTAAATAGAGCCTCCAAAGTCGGTGGGAAAGAGAAACAACGGGCGCTGAGGACTTATGAATACGCGACACATTCACGCCTCAAGGTGTTGAGGAATCCTGAGGCTTGCTTAATTGGTTAACAAAAAGGAAGGTGGGTTGAAGCCCGCCACGTCTTACCAAACTCCTCCGACTTTTTGTATGACTGAAATGTTAATGAAAGCTTGACGGTAAATTTTATGTTTCTCTTCTATCTTCTCTCTTCCAAAACAAAAACAAATTTCCCTTTGCTTCAACTACTGAGCCTCGCAGTATTGCTCAAGAGCAACTGATTATGGTGTGCTCCTGATGCTCCTCCTCACATGTATAGAATAGCTAGGAATTGTGGGAAATGCTACTTGTGCTTCTTACCGCTCCAAGCAGGCAGCAGCTAGGCCAACCCTACCTAACTTATAGCAAATGCATGGGTGTGTAACTCAAGATTATCTTTTATCGAAAATATGCGTGACTGTTAGGTTGATGTTTATTATCGAAAACATAACTGACTGTTACGTTGATGTTTAGTTTATTTGTTGTTTCTTATTCGGGCTTACCTTAATATACTCTTACTACGGAAATAATAGCATTTTGCACAAAATTAACCATATCTCATTTTTGCGCGATCAAATTTTCATGAAACTTGCAGGGAAATCGTGACATCTTATGGCAACACTGTTGAGTTTGTTTACATTTTGCCATATCTCCTGATTGACAATTCCTTGCATTTTTTTGTATATTCTGCTAAAATGGGACGTGGAAAAGTTTTAAATAACGAGGAGAAAGAAATTATCAGCAAATAAACTGCTAAAGGCACCTCTCCTGGTGTTATTGCCCAAAAAGTCGGACGCCATATTGACACAGTGACAAGATTCTTGACGGACCCTTCACCGCGACAAAAAAAAAAACGATCAGATGCTGGTTACTGATAGAGACATAAGAAATATGGTTCGTCAGCTACATAAAAGACGTGGGCAAACAAGTACATAAATCAATTTTTATGGCTGCTGGGCTTCCTGTAGTCCCTAAAGCCGCCCTCAGGGGCATATTGGGGCGGGCCCTATCCCTGCCGCAATATGTTTGGGCATTATGCACCCAAGGGTCCCGAGTGCCTTCTCCGCAGGGGATGTAGCATCTGGCCGCAGTTCCTGCTGACAAGGTTAGTATTGTAAAGTTAGGTAGGTTCTCTATTTCCTTTTCTGTNAGTAGCGCACGTAGGCCACGCGACAAATAATGTGGTATTTAAATACTACACACTCATCTCTGTTGGAACGCCTGAGTTGCGGCTACGGAGGTTAAACAAAGTTTATAACTAACTAACTAGTCCCTAAAGCCACAAGAAATTACATCCTTCGCTTCATTGCTTTTGTCAAATCCCCTCTGAAATTGCCTCCTCTGACGCAAAGACATGAAGTTTTAAGGATGGAATGTTCATAGAAAATTAGAAATAAATATATGAAAGTCAACGTGAATCATGTTCTTTTCACCAATGAAACCCGAGCAACCCTGGATGGACCTGATGGGTGAAGTAAGGGTTGGGTTCTACCTGGAGGTGAGTGTCGTCAACATGTAAAATGTCAACAAAAGAGAGGTGGTGTTATGATATGGGCTGGTATCATAGGGGATCGACTTGTAGGTCCGGTTAGAGTGCCTGATGGCGTGAAAATTACATCTGCATCATATTGTACCGTGTTAAAGGACGTCTTGGTTCCATGGCTGGAAGACATACAATTTGCGTTGCTTTGAAACTTGATTTTCATGCATGATAATGCGCCTTCTCACTCTGCCATTAATGCCACAGCATTTCTGGACTCTTTGGGGTTCCATGGACTATGGAGAGAAACTGATGGTTTGGCCACCGCGCTCACCTGATCCAAACCCAATTGAAAACTTCTGGGCTTTGCTGAAAAAAGAAATTTACGCAGGCAGTAGAATTGCAAATCTGTCGTGTGGGATGCTGCTGCTGGAGCAGCAAAGGCACTTCCACTGTCTGCAATAAGGAAACTAACTCGCTGCGTGGATTCAAGGATTATTTAGGTTATTAAACGTCGTGGGAGTCATGTGGGCAAATAAGACATTTTCAGTCATAGTAAGCTTCTAATTTATTATTTTTTTGTTTAATACATATTTTTCTCATTTGTATTGTTCATTTTTGCTACTTTGGTGATATAAAACTGTGAATATTTTTTTTTGTCAAAAAGCTATTACCACCACTCAGTGAAATTAGTAAAATTGACAAAAAAATATAATTTTTCTAGAACCAGCACGATTAGTCGTTTGAAAATTTAAAGACACTATACCCATCACAAATTGAACTATCGGTGAAATTTTCTATGAAAGTTATAACGAAAAGTCCTGAGCGCCTTCTCCGCAGGGGATGTAGCATCTGGCCGCAGTTCCTGCTGAGAAGGTTAGGTTTGTAGAGTTAGGTAGGTTCTCTATATTTCCCCTTCTGTTCCGCGAGGTGGGCCGCCGAATGGTGGTAAGCGACCCATCCCATGAGACTCCTATATGCTCCCGTGTGGGGGCCACGGAAGGGACTCCCCGCACGAGTGTTCGCTTTCTTCTGTCTTCTTCTCTTTTCGTTTTTTTGTCTATTTCCCTGCGCCGCATGGCTGAGCGATAACGTTCGTCCGAGCCGGGTAGGGTTAGAAATGCTCGCGCCTTATTTCCCGCCAGACATGGTTCACCTGGCAGAGATTGTACTAAAAGAACTCATCTGAGTTCGACTCAACTTCTAAACTATATTATACAAAATTGGATCGCTGTTATATAGCCTTCGTACCTATCTGATACGGCGGGAAAACCCTCATAATAATAATTTATAACCAAAAACTCGAGATCTGGTCAATTCTCGGATAAAGCTTTCATTTCCGTTCTAGGTGTAGGTGCTGCAAGAGATTTCTCTTGTTATGGTGCTCAGCTGTACTATTATTTCCTTCCATTGTAAGTGTACCGTATGTCTTTTTGAACTCGGTTATTTACTTCTTCAATATTGCGTCATTATTACTTGTCAATATTCAGGACCCTAACAGCACCATCACCCTGCCACAATATATTTGGTCATCACGCACCCTAGTGTTCCGAGTGCCTTTTCTGCAGAAGATGTTGCAACTTGCCGCAGTTCCTGCTGACGAGTTTAGTTTTGTAAAATTAAGTATGTTCTCTAACTTTCCTTTTCTGTCCCGCGTGGTGGGCCGCCGATCGTGGTGACCAACTTTGTCTGCGGGGCTCTTACGCTCGCCTGTGTGGAGGGCCACGGAGGGGCCGTCTGCACGGGCGCCTCTCTCTTCTGTTTTCTCCTCTTTCCGTCTTCATCTCTTGCCACCTGAGCACAACGTTGTGCTTCTAGCTGTAAGCCGAATAAATCATCTTAGATTGCTATTGATCATGTTAAATGATAACAGCACTATCAAATCACGGACCGAAACTATCTTCCTTTTGGCATTTCTTCGTATTCTACAAACATTTTTCTTCTTTCAGAGGAGAGACCGTCACCGCCTTTATGGACGAACTTATTGATGGCTTCCCCAGGTGCGTGAGGCTTCTTTGCGTAAGTTTCCCTTCCGCTCTATTGCATACGTAAACTATTGAGATTTGATGGTTTTGTTTAGCATGGCATCGAGAGTATCGGCAGTTTGTGTTTTCTCCATTGATGGGCGTAACTTATGTCATGAGGGGTTGTGTGTTGTGCAGGTGTTGTGTGTTGTGCAGGTGTTCGGCGCCATGCGTAGCCTGCTAAGGGCTTTGTTGAAACTAGCGAGACGTTTTTGGTGTGCATCGGTTCCACGTTTTTGTTGACGTACTTCATGTCCATTATTTTTGCTTTCCTTTGATCGTTACTGCAGCGCTTAGCGCCTCTACTTACAATAATTAATCCTTCTTTGGTGCAAACAAGTGTGGAGTAAGCGAGCTGTGTACTGTGCGTGAGCTCTGTTTTCTTTTCATTGCCGTTGTTCTCTAAAGCTTCGATCTCTCTATAGGAAAGCTACGCTCGTGGAACTAACCAAGGGCACCCCACCACCGCACGTGCAGCCGCAACAGCAGCACAGCTCCATCAGGTACTGTAGACCTTCCTATGTTCCAGAAGGAGGGGTTAGGGAAGGTTGGGTTGTTGCTCAAAGCTCTCGACTCCTCAGGGGACACAGGATTGCCCATAGGCCTTATGGGTTAGGTTCGCCCCTTCTGTGGTATCGGGAGAGCGACCTCAGCGGACCCTGTAAGTTGCATTAGCCTTGGCTAGCCCTTCGGGACGTCTTTTCTACGTGCCCACTTTGCTTCTTTCTGTTTTCATACCCTTACCGATGATTCTTTTGTGAACGGGAAACTTTTAAGTTTAGCAATTTGGTGATCATTCTGAAATTGACTGTTTTGCTGGGCTGACTGGTGGTGCTGCTCCTCTCCGTACTGCCTACATGACTCACAAATTGGTCACAACCGGTTACTGACCTCTAACGTTCCCCTTATGTTCTGAACATTTTATCAGTGAGATTTTACTATGAAAGCGCAAGAAAGGCGACAAACAGCTGCATCCGATGTTAGCTTGTTCCAAGCGCCGGCTAGATAGCACCGAATCGTAACGCCGGACTAGTTCACCAGTCCTGGGGGTTTGTCATCGTCCTTGTAGCCATCCAGCGTAAACTTTCAACGCAGAAGTACTTGGAACCCCGCGGTGAAATTTTGTTCAGTTTTCCTCTTCTTTCCCGACTTGCTGTTCCCTTCCGCGTTGATTCTGTAAGAGAACCCAACCCACTATATTAATAATAACAATAACAACAGCACCCTCGCGCATGGGTTTCACGTTACTGTCGACATACTTTATCTCCCTTCTTTCTTCCTTTGTGGAACTTCCTTCGTAGTGGAAACAGAGGCTTAACCTACTTAATGTATTAATTATAGTAATGGAAGCACTTGTTGGCACATTGCTGTAGCAGTGACCCCATGTGAACAGGTCCCGACGCTCTGTTATGCCGAGCCGTGCCGAGTCGCCTGCCCCCACTGGAGGCTGTGAGGCAGACAATGGCTACGACACGGCTGCCGAGCTCAGCAGTGACGGCCCTCTGGACTCGAGCAGCAGCGGAGCAGATTCTACCTCGCATCCGCCACACGAGGCGTCACGGTGAGTTTCTTTGCTTTTTTTAATGCCCAGGAGTCCTTTCTTCTCCTAGGCAAGCAACGGCTAGTGTCGTGTAAGATCCCAAGACACCTGACGCCAGTTTGGCCTCATACTGCAGCTGCAGGATTAGTTATCACCCGCGAACAAAGGGAGAGAGGTGATAATGTTTTCGTTGAAGATTTAAGTATTAATATTTGTATACATATATATTTGTCTCTCCACCCAATCAGTGGTCGAAGGACTTGAGCAATCTTCATAATTTTTTGTAGGGAGTTTGGTGGGTTGACTTGAATGTGACCCATACCAAAAAAAAACTAGACCTACCTGACCATAAAAAATGACTGCGTTGAATTTTCTCCACCGCGGCAGATCTTCTGGAGAACGGGGCGTTCTATATTTTTCCTATGTTATTATTGAAGAGCTAATCCATGGAATGAATGAGGTTGTGCCTTAGCCTCGTTCATCAGAAATGACTTCGTTGAATTTACCCCCTACCGCGGGTGATGGTCTCACGCCACCGAGGCGTTTTAGTTTATATTAGGTACTTCAGTGTGCAAACTATTGTAGCTCTGAGCTGACCCCTCAGGAGCATAGGGTGGGCTCTACATGGTTAACCTTTATTTTCAAAAAATGAAAATCGTTCTCTTATTTTGCCCGCTAATGTAATTCTTTCGTTTTGATACATTGCCAGTTGTATGTTCAGCATTCCATGCCTTACCCAGTTGAGTTGAGCTAATGTATTGCATTGCTCTTCAGTCGCTTTGAGGACTACGCCACCTTGACCCGGCCAGCTCCTCCTCCCTACTCTCGAGGGTGAGTGTGTGTGTCTCTTGAGCATTGTAGTCGTACGTCACCCTGCCACTGCCAGCTCTTCCTTTGTACTCACGAGGGTGAGATTCTTATTACCCGCGTCTAGAGGTTATGTTTTCGTCGGGTTTGTCTGTCTCTTTTTCTGTTTGTCATCAAGAGAACTCAAAAAGTTATGGGCCAATTTTGACGAAATTTACAGTTATTGTTTGGTATGTTAGGAGGAACAGATGATTAACTTTTGGTGAAAATCCGTCCATCCGTTTGTTTGTTTGTTTGTTTGTTTGTTTGCCTATTTTTTGCTAGTGTCATAACTTAAAAAGTAATGGAGCGATTTTCATGAAAATTACTTGAGCTGGGTTTATTGCAGAGTAAATTATCAAATTTTTGTGATGATTGTTTGTTCATTCGTTTGTTTGTCGCTGTGTTTGATTTTATGTTTGTTAGCACTATAACTCAAAAAATTGTGGATGGATCTTTATGAAGTTTTCAGAAATTGTTAATAATGTTAAAGGACATAATTGATAAAATTTTGGTGATGATCGGGTGGTCCATTTGTTTGTTTGACTTATGTATGTTAGCACAATAACTCAAAAATTATCGATTAATCCCTGTGAAATTTTCAATATTTGTTAGAAATGGGGAAAGACATAATTGATTAAATTTTGGTGATGATGGTTGGTCGTCCGTTTGTTTGTTTGACTTATGTTTGTTAAAATGTTGGTTAGCGCAATAACTCAAAAATTATGGAAAGATCATTTTGAAGTCTTTAGGAGTTTTTAGTGATGTTAACAGACATAATTTATTGAATTTTGTTGATCATCGGTTGGTCCGTTTGTGTGTTTGACTTATGTTTGTTAAAATGTTGGTTAGCGCAATAACTCAAAAATTATGGATGGATCCATGTAAAGTTTTCACAAATTATAAGTAATGTTAAAAGATATAATTGATCAAAATTTAGTGATGATCGGTTGTCCGTTTGTGTGTTTGACTTATGTATGTTAAAATTTTTCTTAGCATCCTAATTCAAATAGCTATGAACGGATCTTCAACAAAATTACAGGCACTGTTGATACTATCTAACGGCACAAGTTATCAGATTTTGGTGTTGATACAAAGAAAATCTTGGTTTCAGAGCCGATTTGGATTTTCCATTAAAGCTGCCTTGCTTGGCGGAGGTATACCCTCTCAGAGTGCTCTAGTTGTAAATACAGTAGTGCTATGCCACTCTGACCGGGCCAGCTCCTCCATTCTTTCAGGGGCGAGTACGAGTGTCCTGAGCAAAGTAGACCTCTTGTGCCACCCTGACATTACACCAGACTTAGGTGATGTGAACATTAGAGTCGCTGACAAACTTGCAACAAACTACTCCTCCTTCTCAACTTCATTTGTTGATTAACAAAAAGTTACGGCAGATATTTATGGCGCCGTGATGCCTGTGGCGCTAGTAACCCGACCCACTATAATAAAAATATTTATGGCGCACACATATTATTTAATTGCATGTGTGACTGGTGTGTTTGCCTTCTAAGAAAATGCAAATCTAGCATATGATTCGACACCGCTTCGCTTGTCGTCAGTTTGGGAATTTACTTAACGGGATTCGTTGCCTATCTCACTTGTTCTCCCAAGTTGATATAGAAACTCACGAGTGTTGCCAAGTGCAGTAGGTACTTGCAAGCCTTTTCCTTGTTGTACCTTGTCTAAATTGAGGCAGAACATTTGTATCTGGGTCTCGAGTTGGTGAGCTCTGTGTGTGTGTCAATATATTACCCACGCTCAAGCCATATCTGCAATACCCCTAAGATGAGATCATTTTAATGTTTGATTGATGTACCATTGAAGTGAAATAATATATTTCATTTTCCTCACAGAGGATCTACAAGCCGGTTTGACGATTGATGCTACGCCTCCAGCGACGGCAAGGAATACAAGCTATACCTCATATAACCTACTCAGCTTTCGTTAATCTCTCTACCTCATATGATCAGACCCACCCTCTCCCCTCTGATCCTCTTTCCTGCTTTTTTTCTCACTTTACCGTCTCATATTCCAATACCTGCCCCATATTGGCCACACCTATGTCGTATTGGCCTTGCCCAGCCCGTACATGTCCCGCCTACATCATGTAGGTGGCCTAAGCCCGCACAAACCACGCCCACTTCATGTAGGTAGCCTCCCACTCCAAGCCCATACAAGCTACGCCCACTTCTTAGAAACCTAGGCTACGCCCTGCAGGCCTTCTCACTCGTTACGAGCCGCGCCTACACCGTGCTGGCCCGCACAGCCTCATTCACGCCAGGCGAACCACGTCCACTCAATGTTATCATCAGCCCTCGTACGGAGGTGTGTTGTAGTCAGAATTTGGCGGTGTTGCGCGGTTTAACTCTGCGTAGCTCACTCAGAGTTATTTAAGATATCGGTGAATGAGACGTGGTCTCAGCCCTGTCCAGAAAAGATGTAACAACTGCTGTTAATTATATTTGTTATGGGAATGATAATATTGTCCCTTGAAAAGCTGCACAAAAGAACATGCAGATATATCACCCATGAGAAAATGCGTAATACACTGTCGTAATTTTTTCTATACAAAAGTACCTGCTTCGGCGGTACATATACTACTACTAAATTCTATACAAAATTATAATCTCAATGCAGTGGGACATTAATAAGCAAAGCGCACCAAAACTTTCGTTTGACACAAGGAAGCTCAGTCTTTCCTTGTTGAAAAAATACTCGCTCTTATTTATGATGTATATTAACCCTGGAACATGGTAGTGGAAATTTCTTAAGATTAACTCCGTATGTATAACATAGGCCGAGGGTATATTATACCCCACGACCGTGTTCCAGGGTTAACTAGAGTGAGTATAAATAAGAACAATGTGACCCATACATGAGGTAAATACAGCTCGACTGGACACAAAAGAGAACTATAGACACTGTTATTAGGTACGAATGTGGCGAATATCGGCAACCGTGAGTATTGTGCGGCGCGCAACCTTATGACGCCGACGTCACAAAGATAATGTCGGTGTTATCTCCGCATGTGTCAGTCATGGAAAGTCGATCTCTGCAACACGCTTCTTGGTGGCGAGGTAACACCTGGGGAAACGCAGGGCCCCACACCGCACTGAAAACGAGACTCAGGCGACCCCCCACCCCTAATTATGAAACTAAATGAATAGTTTAAGCCTCCTTAGGCTACGCAATAGAATCCATCCTCTTGTGAGCAATAATCTCCCCTTATATGCAAAGCCATGCCCACCTTGCTAAGGCCGCACTTCGTGGCCCACGTGGCAGGAAGCGTGGCTGAGGGGCGAGGGTCAGTGCTGTGTACTGATTAAAATGTGTGGCTGAGACGCCAGCGTTTCCTGTTCTCAGCAGACTAATTTTTATCCTGTGTATTTTGCTGCAGCTCTCTGAACAAATGAGTGGCAGGTGTTAGCGCGTCTCTGTAAAATTATATGTTCAGTGCTTAGCCTTGTGTCCTTCAAGTTCTAGGGTTTCTCCGAATATTTCATGTCCATTAGTTTGTCACTCCGTAGAACTAGGCAACAAGCCTTTCAGCTATTATTGAAAACATTTATAGTCCTGAGGTCACCCATTTTTTTCCTAGACGTTTCTGCACTTCTGTGGAGCTGTCTCAAGTTTCGCAGTGTTGTGTCTGTGTGAGATATTTGTGACGGTAGCGTACCGTCAGTTCGCTGCCCGCTGTTGTGCCAGCCTCCCCCCCCCCCTCCACTAAACTCCCTCCAAGGGTTATGTATTTAGGCGAACCCTTTCTCTGTGAGGATATTTTTGGGCCCCACGTAACCAGTGTTTTCTGAGTGACTTTTCCGTAGTGGATGTTGCTGCTGAGAAGGTTATCTTGCAGCGTTAGATAAGTTCTCTAATTTCCCCTTATGTTCCGTGATGTGGGCCGCCGATAAGGTGATGAGCGGCCGGTCCGATGGGACACCTACTTACACCCATGGTCCGGAAGGGACCCTAGGCCCAAGTGCTACTTATTATTTTTTCGTCTCTTGACTTTGTGCAACGTGGCTCAATGCAGCCGTTCAGCCGTGCCGGGCCGTATCGCGTTAGAGCTGCTTTCGTTTGATTTTCTGTCTGTAGTTGCGCACTGGCCAGCCTTGAGACCAATAGGAGTTTCTAAGTCCGGCAGAAAAACCGAGATATAAAAATCTCCAAAAATTCGGTAAGCATTGCTGCGCTGGTAGTCATTTCACTACTACTCCTGTCCGATGAAGTACTGTAATTGTCTTACCCTGCCGTAAACTTAACCCTTACTCATAATATATATGCTTGCGGTACTTAGTCTATAGATCACAGCTTGAATTAATTGCTACGAATGTCCAGTAGGAAGTTGTGTATCGTGGCCATGACCATAGTTTCTATATATCTCCAGCGCATAGCACATATTGCTTCATTGTTCGTGTTGGTTGTGTCTTTAGAGATAGTGTTCCAGTAGAAGCTTAGCAAGGTTCCAGTGTGAGGAGTCATCGAGAGAGTTGTATGCTTAATTCTTCCTTGCTTTGGGACTTTGTGTTCAGCTGCGGTGCTCATGACCAGTGTGTGCCGTACAGGCGGATGGCTCTATGTGTGGTTGGAGCTGTGGATGGAAGCTTGCAAGCACAAGGTGACGAGTGTAGGTGATTCAGTGCTGTGGCTACGTTATAGGTGACTGCGTATATTCCATGTAGCCGCACAATACCATGGTTATGTACTTATCGTGTTCTTAACGAAACTAAGTTCAAAGAATGATACATGTTCAATAGTTTGCATTACGTGTTTGTCTCTGTGTGACTTGTTCCTTGTTGATACGTTTAACTTCGCTAATCTTCATCTTAAATATCTGCTCCGACTAGTGTTGTTAACTGTGCAGATCGGTACTGTCATCGGCAGAGCAACTTTGAAGTTACGACATCCAAACTGCTAGAAGTTTGTTTCAAATTTGAGTGCAATTTTCTAGATTAGCAGAAGCGCCAGATATTCGTTGATAGTTCAATTGGAGGTGATGAATTTTACTAACGCGAGGATGTAGTCGCAGTTTTAATGAGCTGCATATCATTTTGTATGGCTTAATTGGAGCCAAGTTGTTATTTCAATGTGTAACATGCCGTTAGTTACTTCAATGTGTAACATGCCATTAGTTATTTCAATGTGTAACATGCCATTAGATCAACAATGCATTCTGCTCCTATAACTGCTTCTGTAGATGCTAATGGTAATGATGTACAATTTGATGTTTGCTCTAGTCGCCTCTTCTAGTCACAGATATTACTCTAAGTTAAGATATTGTGTTGGATGCCCGCTGCCTAATACGAGGGCAAGTCAAGAATTTCCTACAAGTAGCGCGCAGTGTTGTCAAGTGTCTAGGTGATAAGAAGCCACGATAATTTCTTGAACTGCTGTTTAGAAAAATAGATATAAAAAGACCTTAGATTAAAGTATCGTGGTTAGTAACATGTTTTGCAAACTCTTGGTGAGCTGCGCACTGCCAGCAGTCGCTCTGTTGTCTGAAGCTGCCAATGGTTGGAAGAGTTCCACATGACAGCACCAGCGCTGTGTGTGTGTGTGTCTGTGCTCTCCCTCACTCGCTGCACAGATTTGCTGCAGCTCGTCCCAGCGCGTGGTACTCCCCGCAGCATCACTTACTGGAATGAAAAGATCCTGTGAGTAAGAAGGCCATTTACCCGACTTGTGATGAACTCACGGTCTTAATTCGTGCTGTGCTGCGTGTCGCTGTTAATCTGTGCCCAGCACCGGTTGCTGTTAAGGCCATGTCACATTGTGAGCGGGGCAACTGAGCCGCGTAACCCACCAGACGATGGTAGCAGCGGTACAGTCGTACATTACTGACTAGAGTATCGGTGTTTTATCCCCTTGTACGTTGTTACGTATGCTGCAGTAGCCAAGATTTGCTTCAATTTTTTATTCCAAGATTCGTGTCCACTTCGGTAGGATGTTATTTTGTGGAGAATTAGAGAAAAGCAAGTCGATGTTTGCT
Organism: Parhyale hawaiensis; assembly: GCA_001587735.2. Classification (NCBI taxonomy): domain Eukaryota; kingdom Metazoa; phylum Arthropoda; class Malacostraca; order Amphipoda; family Hyalidae; genus Parhyale; species Parhyale hawaiensis. The sequence goes on from LQNS02000227.1 coordinate 5,242,450, forward strand.
CTGTTTCACTGTAGAATAATACCGAAGCAAATATCGCCACCAGACTCCATTTTGAACTTGTTCAGCTGTTGATAAAATATTTTATTGTGTAGTACAGCTTTGAAACGTACGACGCTGTATCGCTCACTCAATGGACATAGAGGATAATCAAGTAATGGTCCTAGGGCTATGATGAAAATTACTTGTCGTTTCATATGTACCGATAATACTTCATTGCGACTGTAAACTTGTTCCTGTTTATGTGCCCTCAGGCGTATATTCTCCTTGTCAAAATACCGTGGGCCTCACGCCCCCAGGGGTTCCTCAGTGACTTTACTGCGGAGATGTTGCAGCTGGCTGCAGTTCCCTCTGAAAAGGTTGGTTTTAGTAGGAAGCTATGTATGGTTAGGGCCCTCAAGAGTATATATGTTCTCGCTTGCCTTTTCCCTGTTATAGAAATGGGCCTCACGAACCTATGAGCATACCCAAGTGTCTCTTCCGGTGGATATGTTGCAGCTGGCTGCAGTTCCTGCTCACAAGTTTAGTAAGGTAAGTTTTTACTGTTACCTCCTCTCGCTCAAATCCAGTATTTTTGTTGACATATTTAGGTAAAATAAGGCATTCTGAGATTTTTTTCAAAAATATTTTCATCGAAATGCTTAGTTTTCGAGATAGTTGACTTTGAAGTTCCCATTATTATTCTATGAGAAAATGTAACCGGTGTTATTACAGGCTTGTTACAAGTCAGTACGTTATTCGTTATTGCAAGCTTGTAATAACGCCGGTTATATTTTTTCTCATAGAATAATAATGGAAATGTCAAATGTCTCGAAAACTAAGCTTTTCCGACGAAAGCTTTGTTCATGAAAAAAGTCTTAAAATGACTTCTTTTACCTAAATTTGTCAATAAAAATACTAGATTCGAGTGGGGAATGGGTAATAGAAAAAAATAGCAGTAGTTTTGTTAAGTTAGGTAGGCTCTCTATATTTTCCCTTCTGTTCCGCGAAGTGAGCCGGCTATGGAGGTGGCCGATCTATTCCGTAGGGCTTCTACCTTCTCCCTCGCGAAGAGCCCCGGAAGGGGCCGTCCGGCGTCCGCACGGGCATTTGTATCTTTTGATTTCTTCTCCTTTCGTTTTTCTTTTCTTGCCCTGTGGTGCATGGCTGAGCGAATTCGTTCGGCCGAGCCGTGTAGGGCAAGAGATGCGCGCGCCGTAGTTCCTGTCAGAAGAAGTGCACCTGACAAAATTTGAGACTCAGAAATCACTTGTGCGAGCTCGCCGTCACTCACGACCTTCCACCACTAATGCTGAGACCAAATATTTTGCCTTCGGCACACTAGCAAGCATGGCTAATCTTGATCTCATTTTCTTTTTTGTCTTCTCTTTTCCTCTTTCGTCTCTGTAAGATGCTCTGCCCATTGTTTTCCTGCCAACAGTAGCGCACTTGACCGATTTGAGATAATATTGATCAATCGTCTGTGGTGTTCGGAGGCCTCACCAAACCTTACTATTTGAATCTGTTGCGGAGTATGTTAAGCTTGGGAGAATACAGTATTGATAATAATAATAACTTGCTGTTATGTTAACCAATTAGCGCTCTGACATGTAGAGATCCTTTGAACTATAACTATCTAAAGTTCTTGACCTATCCTCGGTGGCAGCCATTTCCTTTTTCTTCTGTAGTGTAGAGTTGTGGGCTTTTGTTCCACTGCCAAAAGTACTGCTTGTGGGCTAGTGTGTCTTAATATGCTATTGCGCGTCATTCAGTTAGTTGAACGTTTACTGTATTTATTATAAGATATGGCTTCTTCTGTCCCTGAAAATACAATTTTAGCAGTATCGCTGTTTTTGAAGAGCAGTGGCCACTTTTGGCTGCTCAAGTGTGGGTGCTGCGCTGTTCCATATCAAGACGTTTATATTTATTTAATGGACTAGAGGGTGGTATTGACATTACTGTTCTGTACAGCCAGTAGCCATCCTGTAGTTCATAAAGACTAACAAATTCCGCCATGTTTTGGAATAGTGCAGCTCAGCCACTTTAGTAGCGACGTGCCCATCTGCTGCTAAGAGACTGTGGTAATCCGGAAGCAAAGAGTATAACGGGAGGACTCAGCGAGGCTAAAATAAACCTTAGCCGTGACCGCATGTAGCCCAATTACGTCACATCGACGAGTCGAAGTATTTGAGGGTGAAACCTCGTGCCTGCAAAAGTTGGGTTCTTAATCCTTACTAAAAATATAAGTTTTGTAGTATTCTTGATGCGAGAGAATTCATAGTAACAGTTATAGATCAAACTTTCTGTGCTTGACGACAGCCACTTTACCGTATACTGTGTGTGGGTGCAGCTCAAGTAACTGGCCAGTCAGGAACGGGAGATTGAATTAAGTCGAGAAAATACGGTGATATGTTTAACTATGTTCGGTGAAGAGCACTGTATGCTGAAAATGAAGTGTCCCAAAATAAGGCTTTGGTTCATAGAAAAAATTTCCATCAGCCTCCACTTCAATTTTCTATACTGTAGATAATTATTTATTGCTCAATTAGCGTATATTCTCTTTATTTATGCACAAGGGATTCAGGACGATTTTTCTGGCGAAATTAGTTAAAATACACGTAAGCTGCTCAGCCATAGCTTCGTCGATGTGACTTCACTTGTTGATGATAGTTCCTCATAAGACCTCCAGTTACGCTCTTTGCTTGCTGGTGGGAAAAAGCGACTGTAAAAACCAACGCAGTACTCATTATCGTCTCAAATCGTGACCTTTGCTCACACAGCACAAAAAGCGAAGCTCATGCAACCCGTGCCACAAGTCAGCCCAAAAGTACTTACCCTCGGCGGTGTTTCTTACCGCCTCCGCGCATCTCTTTCGCCAGGCCCTCATACAGCGGCACTTCCTCGTGATACTGCTCGTCACCGCAGCCTCTGCTACCACAGCACGGAATATATTTGAGTCCGATCGCGAAGACTGCAAATCGATCTCGTGAGTATAACGGCTCAACCTCACTTCACCACACGTGCATCCTGACCGACAATGGAGCTTTAATAGGGAGGAGGGAGCCCTGCCGCTTTAGGTTTACCTAGCCAGCGTTCCAGCCATATCGGCGTGGCTGTGGCGCGTTCCTGAAAGGGAGTACCTCTGGCACCCGGCGACTGGAATGAAGGAACATACATTAATCTCATCGGTGGAAGTGACGCAGGAGAAACAAACTGATGTAATAATATGCGATTGGTGCATACAACGACAGGCAGCAGCCACACCGGAAACCTGAGCTTCACGGACGATCCTCTTGGTTCCCTCTTTTCTCTCAAACCTCCTTGTGACTGACTTACGAGCCACGATGACGCGGCAGTCAGCTTGCTGGCAAGATTCCCTAGAGTGTGCCGAGATACCCTAAAATTCCATAAGGCCAGGAGACCACAGGTGGTAGTCTGCGAACCCGGGATTCAGGAGCCCTCTGCTCATTGGGTTCTGCATGGTCCTAAAACAGAACGAGCCGGAAATCGAGTGTTGTGCTGTTGACCGCAACACTTCCCAGAGTCAACCTTCTAATTCTATAGCGTATCCTTAGCCTACTTGCGTTGGTTGACCCATAATGAGCGATGCATTAGTGTAGTGTAGAGTTCTATTGCTGGTATGTTAGACTGTACGTGGTACATTACACATATAAATCTTGCAGCTGTAGTTTTGATGCAGTTCGAGTTCTATGAGCTGTTTCGCAAGTGCATCCAGAGAAACTACATTAATAAAAATTACCCACTCGAGTTATCGATACCAGTGTCATTATCCTTCAAGCTGACACCGTGAAACTCTTGGTTGTAAGCGACTTTGTGCCCACGCCCAGTGAGGAAAAATAACGGGAGTAAAAGACATCAGCTGATTGAAAAATCGTGACGTCATAACCCTATCGTCGCTTCAGCTTTTGACGTTACTGCGGGCCACCGGCCACGTGAGCTCTAATTTAGAATTAGATTAGATAGGCGGCAGTAGACGAACCAATAGGCCCATACCCGAAGAGACACGGAACTTACGCCCCGGCCCTCTATGAGCTATTGCCATTAGAGGACTGATGAAAAAAGAAGAAGAAAAGAGGGGAAATGAAATTCAGCCAAAGAGGCCGTCATGAATGCACGCAAGCACGATCAATAGCCGCTGATGTGCGGAGCTTGAAGATGTCAAACTGTGTAGTTGGAGCGGAAGAGAGAAGAATATGAATTAAGGTGGCCTCGAAAGCTCTGACCGTTAAGAGTTGGCCACTCCAGGAAGAGGAGTTCTTAGCTGTGGAGGATGTCTCTCAGTGTATGTCAAGATTTTAAACACATTGACTGACTCCACGCCAACAACGTCGGAAGGGAGTCTATGCCAATACTGACTGTGAAATACGGAAACTGCTGACTTAAGGTTGTTCTTTGAGCTTTGTGCTGGAGTTTTTGACCATTGTTTAGCTAGAGATCCTTGAGGTCTCTTTCAAAGAGTCCCGTTGTGTTGTAGGTACGTCATTGAAGCCATTCAAATACTTGGATGCTTCTATTAGTTGCCCCTCGAGTCGTCTTTGCTCGAGAGAGATCAGACCCGTTCTTTTCAGCGACCTTCATACGGCTTGTTTCTCAGCAGAGGTATTTGGGCATCGCGCACCCAAAGTTCCCGAGTACCTTTTCCGCAGGAGATGTTGCATCTGGCCGCCGTTCCTGCTGACGAGGTTAGTATTGTAAAGTTAGGTAGGTACTCTACTTTCCTCTTTATGTTCCACGAGGTGGGCTGTCGATCGAGATAGCCGACCTGGTACGTGGGACATCTCTAGTCTCTCTCGTGTGGAAGGACACTGTCAGGGTTCTCTGAGGGCGGACCGTCCCGTATAGCTCTCGCGATCTGCCCGGCTTGAGTGAATCGGCCTGCTCTGACGGGCCGGGGCAATATGATTCCTGAGCGGACGGTCCCGGTAATACTCACGTGTCGTCCGGCTTGCTAAGTGGCCTGCAGCTGTAGGCCGTAGCGGCTAGCGTAGGGATCCTTCCTTACGCGCCATACTATAGCAGACCCTGAAAAGACCGAGGGTGCAGCCGTCGCCGTGTGGTTCCGCTAAGGCTTTAGCACAGGGATCCTAGGAAGACCTGGGAGTACTCTCTTCGCCGTGTCTAGTCCGGTAAGGTTAACCAGTTCGTGTGCCAGACTGCGAGAGCGGTCTTCCTGAATTGTTACCCACTCAGGCGTAACCCGTTCTTCGAGAAAAACTTAGCAAGAGGTTTAAGCAAAAACCAAGTCATTTACTAGTTCTATCTTGCACTAAATACAAGCTATTACTTAATTCTAGACACAATACTCTGTTTGCACAATACAAATATAAACTTCAGAGAATACTAGTTGAAGTTAACAAACTAACAGTTGTCGCTATCGTGTGCAGTTGACAACACTAGAGAAGAAACATGAGCGTTGACTCATCAAAGTTACAAGCGTGAACCGCAGCACGTATGACAAGCACACAGTGGTGTAGGCCTACTGAGCCGCTAGGGGTGACTTATGTTGTTTTAGGAGCTGCGTGAAGAGCAGACTGATGTCAGATGGTGAGTGGGCACCTGGCGCGGCGTGACAGACACAGAAGGGCTGAAGGGGCCGACCCCATGAGTGTCTCCTATTCAGTGATGGGCACCGTTACATGATATCGGAGGTCGTTACCGTTACTCGTTACTTCAATTAAATTACCGGGGCGTTACCGTTACTCGTTACTGCTACAAAATTGCACGGGGCGTTACCGTTACTCGTTACTGTAACGACCGTTACTTCG
>LQNS02000227.1:5294780-5308600 GCA_001587735.2 Parhyale hawaiensis
GTGGGAACACCCTCGTGCATGGGTTCCACGTATCTATCGTCACACTATGTGTCCCTTGCTTCTTCCTCTGTTAGATCGCCGTTGCTGTGGAGACGGAGACTTAAACTACTCAATATAAAAATAATAATAATAACTGCTAAGAAGAATTTCAGCTAAAAATATGCGATATAGCTTATGCCCATTTGGATCGAAAACGTTATCAAAAATATTGCCTTTCTGCATTCATCTACTACGCTAAGAATAAAAATCATTTGTCATACCGAACAGTACAGAGCTAGTTTATTCTAACAATGTGAGCCTACTCAGTGCTGCTTACTTGATGATGAAAGCGCTGCAGTCGTACGCAAGGAGCTTCTAATGGGAGGAGCAAGCCCTAGCACTCTCTGAGCGAGTAAACACATGGCTTTGTCACGTGATCGAAGCTGGCGTTTGGAGTCCTTAAAGTGACTGTAGTGGCAGTGGTCAGCACATATAGTTAAGGAAGATACAGACAGGCAGTTCTTCAATATTTTTGCAAAGACAATCGTGTCTGAAGATTTATATCCCAGTGCTCGCCGTTACTTTCATCATCAGATGGTATACAGGATACAAGTTTCCTTTACATACTTCCATCCGCTCGGAATTTCGTCGATGGTTAATCTATACTATAATAAGAGAGCTGTCCGTCCGTCCGTCTGTCTGAAGCCTTATTTTTCCCCTATCTAATACTGAAGAAAAATAAATTCAAGGCACCCAACTTTTTTTTGCCAAGCCGTATCCATGATACGAACCCGGGAATTCCCGGGTTATTAGTGAAGGCCTGGTCGGGGGCCTTTGTGAACTGAGTTGCTTTTGTGCACTTGGTGGACAATGTGGACTTGGTGAACTTCGTGGACTTTGTGAACTTCGTGGACTTGGTGAACTTCGTGGACTTGGTGAACTTCGTGGACTTGGTGAACTTCGTGGACTTGATGAACTTCGTGGACTTGGTGAACTTCGTGGACGTGGTGAACTTCGTGGACGTGGTGAACTTCGTGGACGTGGTGAACTTCGTGGACGTGGTGAACTTTGTGGACTTGGTGAACTTTGTGAACTTGGTGAACTTTGTGGAGTTGGTGGACTTTGTGGACTTGGTGAACTTACGGAGGTTAAACAAAGTGTTATAATAATAATAAACTTGGTGAACTTCGTGAACTTTGTGAATTTTGAAGTATTGTGAACTTTTTCGATGGGATGGTAAGAAGTTTTCAAATACATATTTTCATGACTTATTCAACAAAAGGGTTGTGTTTGGTGCACTAGTGGCTATAAAAATTTGGGCTCAGGACTCCTTCCTATATTGACTGCGTGAGGCAATGCCGCTCTCCAATTGGATAAGCCACTCAGCCTTTAAGGGAAAAGTTTACTCGCAATGCTCCCGTAGAATAAATAAAGAAGGTGCGCTCCTCTCTATTAGAACCTCCTTGGTCGTACGAATGGGCGGGACATCTAAAGGGTTTCTACAGATTAGATAACAATGAACAATTGTGAATGCGATTCATTCTGTAATAGAAATTTATTTCCTAGCAAAGAGTACTGAAATTTGAGTTTCAAAAATGAGTGTGCGCCCCTCGAGAAAATTGGCTCGCATCTTAATTACGGAGAAGAGCGACTGAAATCACGGGTTTTTCTTCAAGTGCAATGTTTCTCCAAGGTAATACTGGAAGCGTAACGTGCAGACACATGTACGGATGGAGCCTCAAGCAGAATTATAATATAGATGTTGAGATTCAATTAAATTTTGGTGGTGATCGGTTCGTCCGTTTGTGTATTTAACTATACATTTGTCATGATCTTTTTCGGTCATAACTCAAACTCGAGAGCACTTTGAGAGCGCATACCTCCTTCAGCGCACAGCAGGCTGTGCGCTGATAATGATCTAGTGAACCTTTCCCACAGGAGAAGAGTAGCAGAGCTATGTATCTTTTATAAGGTGTACAATAATGAGAGGCATTGGTTGTATTCTTCTCTCCCTGCCCTCAAGGTTTTTGGGAGAGAGACTCGTGCTGCGTGCGGAGCGCACTCTTTCACTTTGGAGGCTGTCATATGTCGAACTAATCAGTTCTGTCGGTGCTTCGTGCCCTGGTCGGCTAAGGTTTAGAATTTGTTGCCGGATCGGCTTATGGTCTTATTGGCCTGCAGGTGTTTAAGTCAGCTGTTAATGATTTTTTGCTGGATTTCCTTTAGCTGCGTTTTGGGCTTCCCGGTGTTGCAAGATGTTTCATTTGGGTTGTATTACCTATCCGTGGAGCTCAGGCGTGAAGTTTTAATAATAATAACGGCGAGGAAGAATTCAAATTGGCTATGAAATCGTGATTTTCTTCGTATCAACGCAAAAATCTAATCATTTGTGTAATTTTCTTGGAGGTTCGTTCATAAGTTTTTGAGTTATGCTGCTAACAAACATGACAAACGTAAGTCAAACACACAAACTGACCTGACCTACCAATCATCACCAAAATTGAATTATTTATGTCTTTTAACATTAGTAACAAGTCATGTGAATTTCATAAAGATCCATACATAACTTTTTGAGTTATTGCACTTACAAATCTAAAATTAAACACATTGAAAAATAGACCAACGAACAAACACATCATCACAAAAATTTGGTATCTACTCTTCGTATTATACCTAACAGTTCATGTAAATTTCCTGAAAATCTGTTCTTAACTTTTTGAGTTTTAGCCTAAAGAAAAAAATATGCAGACAAACAAACGAACGAATGAATGGATTTTCACCAAAAGTTAATCATTTGATACTGTTAACATGGCTAACAATCCCTGTAAATTTTGTAAAGGTCCGTTCATTAATTTTTGAGCAATTTTAGTGAAAAGGCAGACGGACTAGAAGACAGACGCGACAAAAACGTAACATCCTTGGCGGAGATAACAATTAGACGGATGATCAGATTTGTAGAAGTTGTATGACAAAATGTAGGTGAGGATCGGTTGTTCCGTTCGTGTGTTTTGACTATGTAATGTTTGTCTTAGCGTTTGTCAGAACGTAGGGAGCTTATAAAGTTACCGATGGATCTTCAAGAAAATTACAGGAACTGTTATTAATGTCAAGAGGCAAAAATTACCAAACTCTGGCAGTGATAGAGCTCCCCAAACCAGCGTCATCTACGTACAGGACTTGGTAGCCTTTGCTCATGCTGACACTACTGGCGTCCGGTCCTGTGACTGGTCCCGAGGTTGTCACGCGAGGAGCTAGCGCACCACCACCAGCAGCAGGAGGCTTGACTTTAGTGAGGATGATTCCATTCCCATTTTTAAAAACGTCTGGAACGCTGTGGAATGCACAAAGCTGCCTCTGCTTCTCCCAATAAATGTTTTTCTGTTGCAGGAAGGACGTCCGCAACGCTGTAGAGTGCGCAGCGAAGGCACAGCCCGGCTGGGCCAAACGCTCTGGCTTCAACAGGTCTCAGATTCTCTTCTATCTCGCAGAGAACTTGGAACAGCGCGCTAGTGAATTTGCGCAGCACATCTCTGCACTCACAGGTAGTGACGGCTGTAGGTTATCGGCTTGTTTTCTGTGTCTCTATGTATTGCTACCTATATAGGTAACAATATACAAACTATCAGACGGCCTTAAGTCTTAATGAACGAACTATAAAGCCGACCGACAGTGTCCCGATAGACGTACTTAATAATCTGGTAGGTCTCACAGTAAAGGCATTTAAAAAGTAGCGGGAAATTATTAAAAACTCAATGGAAAAGCTCACTACTTATATCGTTAAGCACAGAAAACACTTTACGGGTGAGAAAAACCACCTTTTTCTACACACGACGCTTTAAAAATTTTTGGTCCTGCCTCTATCCACCCCGACCATGGACCATCCAGCTCTTCTTGCTCATAAGGTTAGGTTCTGCTGACGTTTATATTGAGCCCGTATATAGTTTGAATGCTACAGGAATCTAACCTAGCCTTCCATGGTTCTCCACCTAACCTCTAGAGCTGAGTCCTGTGCTATGGGGCCAGGTAACTCCAGAGGGCCCGTGTAGGTTACCTCAGCCATTAGCTAGGCGCCTTCAGGACGTCTCTCTCTCGTACCCACTTTAATTCTTTCCCGATTTCGTACTCCTTCTTTTCTCATGCTTTATTCTGTTCTTCCTCTTCTTTCCCGACTTACTGTTTCCATGCGTGATGATCCTGTGTGGGAGGGAACACCTTCCTTCGTGCATATGGTCCCCGTTTCTCTTGGCATACTATATGTCCCTTGCTATTTCCTCTGTGATATCGTTCTACTCAACGGAGGCTTAAACTTCCTAACTACAGTACGTTACCTTTGATCATGCAAATACAATTTTTTTAATTAATTTTTCAAGATGAGTGTCTAACTTTGAAATATCAATATTAACTATATGTATGGCTATGTTGCCGATATAAACAGCAGTTGTAAAGTAAACATTTAACCATTGGTTAAGTTTATCATACAATTTGCTTATTGACAAGTTTTTTACTGCTACCTCAGATTATACGAGAAGCTAATAAAAACGTCATAAAGAGGAAATAAATACAAGTGAACAGGAATATTGTTATTAAACGTCCAAAACCAAGAAATTATAACCTAAACAATCCAATAAGCACTGAAATAAGTGTTCAGTAGTGGTAAACATAAAAAGTTAATTTTGAACATGACAACCTCCAGTTTTCATGATTTTTGAAAGTTTTCATGATTTTTGAAGGCGATTATCAACAGACTTTGTCAGGTTTGATATTTCAGACGGTTGAATAGAATCTGCTGCTGTTTTTACTGCATTTCACAGGCTTACTTTGCTCGAAAACTGCCGACCACCTTCATTGACCTTCCTTTTGATCATTGCCCAGAGCTTCTCAATGAGATTTAAATCGGGGCTATTCGCTTGTCAGGTCGTAATCCTTTTTTGATTTGAATCCTCCATCCGCAAGCCATTTCGCAGTGTACCGTGATTGGTGTGAGGGAGCGTTATCGTGCTGAAATATCAATTTGGATCTGCGTGTGATAGTCTGCTCATCAAGCCATGGAATGAAGTTGGCTTCAAGAAACTGGCAGTACCTTTCCGCATTCAGTTCAACTCCTTCTGCCCCTTCAAATGGACTAATAAGGGTGTCACCTACTATCCCGGCCCAAAACAACATACCCCCACCACCTTGTTGACGCTTAAGCCGTGTCTGTTGAAGTCGGTCATGGAGGACCCATCCAGACGCCCATCCATCTGGACCATCAAGAGTGGCTCTTCATTCATCAGTAATATGACATTGGATAAATCACTTTTCATGTTCTCCTCAGCCCATTTGACCCTATTTTATTTGTGAGGTTTTGTTAGAAGTGGTCGTTGAATTGCCTTTTTCACTTTCCCTAGCTTCTGCAGAACCTTCCATCTTGTCNCGTCTTCAAATATCGCCTTACTTGTAGAAAGTTGTTTTCTAGCGATAGAAACCTTCAAATGTCGCATATCCCGAGCATTCAATTTTCTCGCAGAGGCTCTATCCGGAGTTTTCAGGCTGACCTTACCTTCAATTGCATAAGCCTTAATTGTTCGGTGATCACGCTGTAATTCCTTGGAAACTTCGAGTGTTGTCTTACCAGAAGCCAATAACGAGGTCACGTTGATATTTTCTTCACTTTTTAAACCGCATTTCTTGCTCATGTTGACTAGAGCGTGATGTTGCCCAATCTGGGGGTAAGAGCAGATCTCCGTGCGATAAGCAAATGTTGCCAAAACGTGGGAAATTGAACGGTCTTTTGTTTCCCTAGCTGTTTTTATAGTTATAACATACTTGTGCACTAACTTGCTATTCACATTTTAAATGTTTGACACTTATCTTGAAAAATAACTAAAAAAAAAATTGAAAATGCATAATCAAAGGTAACGCACTGTTTAACTAACTCGACGTGTGTATAACGGGTATTGCAAAAAAAACTCTGACAAACTTTCACAGGTGATAGGGACACTCGAAATAAACACTTTTTCACGAATACCAAAAATTCCCAAACTTGTTCGTTTGCGAGATATTGGCATGTGTAACGTTTAGGGTAATCTTACAAATGGTAAATGAGTCTTTACGTTAATCCTAGTTATACCTTTGAATCTGGCAGTACAGCAGTTGACTACGTTATGGTAACACTGTGTTTACAAATTACTTTACCGGACCGGCGAAATGGTCCAGTAACACGGCCTGCTAGATCTCCCGACCTCAATCCACTGGATTTCTTTTTCTGGGGCCACATGAAAACTTTGGTGTACGGCACTCCTCTGCAGTCAGAATTTGATCTGTTGCCAGGATCGCGGTCGCAGCAGGCAACATTGCTGAAGATTGACAAATGTTATCTCGTGTTCAACAGTCCTTTCAGAGGAGGTGTCACGCCTGCACTGAAGTAAATGGTGGACATTTTGAACAGTTAATGTAATTGGTTGTAAAATTAATGTATTACATTTCTTTACACAATATGCTTCCAGTTTCCACTCTACTGTTTATTTGCAACTGGAGTTGTATGTAGGTAGGCCTTCATTTAGTTGCTGTTTTAGTTAAGGTTTTGTTACAAATTACACATGTCAATATCTATGAAACGAACAAGTTTTGTAATTTTTGATATTCGTGAATAAATGTTTGTTTTGAGTGTCCCTATCAGCTGTGAAAGTTTGGCAGAGTTTTTTTTTACAACACCCGGTATATATAGCTATATACATATACAGTTTGTGTTTTTTTCACCCAAGAACTGCTGGAAAAAATTAAACCATTATCACAATCCCTTGCGTGCAGTCAGCTAGGTTGACCTTAATGTGAAAAATGTCAAACTGTTGGTTTATCACTTTTTGACCCTCACCTCTGTCGCGTGTGATGGTCTTACACCAGGAGGCGTTCTAGTGTCAATTTCAGTTGATGGGGATGCAATAGGAGATTCCTTCTTCTAACCAGGCATAACTTTTTTCAATAATATCTTGACCTGTCAGCTGTCTGTCACCCCTGGAGATTGCATCTACCTATGGTACACAAAGCATTAGGTTTCTAGCTGATTGGAGCTAGGTATGTGATGATTAGATGCATTAACTATTAAATCAACTCAAGTCGATGGTAACAGACAGAAAAAAATCATGAGAGTCAAAAGCTCCAGCTGATTGGTTAAGGCGTGTACCCAATGACTTTAGCCTTCTCAACATGTTCACTCCAACTGGCAGACGATGCGTGTTGAGTTGGTGGAAGGTGGGAGGAAACTGCCCGAGTGGGAAGGGTGAAGCATGTGCATATTTACTATGTGCAGGGGTCCAGTTCTGTTTACAAACAACACTGTTTTGTTGCTTGCAACCCTCATAGGTCTTGAATAAATTAATAAAAATGCATTTTTTTGGCCGCGTCAATGATGAGGCTCTCTATGATTCTGTATTGGCTGGCAGAGGAGAGCTACAACTTGCCGTACAGCACGCTAGCTTGTGACAGAAGTTGTAGGAAGAAAGCGAACTTATGCTTCGGAAATAATAATTTACTTCTCTTCTCGCGCTCACCGCACGTCTCACTGATTTTTATCTCTGCTTTTTTACCGGATGTTTTGACGCTATAATATGCGAGCTCGAGTGAATTCATTGGTCTCAAAGTGACGAGTGCGCTACTACTGGTAGGACAACAAAGTGAAAAGTATCTGGAAAGTAAGACTGCAGATAGAAACACTCACGCGGAAGATCCTTTGCGTGGCCCCACACGGGAGCAGGCAAGAGCTGCACGAGATGGGTCACATGCACTACTATCGGCAGCCGGCCTCACGAAGCAAAAGAGAAGTATGGAGGACCTCCCTAATGTTAAGAACTAACCCTATCAGGAGGAACTGCTGGGGATGTTGCATCTGGCAGCAGTTCCTGCTGATAAATTTACTTTGTAAAGTTATGTAGGTCCTTTATTCTTCCCCTTTTTGCTCCGTGAGTTGGTCCACAAACGGTGGTGTAAGTACACAATCCCACGAGGCGGGCTCCCGCGTGGGGGCCACAGAAAAAGTCCCCCGGGCGAGTGTCCTTGCATTTTCCCCATCTTGAAATGCTTTGCGCTTCGTTTCCCGGCCAGTAGTAGCGTGCTGACCACAATTTGAGATTCAGGACTCGCTGAAGTGAGTTCGCCGTCAAATCCCGGGACCTTACGGCAGAAGTGCTCAGACGAAATAGTCATATTTGTCCTTTGGCGTGAGTTGGCGTAGAATCGCTGCGCTAGCGAATGTATTTACCACTATTACTACTTAGGAGGAACTGCGGCTTGGTGCAACATGCCCTGTGAAAAGTTTTGGGTGCGTGAGGTTCAGCATTCATAGGTTAGGCTCAGACAGCCACGTATGGGGCACTACGTGTTCGTATTGAGGTTCCTTGCTGCACTTCAGAACGAACGCACTGTCATCGTACACCGCACGTATCTCCAATGCCACCAAACCTTACTGTCTTTATTCCGGCCAATATAGCACAGGGCAGGTGGTGCGTATATACTTGGCGAGGCTTTTGCCTGCTGCCTCAACTAATGTTACCGACACGTAGGACCTCAATGCAGAAACTCGCTATTTGCAGTGCGTTGGGATTCTGTCCGGGCGTAAGTCCCATCTGCTCTCTGGGAAGGGACCAGTTGGTCCGTCTACTGCCAGCTACCGAATCTAAAAACATACTTAGTGACTTAATAAATTGACGTGTCTCGCCATCAGAGCAAAGGATGTTGTGTCAGGCGGTGAAATGTTGTAATGCTATTTACACATAGCCGGATGTTTATCTTGTGAGGCAGGTGTGCTGCCACAACAGACGGTACATATACAAAGCACTGCCTGTTGCCGCTACATATTGCTGGCCGCTTCTGGTGTACACTCACAGAATACGTCTGTTGCAGGCCGCTCACTAGCTGCAGCGGAGGCAGAAGTGAAGTGCAGCATTGAGCGGCTGTTCGTGTGGGCAGCTTACAGTGACAAGTATGGAGGCAGTGTACAGGAGACTACGCTCTATGGTACTGTGTTGCGGCTACATGAACCACTTGGTGTCGTCGCTATTGCTTGCCCCGATGACAGTCCGCTGCTTGCGTTTGTTTCTCTCGTTGGAGCTGCCGTGGCCCGGGGCAATGCAGTTGTTGTCATCCCAAGTGAGAAGCACCCCAGTCCTGCTATGTCATTCTACCAGGTTAGCCGTTACTTCTACCGGAGATATATTTCCAATCTCTGACTTGGTATTAAAATTTGGCTGCAAAGCTTTCTTTCCACATGAATTAACGTTTTTCATTATTGTATTGCTCCAGATTGTGTACGATGATCAGCATTCCAGGAATGGCCCTACCTGATCAAGTGTGCCACGCATACTAACAATGTTGCTGTAATATGTTGTACATTGAAATAGCTTTGGTTAGAGTGAGACACGATTTTTTGGTAGCTACTCTGTCGACTGAAGAGAAATTAGAAAGATATCTGTTTTCTGCTGAACTTCAAGATACTGGAGACGTCGGATGTTCCTGGTGGCGTGGTGAACATTCTGACTGGCAACAGGGATCATCTCTCCAAGCACCTAGCCGACCATCATGATGTTCAAGGCATCTGGTGAGGGAGCGATGTTCTCGGACATCCGTTGAGTTAGTCTCATCTTAGCTTGATGTTGCGTCCTGTTCAATGCCGCCCCATGAGGAACAGTATGATAAAAATGAGAATAGTTGAGATATTGGGCGGCCAACTTACAGTGGGCGAGCTTGGTCACCCGCTCAAGTGCCCCGTTGGTTCACACGCTTGTAGGTGTGGTAGTCGTACAGGGTGTCTAGCAGTCTGGGAAACTCAGAGAAAACTAGAGCATTCTGAGAGCGCATACCTCCGCCAAGCGAGGCAACAGTAACAAAAAATTCAAATTGGCTTTAAACCATAATTTTCTTTATATAGACTCCAAAATTTAATCATTTGTGCCTTTTGATAGTAATAACAGCTTGTGCAATTTTCTTGCAGATCCGTTCTTAACTTTTTGAGTTATACTGCTAAGAAACGTTATGACAAACATGCAAACGAACGTACTGATCTCCACCAAAATTTAATTATTTATATCATTTAACATTACTAACAACTCCTGTAAATTTCATAAAGATCCATTCATTATTTCTTGAGTTTTGGGCTAACAAGGATAAAATAAAAAAAACAGTGACAAACGAACTTACGGATCATTACCAAAATTTGTTCATTTAGTCTTTGTTATATACCTAGCCACTCATGTTAATTTCATAAAAATCCATCCATAACTTTTTGAGTTATGGCATTGAAAAAAATGAGGCAGACAAACAAACAAACGGATGGACATATCTTCACCAAAAGTTAATCATCTGTTCCTCCTAACATACCTAACAATCTCTGTAAATTTCATCCAAACCGGTTCATAACTTTTTGAGTTATCGTGGTGACAGACAGACAAACACGAGGAAGACATAACCTCCTTGGCGGAGGTAAAAATTCACTCAGGGAAAATGCACAGAAAAAAGAACCAGGAATCAAAAACTCAGGGAATTTCTGCAGGGCAGTGGATGGTGTTCATTTTGTTGGGTTATCTTTGTGAATTTGGCGTTCCCCCAGAGCCTGAGCCATTTGAGGATTATTTGTTGTTCTTCAGTGCCGGGGAAAGGTGGACGAATGTCTAGCTCTATTTTGCAGCAAATCCTAATATTGTGAGGGTGATTTGTAACTATTGCAGTCCCATTTAGCCCGTAACTCACTGCTGATCATATTATTTGAGAGGAAACTGGACAATCCGACACTCAGGGAGATTTATCAAAATCAGGGAGAACGCAGTGATAATTCAGGGAATTTTAAAGGTCCTTGTAGCTAGACCCCCTCCGGGGCCATGGGCCATAGGGTTAGGTTAGCCCATCCTATGTGATGGGGAGTAGCGCTCCCAGGGGCTTTGTGTAGGTTACCTTAGCCATCATTTATGCCTTCGGGACGTCTCTCTTTCATGCCCACTTTCATCCTCCTACTTGCTCATGCTTTATTCTGTTCTTCCTCTTCTTTCCCGACTTGCTGTTCCCATGCGCGTTGATCCTGTGTGGGAACACCTTCGTGCCTGGGTTGCCCGTTTTTCTATCGACATACTTTATGTCCCTTCCTTTTCCTCTCTTAGAAGAGCTTAGTACTTATTGAGAGAGGCTTAAATCTTCTTATAATACCTAATACCTTGTCGCTAGACACCATGTAGTAGAAAGTTCAGAAAGACGCGTATGGATGCTGTATGAAGTAAGAGAAATCGTTAATGTAGGGGCTATTAGCCATGCAGGTATTGGGATAGTTCTCGAAACTCGTGTAGGTGCCTTTTTTACGGTTAGCGGACTGCGCTGCATGTAAAAGTAGATAATGCGAGGTCACAAGAAGAGAGACTGTACAAGCGCTCGAGTTGGGCAGCAATGGGGCTAACTCCAGATTATACTGCCATCCGTAGACGACCAAGGAATTCCAACATTTGAAAACGTACCTGCTCCTATGGAAGCCCTCTGTATTGATAGTCCTCAGTAACACTATCCTAGCCATATTCTGCTTGCCCGAAATGTCTTTTCTGCCCCGTGTTGAGGCAAGTCTTTCTGAGCTTAGTTGTGAAACTTTTGCTGATTATTGCCTCGTGCTTGTTACTGGCACCCAGTGGTCGCTGTCAAGCGAAATTATGAGTCCTGCATGGCTTCTTCTAGAGGTTTGTGTTCTTCTTTACTATTATATGGATTCATCGACCTTCTCGAGGTGTTCGCTAGAGTCGCGTGCCAACGCTGCACTCGCACCAAATAATGATGACTCCATGCAAACCAATGAGAGCAATTAATGAATGGCAAGTATGATTGCTGCTGGGTTCCAACAAGTGCATAACTACTGGAGGTCACCCCTTAGGGGTTATTTATAAGATGTGCCTAGGGTTAGGTTCGTCCACCCTGTTATGCGGAGCTGCGACCTTAGGGAAATCCTGTAGGTTACTTTAGCCATTAGTTAGGCCTTCGGGAAGTCTGTCTTTCGTGCCCACTTTGCTTCCTTTTTCATACTCTGGCTGATGTTGCTTTCTTTTGTTGTTTCTCTTCTTTCTTGAATTGTTTTCTCCTGCGCGTTGATCCTGTGTGGGAAAACCTTCGCGCAATTATAGGTTCTTTTTATCGACATGCTATTATATTCCTTAAATATTTTCCTGTGTTAGATCACCATAGTTGTAAAGACGGAAGCCTAAGCTATTTGATAAGGTATTCTAAGTTTGCAAATTTTGTTTTATTCCTAACTGTTGTTCCCATGCGCGTTAGTCATGTGTGGGAACACCTTCGTGCGTGGGTTCCGCGTTTCTATCGACGTAGCGTATGCCCCTTATTTCTTCCTCTGTTAGATCACCGTTGATGTGAAAACGGAAGCTTGAACTATTCCTTATACTGTGATGATAACAAATCTGGATGTTCACTGTGGATTGTAGCAGTCAGCCTGGCACCGCTCATTACTAGCTACTGCGAGAAACAAAATATCGTGCGGTTGTACCGGACGACTTATGTACTCCGCAAATGGTAAGATTTTGTAGCTCGCAATTCAGTAGACCTCTGCTATTTGTTGTAATGGGCTCTGAGTTTCTTTTCTATTAGCTGCTCAATAGACATTTCTGACTTGACGTGCTGTGAACACGCTGCTGGGCCTATGCCACTGACTCTAGCAGATATTTGTAGACTATGCAAACTTTTCTCCTGATAGAACAGATTTTCCTTCGTCTCCGAGGCGCAAATGTCGCCACCATATTGACGAGAAAGCTCATAGAGACTCTAAAATTTGCTTTAGCCTCAAAAGCGAGTGGCCTTTTTATCACAGTGCTGTATCCAATACCAGCTAGGCTGCGGTGTAGTAAAATTATTTGTTGGTGCAAAGATCCCATCGTACTTGTGGCCAGCTGACGAGGAGCATCGACCTGCTTGACTATTTCAGTATTATCTCGCCTAAGGCGATCGCACTTGCTAGATATATTAAACTCTACAGTGCGACCCACGGTATTAGTCCAATTTGATTTTTCTTTAAAACTATTATTTCCTGTTAATATAACTTGATATTTCTATTGTACGTCGCATAGTAATCATGTATAATGTTCACAATCCTATTATTTGAGAATTAATTCGCTTGATACCATTTAGAAACTTATTTTTTATCTAATCCACCCTCTATTTCCTGATCCACGATATTAGTCTCGGGTATCAAAATTAGCTAAATAAGATGAATAAAACACAAATTAACCATCAGTTTATTTGTTAATGAATAATACTTCAAAAAGTACTTGGAACGCATTGCAGCAGCAAAGAAAGCAAGATAAACAAGAAACAATAAGCTCATTTGTTAATGTAGCGGCCATTACCTACGTTTTATGACCTCAAAAATGCGGTCATTAACGGAATGAGTTGATTTCTTAATAGTTGTACCATCGATGGATGAATCTTGCATTGACTTGTATGGCCTCCCACAATTCTGCTTTTGAAGAAAACTGCTTACCCTCTGTAAAAATTTTGCGCTTGATCATAGACCGCAGATTTTCAATTGGGTTAAAATCTGGAGAATTGGGTGGCCACACCATCAAATTCTGGTTTTTAACCCCAAAGAAGCAAGGTATTCTTTCGTAGCTCTGGCTGAATGCGAGGATGCATTGTCTTGCATGAAAACCAGCTTTTTGCGAAGATCCAAAGTCTGTCTTCAGAATGCAAACAAATATTGCCAGATGAGCTAAGCACAGTGATGGGCACCGTTACATGATATCGGAGGTCGTTACCGTTACTCGTTACTTCAATAAAATTACCGGGGCGTTACCGTTACTCGTTACTGCTACAAAATTGTGCGGGGCGTTACC
>LQNS02000227.1:5339224-5355469 GCA_001587735.2 Parhyale hawaiensis
ACAGATGGAAGAAATATCAGTATGAGTTACAGGTGAGAAGGAAGCAAAATGGGTACGAAAGGCAGACAAGACGATCGTGATGACGACCCAACGGGTCACGGGTGGTCTAGTATAAAATTAAAACCAGTAGCTACTGAAAGAGGTGACAGCAAATTCATTTCGTTGCAGTATAGCATGTTTGTCGTTGAGTAGTCAAATAGCTATAAATAAAATTTTTTCACTAACCTACAAGACGCAACGGAGCACAACCTCCTCATACAATAATGGTCTGACAAAAACGGAGTCTAAAACTAGCATTGCCCTCCAGAGTGTAAATCAGACACACACCGCACTGCCACCCACACATCCTCGCTATTGCTTTGCTACAAAAGCGCAATAACTAAAACGATGACAGCATGTCTTAACTTCAAAGCACTAAGCACGTCGTATTCAAGAAAAAAACCCCTTTGGTAAATCCAGGTAAAATGTGCACCCAGGTGCTTAGAGGCACAATACATGGAGGGCGCCTCGGTGCTCCAATTCCTGCAAGCCACAATGGGGCCTTGCCGCCGTCTCTCTTGGCTGCAAGCAGAGACACAAACAGTGACCCTATAATCCTATTTATGGAAAGGTATGCAACAGATGGGATGATTTGCTGGCGTCAAGTTGCTGCGGAATGGGAGACTGTGGGGCACAGCCGCTAGGGCGCAGCAGTTTGTGAACTGCTGGTTAGCCAACAAAGTCGTCCGGAGCGACAGTGAGGTAAGTGCAATGCAACACTTCACAACCAGCGGAGCCGCCCGGCAGCTCCCAGGGAACACTCACACAAACTCACTGCAATTCCACTGCTGCCAAATCTAGGGGCCATCTTATTAGATTAGAAAGAACTGCTGACTTAAGGTTGTTAGTGTTAGTCCCGGTGTCTCTTTGGGAATGGGCCTCTTGGTTCGTCTACTGCCGCCTATCTAATCTAATCTCGATAAGCGCAGTAGACGAACCAATAGGCCCATTCCCAAAGAGACAGTGGAACTTACGCCCCGGCTCACTATGAGCTATTGCCATTATGTTAGTAGGATGTAGAGAAATGGAGAAAAGAGAAAAAAAAAGGAGAAGAACCCCTGCCAAAGAGCCAATCATGAATGCACGCAATCATGATCAACAGCCACTGATATACGGAGCTTGGAGATGTCAAACCGTGTAGTTGGAGCGAGAGAGAGGAGAAGACGGATTAAGGTGGCCTCGGAAGCTTTGGCCGTTGAGAGTTTGTGACTCCTGGAGGAAGAGTTCATGGCTGTGGAGGATATCTCTCCTAATGTATGTCAAGACGATTTTTAAACGCGATGACTGACTCCGCACTAACAACATCGGAAGGGAGTCTATTCTAAATGCTGACTATGAAATACGGAAAGAACTGCTGACCTAAGGTCGTTCTTCGAGCTTTATGCTCGAGTTTTTGACTGTTGTTTCGCAAGCGATCATTGAGGTCTCTTTCAAAGAGTCCCGTTGTAGGTACGTCGTTGAAGCCATTCAAATACTTCAATGTTTCTATTAGTTGCCCCCTGAGTCGTCTTTGCTCGAGTGAGATCATACCCAGTTCCTTTAGGTGACATTCATACGGCTTGTTTGGCAGCTGAGGCATCAATTTCGTTGCTCTGCGTTGGGCTGTTTCCATGTTATCGATATCTTTGCACAGATGTGGCGACCAGAATTGAACAGCAAATTCTACGTGGGACCGCACTAATGCCTTGTGCAAGGGAACGATGATGTCCTTGGACTTTTATTCAAAATTTCGGGTGATGAATCAGAGTATCTCTGCTTGCCATTTTCACACTCTTGTCAACTTGCTGACTGGAAGTAGTTTGTTTGTAATAGTGATTCCCAAGTCACGTTGTTGGGTGACGGCAGCCACTATCGTCCCGTTCATTTTCAATCGGGTTGAAGGGTTCACCAGCCCCATGTGCATTACTGAGCATTTGTTGACATTAAAGTTCATCTGCCACGTTGTGCTCCATTCCATGAGGTGGTCAAGGTCTTGTTGGAGCTCGGCTCTTTATGGGACTTTGTCAAAAGCCTTTTGGAAGTCTAGAAACACAGGGTCTACACCTTTTTGTTCATCTTTAATATTTGTAACTTTTGAGAAAAAGTCCAGTAGGTTTGTTAAGCAGCTTCTTCCCTTACGAAAGCCATACTGAGTGTCCGATATGAGCTGATGCCTCCTCAGGTGATCAGTGATGCACTTTTTCAAGGGGCGTTCGATGGTTTTGCTGACGACCGATGTAAGGCTGATTGTCTGTCATTCTGCCAAACTTGTCATACATACAATCGCCTACTGGCATACTAATTTGTATTATTATTAGAGCTGTTACAATATGCTCTTATAGACAGAGAAGCCGGTGATAACTCCAAAACAACGACAATAAGCTATCACAGTAACACAACCTGCAGAAGCAATTCACTGTAGGAGCCTATACTTAATGCAATGTGTTGTTTTGAAGTTATCATCGACTGTTTTTTGTCTATAAAAGCATATTGTCACAGTCCTACGTATGTATTAGATTGTGAACTTTGAGTATCTGTTTTCTCGACAAAGACGATCTCAGTGAGAAAGAAGAGACATAGAGTACGTCGATAGAAAACATGCACTAGGGTCTTCCCACACGGATCAACGCACGTGGGAACAGCAAGCCGAGAAAGACTAGGAAAGTAGTATTACTGTAGTAGGAATATGGAGCAAGGAAGCAAGTGGGCAAGAAGGACACCCCGAAGGCCTGGCTAAGGCCAAAATATCCAATAAAGTCGACCAGGCATCGACGGTCCCCGTAAAACAGGCTGGGCGAACTTGACACACTTAAGCCTATGGGCCATCCTATGCCTCTTAAGGTCACTGAATTTGTCATACATTAATATACATCGAATATTCGTATAACGAATATGCGATACTTGAATACATACAGCGCACTAGTCTAGTGCCCTGCTCTGGCGGAGAGAGGAGGGGGGAAAGAGCATATGAAATTACAAAGATCTACACAACACACATACAGCATCCAAAATAACATAAACTTACCTTGAATAGTGTGAGGAGTTTCTTTTGCTTCTTGAAAAGCTTAATAGTGAGCTGAATATTTTGACTGGGCCTGGCAGGATCAGAGCAGAAAGTGTGCTCCATGACAGCATCATACACCGAACTCATGGCCTGGGCCAAGTAACAATTCTTCAGTCCAAGAGGTGTAGTTCCTGAGAACTCGGTTCCGTTATCAAATCCTAAATCATCCATCTCACAAGTAGACAGCTTTTCGGCCAAGACATCAAAAGTACGACACACGTCATTGAGAACAGTGGTCACAGCACCTTCATCGTCGTCATCACTGTCATGGTGTTCCTGAGACGCACTGCTGGCGCTCTGAACCTCACGTCGCCTATTTTGCCAGAAGAGCTTGCAGGCAGCGAGGCTGGAGAGCAGCTCCCCCAAAGGCTCCTGAAGGACGCACGTGTCGCCGGAGGGCTGCACGATACCTTTGGTTACCACAGGGCTCACAGCGTCAGGGCGGAGGTCCACATAGGTCAAGAGGTGCTGGTGCAGCAAGGCCACAATGCTCGGGCACAGCTTAGGGTTGGCTCGACAGACATCATACAGGCCGGAGTACAGAGCAGATCTCACCTGCCAAAGCAACGACTTCTCTTAATCCTTTGCGGAGCTATTCACTAGGGCGAAGCAAGTAGCGTATTTACGTAACTCGTACAGGATTATCATTACTATTATCTTTGAATAGTTTAAGCCTCCATTCCCACTACAACGGTGATCTAACAGAGAGAGGGACAAGGGACATATAGTATGTCGACACAAACATAAAACCCATGTACGATGTTGTACCCGCACAAGATCAACGCGCATGGGAACAATAAGTCAGAAAACAATACCAAGGCAGATAACAATATCATTAGTAGAAGTATGAAATGAGCAAGAAGCAAAGTGGGCTCGAGAGACAGTCGTCCCGAAAACTTAGCAAATGGCTAAGGTAACCTACAGGGTCTCTGTGGGGCCGCTGCTCCCCGTAACAGGATGGACGAACTTAATTTACCTAAAAAAATTTCAGGGCAAAGAGACCGCCACTCTTCGCTTCTACACTTCCCGTTTCGAATTTCTTCCACCCATATAATATATAATAATTCTGTAAATTTCACTTACAGTATTTACTTGTTTGTTTGCATACAAATTCTTTCCTTTCAGATAGGGTAAAATTCGGGCGAAGAAGATTGAAATCGATTGTATCCGTAATACGAAAGATGAACCTGAGCTCAGCAGTATGAACGTGTATGTTAAATTTAACATTGATTCGGAAAATACTAACTAAAGCTACTGACCCTTATCCTACTATCTCTGTGGTGCTCTTTTCTTCACTACGATTACCGGAGACTAACCTAACCCAAAGTCCCACGGCCCCAGGGCCTGGGGGAATCTTAATACTTGTCTCACATTTTGCCATTTTATATCATAGGCTTTTTTTAATTTTACAGGATAGCAAAATGAAAGCTGCGTTATTCAAAAGCCTAATGTACAAGAAAGTCTTATGCGGCGACAAATTTTTACTAACTCTTGCGATACGGTACGTATGTTACTGAGGTTTCGGCTGGCCCCATACAACAAGTCTATATTATAATTTGCTTGAGGCTCTGCAAGTCAATTTTTTTAGTATTGGGGGAAAATTCAAGATGATAGAAGCTCTGCTTTTCTCTTGAAGGAAGTTCAACCATAACTGTCCTTTTTTCGTTTCTTGAAAAAAAAAATCAATCATTTTCGAAGCAAAAACATTAACATCATTTCACCTGTATCATATCTACCGTTTTGACTTTTACGTCATATTATGTTCACTCTGCTGGTGGTGAATGACATTCTTAATAGGGCCAGATGCGCAGCTAGGAGACGGTATGGAGCACAGAGCGGGTAGTGTTGGGCATCTCGACTCTAAAGTATTTCATTGAAGTCAATGTCCAATACGGTACCTAACGAAATAAACGTCTTGAAAACAGAAGGCTACGCTCCTGCCACATTTGAAAATAGCTGGGTCTGTTGCACTTTCTTGTTTTGCTATCACATCAAACAAAGCATAAAAATTATGGGCTACTGATCAATATCAGAGGACCCGAAAAAGTGCGAAAACCTCTGATACGCCGACAAAAAGCTGTGATGTGTATGATTATGATGGGCTAAATTATCTGTAAACTGTGGGAAACAGAGCTTAGAAAAGTCGTGCAAATACACAAGAGAACGAGGCAAGAAGTACCGTCGTACCACACGTCTTTATAAAGACACCAGTGCAAACTTATTTGCTGACAATATATGCGAGACTCAGAGGTGAAATCAGAATACTAAGCGAGATTAGACGAGTTGTAAGGTAGACTGACTGCGTAACGGTAGACAGGGTTAAGCGGCGGACATTAGTTTGGACGGGGTGGGTTACGTTAGAAGCGCTGTCTCAGGTCAAACTGAGGTGAACGAAAACAATAATCAACCGTGGAATTTCCACGGGTCTCGCTAGTATTGCTTAATCTACTTATAATTTCAGCCGCCAGTGCAGTATTGCAACACATAGCGGTAGCAATTGCCAGGAGCACTGTTTCGAAAAACTATATTGCATTGAATTGAAATTTTGTTACAGCGACGGTAATCCGTAGCCATCAGTAGAAACGCTCATGTTCTAGAATGTGATAAGTTTTGCCATTTAGCCAAACGTGAAGTGGAGGGCTTTGCTTTTATGGGTGACTTTAATTGTCACCATGTAGAATGGTTAGGCTCAGGGAGGACTGATTGCCATGGTCATGCCGCCTTCGACATCGCAAGTGCCTCTGGTTGTGAGCAATTAGTTGAAGATCCAACCCATTTGTTGGGAGGTGTTCTTGACCTACTGATGACTGATGTTTCTGATCTTGTTGGAGTCTCAGTGGTGTTTCCCATTGGTTCCTCGGACCATGGTGCCCTATCTGCGACGCTGCAGGTTCGTCAGTGGGTTCCCAGAGTCACTGTTAGGCGTGAAATATTGTTGAACTCCAGAGTGAATTGGGATGCAGTCTCTGTTGCCATCGTTGCGCTACCTTGGGGTGTTGTGAGAGAGTCAACTGATCCTGGGTCTATTTTGGATCGGCTTCTGACATGCTGCGCGCCTATGTCTCCTCCCGCTTCATAACGGTTAAGACGGGCGATGAGCCCTGGTTTGATGATGCCTGTAGGAGAGCGCACCAGTTAAAGCGGGAGGTATATGCCCGTTGGCGTACTAGCCGGTCTGCTGTTGACTTTCAGCTTTTCAGGGAACATCGGCGTCGGGCTGGTGCTACTTATGAGGAAGCTGAGAGGGAGCACAATTTGAGGTCCAGGGAGTTGTTAGCCTCGTCTGTTAGTGCACATAAGTGGTGGTCCACCTTGAAGAGCGCAGTGCTTGGTGTGAGTTCTGCTGCGCCTACTTTAATTGGTACTGCTGGTGATCTTGTTGCAGATCCCGCTGCCAAGGCGGACCTTTTGTTGCGCTACTTTGATGGGAAGCAGAGCCGGGAGTAGGTGCGCATTCCTTTAGCATGTGATCCCGAGCCGAGGTTCTCCAGTTTTGTTTCCAGATCCTCTGAAGTGCACCGCCTTCTTCTTGACCTGGACTCCTATGGGGGCACTGATCCATCGGAAGGTGGCTGGTGTGCTTGCAGCCCCGTTTGCTTCCGTATTCCGTCGAATGTTGTGGCTGGGCTCTTTCCCGGAGTGCTGGCGTGTTGCCCATGTGACGCCTGTTCCGAAGGGCTTGGTTTCATCCCGTACCTCTGATTATAGACCCATCTCGATCACACCTGTTTTGTCGAAAGTTTACGAGAGGTCGGTTGCGTCGAGATTGGAATGTTTTCTTGAAAAGCAGGGTGTCCTTCCCCCAACACAGTATGGTTTTCGCAAGGGCTTGGGAACTTGTGATACTCTGCTTCACATTTCTCATGTGTTATAGCTGGCTCTTGATAGGGGTCATGAGGCAAGGTTCGTACTGCTTGACTTTAGTCCTGCTTTTGATCGCGTGAATCACCTTTGGCTGCTCCATAAGCTGAGATTAATGGGTATCGGTGGTTCAGTTCTCGCGGTAATTAGTCCATTTTTATCTGGCAGACGTCAATGTGTAGTTGTTGATGGGAAGAGGTCACTGTTTTTGAATTTGGTTTCTGGTGTCCCACAGGGTAGTGTTCTGGGCTCTTTGTTGTTCATTGAATATACGGCGGATCTGTTTCATCTTGTTAATAATTTACTTGTTGGTTACGCTGATGATGTTACTTTGCTGGCTGTTATCGATAAGCCTACTGATAGATTAGAGGTTTCAGAATCTATTCAGCATGATTTGGAAATGATAGATTCCTGATGTTCTAGGTGGGGGATGAGGCTAAATGCGGGCAAGACTAAGACCATGCTCGTGTCCAGTGGGACCTCCTTTTCCTGCACTCATACTGGATGGTGCATCACTTCCTGTGGTTGATGACTTGGTAATCTTGGGTGTCAATTTTGATCCAAAGTTGACGTTTGACCCCCACATTCGTTCGTTTGCCTCACGTGCATCGCAAAACATTGGTCTTATGAGGCGTGCTTGGAGGGTGTTTGGTTCGGTAGAATTGACACGTCGCTGCTTTAATTGCTTTGTCCTCCCTCTTCTGCTGGAGTACTGCTCTGTAGTCTGGGGTTCTGTTGCCGATTGCCATCGTGTTAGCTTGGCAAAGTGGTTCGTCGATGTGCGTTCGTGCTGGGTGGTGTTGTGCCTTGTGATCTGGCGCATCGTCGCAGAGTTGGTGGGGTCTGTTTTTTGTATAAAATTTATAACTGCCCCAGTCATCTACTGTCTGAGTTTCTTCCGGATCCATTTGTTTGGGTGCGGTATACTCAGCGTACTGATGCTCATGAGTTTGCCTTGGAACCGTTACGATGCCGTACGGGCCAGTATTCCCGTTCGTTTTTTTCCATCGTGTGTGGATGTTTGGAATGGCTATGAAGGCTCTGTCTTTGCTGGTGGGGGTATTAGCAGCTTTAAGCGATCTGTACACAGAGCTATTCTGTGATCTCGGATCTTCTTTTTTTCATTCTTTTGTTTTCTTCAACCGCTGAGCTGATTACGTGGGGGTTTGTTAACCTCATGGAGTTTCTCCGTTCTTACGTCGCCAGTCTAGTGTGATTTAATACCCTAGTCTAACCTAATGCACCTTGTCTTACGGAACACGCGTCCAACCACACACATTCTTCTAATGTCAAGTACCTCATTTCCTCATTTGACTTAACGCATTCCAGCAAAGCTAACATCGACTAAAGTATATATGAATCCAAAACAGTACAGCAATGGTAGACATCCCTTCCAGAACTAATCACCTTTTCCGCTGCTCGCACGCACATCACAGAATAGTCGCAAACGTACATAGCGCGTGGCGAGTTGGACGCCTGTGCGGACGGGATCACACACAAAACAATATACAGTAACTAGCTATAGTTCGGGTCCACAGTGTTAGCAGGAGGTATTTTCTTTACATGGTAAACGTGTTTCAGTTGGAAACTGATGGTGATTTCAACAATCAAGTGAGCTTAATTCATCTGAAAATAATCTATATTTACAGTTAAAATAACAACAATT
Source organism: Parhyale hawaiensis (assembly GCA_001587735.2). NCBI lineage: Eukaryota > Metazoa > Arthropoda > Malacostraca > Amphipoda > Hyalidae > Parhyale > Parhyale hawaiensis. The sequence continues at coordinate 5,347,834 of LQNS02000227.1, forward strand.
TTCCTAATATCAGCTTTTAGTCACTTTCACATCGGCCAAAAGTGTTTACAACTTGTTTTTCAACGAAAATAAAAAAAGTAATGATATTTTGTTACTATGTTACTTATAATATTATTTATTAAAAAAATAAAATCATTATAATATTGTGTTTAAACTCCGTAGCCACTACTCAGACGTTCTAATAGATATAAATAAGGAGACTGCATTACTGTAATAAAATTATCGTGCTAAAAAATAAGACTTGGGCAAGCCCTTCCTAGAATTTAATATTAATAGTCTTGCCGCTAACCTTTAATCAAAAAAAGATGTCAAATTTTTCACTTCTGCAGTTGAAACTTAACATGAAACTCCAAAATCCTCGTCCTCTCCCACAGCAATGGACAAAAGATTCACAATGGGGTTTAGATCTGGACTCTCTGGAGGCTAAGCCATGCTATATTGACCTGCATACCATCGTGTCGTCATATGCGATACACGGTTTGGAGCACTTTTCTGTTTTCTTGAAGGAAATGTATAGTAATTAGCAGAAATCATTTTGAGAGAATCTAGTGCAAGAAAAGATCTGATAATTTAGTCACAGATGATTTCAGCCCAAACACAACTCTACCACCCTATTGCTGCCGCTTGTAACGCCAATGAGTACTAGCTAGCCAAAGGGAAATTACACAGGTCTTTAATTTATCATTGCAAGCCGTACCTCCAAAAGAGCTATAGTAAATATTGCTGATGACGGTCATTTTCTTTAGAACTTAATTCCAGCAACCTGTAATATTTACTGCATGTACCGCTGGCAACGAAGTACCATTAAAATATACCCGTAGTATACCACTTTGCCTTTCACTCCTTTCTCTCCACTCCTGGTTCCTTGAGGACATCAGGTTCCACTGAGGCGCGGTCAAACTTGCTTAGTCGCAGGGGTAACGTGCACTGAGGGAGGCGCACTGGCGCCATAAGCGAGTTATCCCGAGTTATCCTTGCCTCCATCTGCCAGGGATGTCAAATGCGACTCCGACCACGTCGGTGCAAATGACATTCGGGAAAATATTTGTAGATATTTTTCCTGCTCACGAAAGTCTCGTTTGACGGTTAGTATCACTTCAAGATGGACAAACTTTAGGTAACCTTTGATTCACCATTTTATTCAGAATAGCATTCTGGGCACGCTTGGAAACACTTGTGAATTTGGCTTTCTCTAAAATTTTCGAAGCGAGAGTTTTTAAATCAATCTTCCTTAATTGTCTCCTAGCTGTTGCTTTGGTATGCCAATTTCATTCCTTTGTCACTTACATTTGCATGCATGAACAAATCTTTTCACCTTATACGAGGGACAAGTTCGGTAATTTTCTAAATTTCTTGTGAATGTTTCAAAATTTCACACTTTTCAGATGGCGTTTTCACTTTTCCTTTGCATGGTGACTGTTGTAAATTTGAGAAATTTGCAAACGCTTCTTAGCCCACCAGAAAATGACCAGAAGTTGAAATAAAACGAATAAATATTCATTCAAAACTACACAAGGCAAAAAGATTCTAATATTAAATATGAGTCGACGATATTAAAACTTAACGTTTCAGGATGAAATATCCCATCTTCAGAAGGAAGAAAAAAAAACATAAGATACGATCAATAAATAAAATTTTTTTATTGTTAATAGGTAAGGGGAGCGTAGGTGTTGATGGGGGAAAGTCTTATAGGCAAATGGACGGTGCCGCGCGCAGGGGCCGGACCTCAGCTCCTGTAGAGTCGGCAGAACTCTTTCACTCTCTCCCGTACTACAACAAGGCATCTGTCAACACGGTAAACACTTTGAAAACGTTCCTCTCTGAAGCCTACCCACATATCAACTTCAAATTTTCGTACAAAAACACATTTACCATAGGGTTCTACTTCAAATTTAAAGACAAGCCCCCCACAACACTTTTGTCCGGTGTTATCTATCTCTACCGATGCTAGGCCTGCAGCGCCTCATAAGTGGGTAGCACTGGACAACACTTCAAAGCCAGTATTGACCAACACCTAGGTGTATCCAGCCGTACCGGTTTACCACTCGCGAAGCCCTCACATTCAGCCCCTCGCATACATGCTGAGCAAAACAACCATCCTATCAACAGGAATGACTTTTCCATCATAGACGATTCCAATCCCATCGAGCTCGCAACATTAGAGTCTCTCCACATACATAACACCAAGCGTAGCCTCAACATCATGACCACAGCTGTACCGCTCTATGCTGTATATACCTAACCTGAATTCTGCCGACTGTACAGGAGCTGAGGTCCGGCCCCTGCGCGCGGCACCGTCCATTTGCCTTTTAGACTTTCCCCCATCAACACCTACGCTCCCCTTACCTATTAACAATAAAAAAATTTTATTTATTGATCGTAGCCTATGTTTTTTTCCTTCCTTCTGAAGATGGGATATTTCATCCTGAAACGTCAAGTTTTAATATCGTCGACTCATACTTAATATTAAAATATTCATTCTGTAAACTAACGACATACTATCTTCTCTGGAGGACACGATGATAAATTATGCTGACAATTCCACTTTGAGAGCAGCGATACTGACCCAGAGCATGCGTAATGTTGTCGCCAATGTCTAAATAGGAACTTGTCTCGCATTACTGCATGATCTTTCGCCTGGAGTATTAAGCAAAATGTCGGCAAAACAAAAACTGATTGTCAGTTGGTCTCGGGGATACTTCTACCCCAGCATTCTCCTCTGAAGATAGATGACACTTGGCTTCATTGGTCAGCCCGAGGATATTCTTGGTGCTGTCATTGAAGAGAAACTTACATTTGAGGCGCATATTGGCGTCTGGTGTCACGCACGGGCTTCGAGTAAGATTGGGCATCTGAGTGAGATAAAGTCTGTGTTTGGCGACACAGATGTCGTCCGTAGATAGGTACTTTCATGCTCTCTTGTTGCTGGTATTGGAGTACTGCTCACCGGTCTGGGCTTCGGCCGCTGCCAGTCACTTGCGTCTGCTGGACCGAGTTGTTCGCTCAGCAGAGAGTGATCTGGTGAATCTGTCCCTTAGACAAAGGGTGGCTGGCCTTCGTATGTATTATAATGTAATCGAGAATGAATGTCAGCTATATCCTTCTGTCCCTAGGGGCACTCAGGTCTTTTTGGGAAATAATGGTGCACGGCTTGCGCGCACTCCTTCCATTGGAGAATGTTAGGTGCCACCGAGCCAAATGTATCGGTTCAGTTGAAGTTTTCTGCCCTGGTCAGTGTCAGCCTGGAATTTATTTCCAGATCGGCGTTCGGTCGCGTTGACCTGCGGATATTTAAATCAGCTGTTATTAGTTTTCTGACGGATTTTCCTTTGCAGCGTTTCGCGCTTCCCGTGCAGCATCGTGCTTCATTTGGGCTGCACAACCTTGTCCGTGGCCTGAATGAAGTTTAAATAATGTGAAATTAAAAAATTTTTAAATAGGGGTACATGAAGCTGTCTCAACTACCTGATAAATCCACTTTTCAACCATCATCCAAAACAAAATTTTAAATAAAAACTACCTTCCACAAACACTTTTAACCGGCACTGTAGATGTCCCATTGAAATGAGTAGCGCCACAAGAAAAACAACAATCTAAGTATTGTATTCAATCAATAAGCTTTATTAAGTACACACAATGAGATGATCAATTATAAGTATGGAACATAGCTTATCACTGGGGTATATTGGATACAGAGAGCAATTAAAATTATCAGTACACATTACGCTACTTTGCAGCTCACTGTTTGCTAGCAGTATGCAATGCCATTGGCTATACATATATGGCCGTGCATCATCAAGGCAATTACAAACTATACCTAGTCAAACCAGCAATGGGCGTGGCTATGAGCACAAAGCAACTTGGCCAAACTTCACTTAAGCGCGAGACATAACTTGTCTCAATCGATAAAATTATACTTATATTTGAATACTACTCAAAGTGCATTAGTTAACAGGTTAGATTTGGCATTGCTGCGTTCAATTCAGCCCCTCCCCTGGTTTGACTATAGTTAGCTTATTTCTATATTGGCTTGGAAACTAAATGCATATTTCCTTGTTATGACTTTCAGGCAGCCAATGCACTTACGTGCAAATGCCACACCCGCGCTAGTTGACCTCGGCACATTCATAAGCCGGCGAAATATGTCATTATAGGCTATATATAATACGTAAGCGTCCAGTGAACTTTTGCTTAAAGTGCGATAAATTGAGTTAAAATCCATAGGGTGGCAGTAACTCCGAACAGCTGACATTTGACATCAAAACAGCGACCAAACTTCCTGACCAGCATGGTGACCACCGGCTGGAGTTACCACGTTTCTTTTCTATAAGCTGTTACCACGAACACCGCTAGCATTTTGTGCACCAGGTGAGAGAAGCTTTTTACACACTGTAAGTGAATTAATATTACATATGTTCCTAGTTTACGCCTCCCTACCCACAGAATACACTGTGATCCAACAAGAAGAAGAAAGAAGGAACATGAAGAATGTCAACAGAAACGTGGAACTCATGCACGAGTCAATGTGCATGGGAACAGCAAGTCGAGAAAGAAGAGGAAGAGCAGAACAGAGCATCATCAGTAAAAGAGTACGAAGACGGTAAGTAGAAAAGCGGGCACGAAAGACTGAAGACGTTCCAAAGGTTTGGCTAATGGCTTAGGTAACCTATACATACAATACCCTGTGGGCGCTACTCCTCATAACATTGGATGGGCGAACCTAACTTACAGTAAGTGACCTCTACGTCACTGAGACATGCAGCTTTATCGGCGGACTAACTTTCTTTTCTCTTTCTAGGTTTAACAACATGCAGACAGTTTCGACAGCAATACAGTGCGACCCACGGTATTAGTCCAACAATTGTTTTCATTGAAAATATTGTCTGACGAGAACAATGTTTTCATATGGCAACACTGCGTGCTAAAATCATCTGGCAATATTTGTTTACATTCTGAAGAGGTCGGTTGTAGAACATTCCTTTGTTTAACAGATAAACTGTGAGCCACTCTATTAGTTCATTTAAATAATATTCAAAATGGGACGTGCCAAGGATCTAACAGACGAAGAGAAGCAAACCATTATAAAATAAACGGCCAAGAAGACCTCATGTGAGTCTATTGCCAGGATTTTAGGATACCATGTTAGAACAATTCAACGTTTTTTGAGGGATCCTTCCAATAGGAAGACACGGTCTGATAAACGTAAAATTAAAACTGTGAACACGCGGGATATCAGAAAAATTAAACGTCAGTCTCCAAAAAGCCGGGAAGCACAAGCAAAACAATTTTTGAAAGCTCTACTCTGAATGAATTGCCAAAAACTACGCGAAACCGAATCTTGGTGACTATTGCAAATGTGAAATCTCCTGAAAAAAGCCTCCATTGTCACAAAAGCACATGTTTCTGAGAGTTGAGTGGGCTAGGTCTTATATGAAACAGGATATGAAGTGCGTTTTATTTACAGATGAGACCAGAGCGACTCGCGATGGCCTAGACGGATGGTCTAAAGGACGGGTCGGATTTGAGGGTAAGCTCCACCATCGTTTTTGCCGCCGTCAAGGCGGTGGTGGTGTTATGTTGTTTGCTGATATCATGAATGATAAACTTGTAGGTCCGACAATGGTCCGTGAAGGAGTTAAAATCAATTCTGCTAATTATTGCGCAATACTCGATGATTGTCTTGTTCCTTAGCTTGACGACCAGACTTTGGATCGTCGCAAAAAGCTGGTTTTCATGCAAGACAATGCACCCTCGCATTCAGCCAGAGCTACAAAAGAATACCTGGCTTCTTTGGGGTTCAAAAACCAGAATATGATGGTGTGGCCGCCCAATTCTCCAGATCTGAACCCAATTGAAAATCTGAGGTCAATCATCAAGCGCAAAATTTATACAGAGCAGAATTGTAGGCCATACAAGTCGCTGCAAGATCAATCGATGGTACTACTATTAAGAAATTGACTCATTCCGTTAATGACGGCGTTTTTGAGGTCATAAAACGTAATAGCCGCTACATTAATATATAAGCTTATAGTTTCTTGTTTATTTTGCGTTGTTTGCTTTGCAATATGTTTCAAGTACTTTTTGAAGTATTATTTAGTAGTAAATAAATAAACTGATGGTTAATTTGTGCTTTATTCAACATATTTGAATGGGAATCTGATATTTCCCGAAACGTCAAGATTTTTATCAAATTTGTCGATTATCGTATGTTTGTTTTATATTTAACTAATTTTGATACCTGAGACTAATATCGTGGTTCAGGAAATACAGGGTGGATTAGATAAAAGTAGGTTTCTAAATGGTATAAAGCAAACAATTTCTCAAATAATAGGATTATGAATATTCTACATGATTACTCTGCGACATGCAATAAAAATATCAAGTTATAGTTACAGGAAATAATAGTTTTAAAGAAAAATCAAACAGGACCAATACCGTGGGTCGCACTGTATATCCAATACAGACTTTGCCAGCTTTGTTCTCACAAATGGAAGGTAGTTTTGTAGTTTTTGCAGCCTACTAGAACGGCAAGTGGCAAGTACCATGGCAGTAGCATAGCTGAGCGCATTTACTACGTTACCCTATTCCAGCCACCGTCAGTTGGGTGTGGATATTGTCAACGAAGAGAATCGGGGAGTGTAACCCTCGCTGCTGTATGCCATAAATCATTCCAAACGCTGATGACATTTAGCTATTCCCCATTTCACTAAACACTTCTGAGCTTGGAACAAATGCTGCAGCGTGTTATAGATGTAATGGGATATTTGCCTCTCTAGTATAGCTAAAGTTAAATAGTGAGTAGTAGCGAAAAGGGTCAAATGCAGCTTCAGCGTCTAGAAAACAAAAGTACATGGGAGACCCACCGCCAATGAAATTATTATAATCAATATGAACGTAAATACAACCACTGCCGTTCACGTTGAGTTCTGAAGCGAAACTGGTTATCCCCAGCAGGGCAACCTTGAATGGTGACATGCGCGTCTCTAGCACTAATTCTGCCACTTCCGAAAGAGAAATAGTCACTGCTTTGGTTCGATATCGCCTCTCGTCTGTCACACACTTGGCTTTGCTTTTAACTACTGGAGATATTATAGATTTTACCAAGTTATCCAGGAGGGGAATCAACACTATTGTAACGTAAATATATTGTTGTAGCGTTCATTGTAAAGTGCAGATTTATGAAGTGCATGGCGAAACATGCTAGGGTTCCCGGCTCACAAACCATGGGACGTGTTACGGTCAGTGGCACACCAACACTTGATTACGTTAGGGTGCCTATCTCACAGTTATGTATTTGGGCTGATGCTGCGAGCACAGAGAGCAACAGGGCTTGCGTTGTAGCCGCCACCAGTTGCCTACCATCTGTGATTGTTACAGCTGCGGAGAGAGGCAGCGTCACAAACACACACAGTCACATACCTGCAGCTGCTGAGAGAAGCAGCGTCACAAACACACACAGTCACATACCTGCAGCTGCTGAGAGAAGCAGCGTCACAAACACACACAGTCACATACCTGCAGCTGCTGAGAGAAGCAGCGTCACAAACACACACAGTCACAGGTCACATACCTGCAGCTGCTGAGAGAAGCACCGTCACAAACACACACAGTCACAGGTCACATACCTGCAGCTGCT
>LQNS02000227.1:5389701-5411278 GCA_001587735.2 Parhyale hawaiensis
AGCATACTGAGAGCAGCTGAAAGACACATCCCAACTAAACGAGTTCGTATCAGTAATGATCCTCTCTGGATGAATCGGACAGTCAAACGCTGCATTGCTAGGCGACAAGTGCGTTACAAAGCCTGGAAGCGTAATACAACAAAGGAGAACAGGTCCAGTCACATAAGGGCCTGTCGGGATGTAGCTAAAGAAAATAGTCAGAATCACAAAAAAGGAGAAGGAAGTTTCCGTAGCCGCTATGGCGAAACGTAACCCAAAGGCAATCTATAAATATGTAGTTAAATGAAAGACGACTCAAAAAAGAAACCTTAGGTCGGCTGAAACGACCTGACGGTGATCACCAATAGCCTAAGCGACAAAGCCACAATCCTGAACTATTTCACCTCTGTATTTACTGTTGAAAATGTTGCGAATATCCCTGAACCAACACCGATGCAAGTTGCTCCCATAAACACATGTGTTTTCACGAAGATTGAGGTTCTTCAGGAACTAACTCACCTAAATGTGTACAAATCCACTGGCCCTGATAATCTTACTCCCCGTGTACTAAGAGAAATGGCCCCAGTCATCGTGAAGCCGCTGCTCAAAATATTTAATCGGTCTCTAAGAACAGGAGCAGTTCCGCAGGATTGGAAACTAGCTAACGTGATACCGATACATAAGAAGGGGGATAAGAAAAGCCCCAGCAACTATCGACCAATCAGTCTTACATCGGTGTCAGCAAAACCATCGAACGCCTATTGAAAAAGTGCATCACTGATCACCTGAGGATGCAGCATCTCATAGCAGACACTCAGCATGGCTTAAGAAATGGAAGAAGCTGCTTAGCAAACCTACTGGACTTTTTCTCAAAAGTAACAGATATTAAAGATGAACAAACGGGCGTAGACCTTGTGTATCTAGACTTCCAAAAGGCTTTCAACAAATTCCCCCATCTAGGGCTAATGAAGAAATTGGAAGCCGATGGCATCCGGGAAGACTATTTACGATGGATCTATATATTTAAGCTCCGCATATCAGCGGTCATCGATCATGCTTGCGGGCATTAATGACCATCGCTTTGGCGTAGACTCTTCTCCCTCTTCTTTTTTCTCTTTCGTCTTCTATTTTTTCTCTTCTCGTTTCTCCATTCCTCTACATCCTACTAACATAATGGCAATAGCTCATAGAGGGCCGGGGTGAAGTCCCCGTGTCTTTTTGGGAATGGGCCTTTTGGTTCGTCAACTGCCGCCTATCTAATCTATCTCGGTCCAAAACATTATACCTCCAACACCTTGTTAACGCTGAAGCCGTGTCTGTTGAGGTCGGTTATGGAGGACCCTTCCAGATGCCCATCCATCTGAACCATCAAGAGTGGCTCTGCATTCGTCAGTAAATGTGACATTGAAGAAATCAGTTTTCATGTCCTCTTCAGCCCATTTTACCCTATTTTCTTCATGAGTTTTTGTTAGAAGTGGTCGTTTAATTGCCTTTTTCACTTTCCCTAGCTCCAGCAAAACCTAACATCATGTTTTTCTGCTTAGTATTGGGGCTCCAGCGTCTTCAAATATTGCCTTACCTGTAGAAAGTTGTTTTCTAGCGATAGAAACCTTCAAATGTCTCATATCTCCAGTAGTCAATTTCGTCGTAGAGGCTCAATCCGGAGTTTTCCTGTTGACTTTACCTTCAATTGCATAAGCCTTAATTGTTCGGTGATCACGCTGTAATTCCTAAGAAACTTCCGAGAGTTGGCTAACCAGAAACCAATAACGAGGTCACTTTGATCTTTTTTCACTTTTTAAACCGCATTTCTTGCCCATGTTGACTAGAGAGTGATGTTGCACAATTTGGGGTAACAGCAGAACCTCGTGCGATAAGCAAATGCGGCCAAAACGTGGGAAATAGTTCCGTTTTAGTTTTCTATAATTGTTTTTACAGTTATAACATACCTGTGCACTAACCTACTACGTATTAACGTTATATGTTTGACACTAGTCATGAAAAATAAGTAAAAAAAATTGTATTTGCATAATCAAAGGTAACGTACTGTAGAACGAACAGCAGCGGGCCAAGTGCGCTACCCCGAGGCACGGCAGACTCCACTGCGACTGCGGCACTGAAGACGCCGTCAACAGTCACAGTCTGCGTACACTCAGAAGCGAAATCACGAATGACTGTAAGAGCCCTCTCACCCACACCGAACGACTCAAACTTGTACAATAAACCACTATGATTGACCCAGTCAAACGCCGCCCTCAAGCCCAACTGTACAAGGCGTGCATCAGACCCACAATCCAACGCAGACCGCAACAAAGGAGACATACCCACAGGGTTCACACCTCCAAAAGGATCAAGACCCTCAAACAGCACCTTGATAGTACCAGATTAGAACGCAATAGAGGTTAAGCGAGGTTTAGGGTGACATCCATGAGGCAATGACAACACATCTCTGCTCTGCGTCCCATCAAAGTGAGCCGACAAGAGTTCAGCCACAGCCAAGGAATCAATAATACCTCCACCGGGACCAACAAGGGGCGGCAACGAAGGTTCAGCACCGAAAACTGAATCTTTTAGCTCACTTTATCAACGATGTGGATGGTCAATACTCAGACTCCCTGAAACACTGCCTCTGACGATGCTGTGAACTCCCATACACACGCTTAGCCTCGGCCCTACGATCTATATGTCTGCCAAGACGTGAGGCGACGTGAACGCCGATAAGCCGCATGTTTAGCTTTAAAAGCTAACCGACACTGGTCGACAAACCACGGTTTGTCCCGAGACCTCACAAAAATAGTCCTCTTCGGGCCATACCTCTCTAAATAGACAGTCAAGTCGTTCAGCTTAGAGATAGTATCACTACAAATAATCTGGCGCCAGGGTAACGCCCTTACTGCTCCAGTAATAGCATCCTAATCAGCCCTGCTCTTAACGAACATCACTCTCCTGGTTATCTACCAAAGGAACAACCTGGTTCAGGTTCAATTACACAAGATGTGAGTGGTTTGAAGTGCCAATAGGGGAGCAAACTGACAGTCATCAAGTCCGGGACATCAGTCATAACGAGGGCGAGACAATTGCCAGCAATATGCATGGACCCACGAACTAGCTGCACACAACTAGATAAGGTGCAAAAGTCTAACGCAGTATCACCATGGCGATTAGTCGGTGACACTGATCCCAGCCAATCCTTGTTGTGTGTATCAACAGAAATGTCTTACACAACAGCATCTGACAACTGGGCTTTGGCTCCTGATTGCCTGCATCATAAGCTGCTCAGGTGGTGTGGTGCACAGTAAGGCTATTCTCTCCAGTACATACTCAAGCAGACTCGGTTATTGAGCGTTGGCCCAATGCATGACTACTGTCCGCTGCCGTTCCTTGTTCAGGGCAAATTCAAAATTTGGCTCTGTGACATTGTAGAGGCCTTCCATTTGTTTAATTGTTTGTGTGTGTTTGCTTTGTTTCAGCTTGCAGTTTTCTTGGTAAAATAAATCACTTTTAGTATTTCACTGCTTGCCACAAGTTTTATTTTTGCTAGTCATCGATGCAATAGTGCTTTTGCTAGTGTCCTGCATTTTCCTTTCGGCTTTGTTTCCTGCTTTTATGGCTTCCTGCTGTTGATTACTGCCTGCATGAGTCCTGCTACCCTGGTTTCCTGCCTAACTAGCTGCTGCCATCAACCTTCCTGGTGGTAAGTTCTTTTCTTGTCAGTGCTCCAGTGTTTTCAATATCTTTGCTTCTTGTTGTTTCTCAATTATGTTGTGCTGCTATTTATTTGTATTTTCTTGCTCGTCTGATTTTGTTCAGTTTACCCTGTGCTATATTCTGTCAGTTATTCGCTTAGTGGATTATGTTATTGCTCTTATTTACGTATTATTTCATTCCAAATCAGTTTATGCTTCAGAATTTAATTTGCTTTGTGCTTCAATCCTCTTTTTTTGCTTTGATTCATTTTTGCTTTTATTCAGCTTTACATTGAGCTTATTATTTCACTTTATTTTTATTTTATTTCTTTATATTGTGGGTAGATTAGTTATTGCATTATTCTTTGTACGAGCGGTCAATTTTGGGCCTGTACAGTCTGCTTGCTTGCTCTGGTGGCTTGACATCGTCCATCTAAGACCAGTTAGTTCACTACTATTACACCGCCATCAATTACCTTTGTCAACTCAACTGTCTTACGTGTGCAACGACCATCACTACAACCCATTGACTTTTGGCACGTGTAATTTCTGTATATAACGGTGTTCTGTTCCGAGTTTAGAGTTATAATTATTTTATGAGTTTGTTCTTTCCCATTTTGTAGCATCCGCCGGTGTTCATGACAATTTTCTTCACCTGGGAACGAGAGCAGCATCAGTTAAATCCAATACTATATTGGTGGACCGGTGAGTTGTCATCCTATAGGGTGCATGCCTGTAATTTGGTTCGTTTTCTTTCTCTTTGTTGTGCATGCACCCGCAACAACATACAGACCAGTGAGCCAGACAGTGATGGGCAGTATTCAAATACAATTGTATTTAAATACATTTTGTTATTCAAAAATGTATTTACAAATACTTTCGATAACATGTAATTTAATACTGTATTTAACTACATTTACGAGTATTTAAATACAATGTATTTATTATTTTTTAAATACAAAACAAACAAAATTAAAATCATGGAATTTTTCAACAATTTGCATGCAAAAGGAACCAAAAATTCAGTGAAAATCCAAGATTCATCCATCCGTAAAATGGAAGGTTTGCTGTACAAGTGGATTATAAACCAGAGAGAGATGGGTGCTCCGCTGTTTAGTGGAATTGTAAGGCAGAGCTACATCTTTAACTGAAAGTATGAAAAAACAAGCGGATAGTCAAGGTATTTTTAGAGCGAGTAATGGCTGGTTGAATAACTTCGAAAAAAAGTAGCAGTGTAAAAAAATGAGTGTCTATGGGAAGGCTCAAAGCGCGGATGAAGGAGCTGCCTCCAATTATTGCTTCACTTTTAAAGACATATATATATATAATTTCTAAAGGTAACTATTCTCCAGAACCAGTATACAATTTCGATGAAACTGGTTTGTCCTGGAAAGCTGTGCCATCCACAACATAAACAAGTGAAGAAACTAATTGCACAGGATTCAAAGCTAAAATAGACAGAGTTACATTACTGTTAGGGGAATGCTTCTGGAACTGTCAAATTTATGCCATTACTGAATTATCAAGCAATAAACTTGAAATGTTTAAAAACTGCTACATTGATCACTTACCTGTCATTTAGCGAAGCAACCCAAACGAGTGGATGACGTCCATCATATTTTTAGGGTTGTTTTCTTATTTTGTCCCAGCGGTTGAAAGACACAACAAAGACCTGAATCTCAAGAACAAGGCACTTCTCATCTTTGACATCATCTTCAAATTTAATTTCATTGTACACTGTACAGTCATGTTCAAGTCATTTTCTTACCAACTGATTGCAGGCTTAAACACAGTGAGGGTGTTGAAGTAATTCAGAAGGACCTCGATCTTATCTTTAATGTTAGCTGGCCTCAAAATGTTGAGCGCAGGGCAACAGCGGATGTTCAACTCCAGATACTTCAAACTCTGCAACTCCGGTCTGGTATCAATCTCCAGTGGTGACACATATACACACCAAACATATACCTACCCATCTTATCTAAAATGACTCAAAACATAATGATCACCTGATCCTGGTACCGATCGATCGAAGCTAGGGACAAGGAGAGCGATAGATTGAACGTTGAGCAGAAAATGGGTGGTAACCAGCGGGCATTCCTGAGCAGCTTAATGTAGTCGCGGGTGAGGCTTGGGTCAAACTGGGCCAGGTGAGTGAAGTGTAGGATAACGGTGCCCTGGGCCTCCAGCAGCTCGCGCTCAGCTCGTTTTTGGTCTACGTGAAAAGAAAAAATAATTATTATTATATTGAGGGTTTTCCCGCCGTATTAAAAACGAAGACTATATAACAGCGATTTAATTTTGCATAATATAGTTTAGAAGTTTAGTCGAACTCAAATGGGAAGGTGATGAAAAACGAACAGAGAAGAAGACAGAAGAAAGCGAACACTGGTGCGGGGGGGTCCCTTCCATGGTCCCCCACACGGGAGCAGATAAGAGTCCCATGGGATGGGTTGCTTACCACCATTCGGCGGCCCACCTCGCGAAACAGAAGGGAAAATATAGAGAACCTACCAACTCTACAAAACTAACTTTCTCAGCAGGAACTGCGGCCAGATGCTACATCCCCTGCAGAGAAGACACTCGGGACCCTTGGGTGTGTGATGCCCAAACATATTGTGGCAGGGAAAGAGCCCGCCACAATATGCCCCTAAGGGCAGTAAAGAGAAAGACTTGGCTAGCCCATTATCAGTTGAAAACTTAGTCAAATCAATTCCAGCTTTGCACGGCATTATTATAGACCTTCGTAACATAAACAACCAAAGAAAAATATTAACCATCAACCGCTATATCGCTCTCCTCATACATAATTGCTCTGAAAACGAATAGTTATAGTCACAAAATTTAAGCCTCCGTTTCCGAGCAGAACGATATCACAGAGGAAAGAGCAAGGGACATATAGTATGCCGATGGAAACGGGGAACCCATGCGCAAAGGTGTTCCCACACAGAATCAATACGCATGGGAACAGCAAGTCAGGAAAGAACAGGAAGAACAGAATAAAGCATGGGCAAGTAGGAGAATGAAATCAGGAAGGAAGCAAAGTGGACACGACAGACAGACGTCCCGAAGGCCTAGCTAATGGCTGAGGTAAGCTACAGAAGCCCCCTGGGGTTGCCGGGCCCCATAACATAGGATGGGTGAACCTAATTAACCTAACCCTATGGCCGTAAACAAATGGTGATGGACAAGCTAGAGCAATGTATCACTGAACTAGAATAGTAGGAAATATACGAGTGTCACCCCAAGAACCACCAGCATGCTTAAGTATGTTTCACTTGGGTTAAGGATGTTTATTCATGCCACCAAAAATTATTAAAAGTAGCAGTCCGGGCAACCATGACGTCAGCAAGAAGTGATGATACAGGTCATTGTTCTTGTATGTGGTACCAATTTTGCTAATATAAAAAACTTTTCTGCTTGAGCGAATGTCTACGATTCTTAAAAAAGATGAGTGCAGCCTGTGATCCACTACGTCAGCTCTGTATTTCCGTAATGTAGATGGTAACAGAGGACTTGCTTCCATAGCTGCATGCAGGCTAAAAGGCATTGCAATAAAATATAAAAACACACAATTACATGCTGCACATATATTTCAAAATTTGGAGTTACATCACCTTGGCAATTTAATTTTGATAAAATCATTACCTTCGCCAATATTACCGTATATTTTTATACGAGTTAGTCTATTTGTCTCGTAACCATGGTAACTTGAAAGGTTATGGATGGGTCTTAAAAAATTTACAGGGAATGTTTTGTATGTTAAGAGGAACAAAAGATTTAATTTAGGTGAAGATCCGTCCAACAGTTTGTCTGCCTATTTTTCGTAGTGACACAACTTTTTCGGAATGGGCCTCTTGTTGGGAAGGGGCCTTTTGCTGGGAATGGGCCTTTTGCTGGGAATGGGCCTTTTGCTGGGAATGGGCCTTTTGGTTCGTTTACTGCCGCCTATCTAATCTAAAAAGTTATTGAAGGATTTTCATAAAACTTGCAGAATTGTTGGGAGGCAATTGTTGTAGCTATGCTTATTTAAATGTTCAGGACATGTATAACTAAAAAAGTCCTGGACGGACGTTCATAAAATTTCCATAATTTGTTTGATATATTATAAGGCACAAATGACGAAATCATGGTGATTGTTTCGTTCGTGTGACTTTATGTTCGTCAGAACATAACTCAGAAAGTTACGGACGGATTTTCAAGAAAAGAAGCTTGTGACAAGTCAAGGGCGCCGGAACACGCCCTTTTCCCACAGTTCATCTAAAAACTTCAGTTATAAGAAGAAAAAACTGCACCAGCACTCACGAAAGCACACAAGGCAAAACGCGAAGAATGGGCTGGAGCAAAAGTGCAATAGAACCATGACAACTGGTCGAATGTTATTTTTCCGATGAAAAAGTGTTTAACCTAGACGGACCTGACGGTTTTCAATACTACTGGCATGATCTTAGAAAGTAGGACAAAATTTTTAGTAAACGACATTTTGGGGGCGGATCCCTTATGATCTGGGGAGCATTGTCCATCAAAGGCAAGGTGAATTTGGTGAAGATGGAAGGTAGACAGAATGCTCTGAAGTACACAGAGGTCTTAGAAACTAGTCTTCTCCCATTTCAAACTGATACACATCAGCAAGAAGCGGTGTTCCAGCAAGATAATGCCGCCATTCACACAGCGAGCTTGACCACAAATTGGCTTAATGCCCATAATATCGCCACTTTCGCTAGGCCTGCTAAGTCACCCGATCTAAACCCAATTGAGAATCTTTGGTGGATACTCTCACGGCATGTTTACGCCAATGGGAGACAATTTCAGGATAAAGAAAGCTTGTGGCAGACCATAAATGAATGCTGGGAGGCTATCCCTGAATAAGAGCTTGCTAATTCAATTAATTCTATGAATAACTGATGAGTACAGGTGTTGCAATCAAAAGACAACGCTTGTAAATATTAGGAATTATTTTTTTTTTTTGCTTTCATTGTTTTGTAAAATACAATTTGTTCCATATGTGCTATCTTTATCTTCACCCGATTTGCACCCACAACCTATAATTTTCGTAGTAAAATTTTGAAAAGATAATGAATACAATAATGGTTATATAGAATCGGTAACTAGTTAAATCAACATTATTCAGTGAAAATTTCAACTATATAGTTGCAGTATATACCTATGTTTAAGGGGACAGCCCCACTTTTTTGCAAACTTTTTTATTTACCATCCATTTTGAACGAAATTTGAACCACATCTGTAAAATCAAAAATAGAATCGATTTTGCTCCTGGCAATTTTTTAGTTTTCTTTTTAGTGGCAATTTATGGTTAACTAGTCTATTCGTAAAAAACCTAAGGCTCCTACAGTTTTCACACTAGAAGGAAAATGAAAACAGTTTTGGATAGCCAAAAGGGGTGCCTACAAACTGTAAGAGGCTTTTTTTTTAAATTTCGATTTTAGTTTTTCACATATGTCAGTTGAAATGGACCTAATGTGAAATTGACAAAATGTGACATTAGGTCAATTTCAAACGACGTATGTGAAAAACTATAATCGCAATTCAAAAAAGCCAATTACCGTTTGTAGGCACACCTGTTAACTAATCAAAACTGGCTCCGTTTTGATTTTTGCGTGAAAACTGTAGGAGCCTTAGGCTTTTTTATGAATAGACTAATTTACCATAAATCACCACTAGAAAGAAAACAGAAAAATTTCCAAGAGCAAAATCGATTCTATTTGTGATTTCACAAATATGTTTCAGATTTCGTTCAAAACGGATGGTAAATCAAGAAGTTGGCAAAAAAGTGGGGCGGTCCCCTCAAACTTATTACAAAATTTCAAAATGTGCTATCATTATTGCCACCAATTTAGGTTAGGTATGGGCCGGGACTAGTTCTGCCAACGTCCAAATGAGCTCCCGTTCATTAAGGTTAAGTGCAAGCAAGGACTGGTTCTGCTCACAATCAACAATTAACGCCAAGTAAGGCCAATCAAAAATTTTTACTAAGGCCAATAAAAAAATAGATGCTTAGTAAAAAAAGTAAAACACTAATAACAAAAAATAAAAACTAAAACCCAGTAAAAACACGAATAACCCATTCATTCAATAAAAAAAAATCATTTGGGAGTGTAATATATGTTTATATTATATAAATGCAATCAATAGAAGTTTTAGCGGTTTTTCTAATAAAGGTATATGCTTTTAAAACTACGGCATCACTTTGTGGTATGCAATATGATGTTTGTCGTCCGCTGCTTTTTTTTCAGGGATTTTTATGTCCATGGCCATTGAATAAACACTGCGTGTCTCGAGCGTTTATAAATCCTTTCGTTGCCCTACGCTACATTGGCGACGATGAGATAATTTTACGCTGGAAACGTAGCGTAATGAACGTGCACAGGTAAAGTGCAAACGACACAATCCTCGAAATTATTAAGACGCCATATTGTATTTTGATGCAACATGTCTCGCCTAGGGAAAATATCGGAGTTTGATCCAGCAATGGAGGATTTTAAGATATACGTTTAACGGTTGAAATTTCTTTTTATCGAGAACGATATCACTGAGGAAAAGAAGACGCCAGTGATTTTAACTCTGATAGGATCTAAAACGTAATCGCTACTGCGCGACTTGGTCAGTCCTATCGACCCTGCTACGGAAACTTTTGCTGATTTAGTGACTGCTTTGACGGAACTTTTTTCACCATCGAAAAATGTTATTGCGGAACGTTTCACGTATAATCGTCGCTTCCAAAAAGAGGGTGAAAGCGTAGCTGAATATATAGAATCCCTGAAGAACTACGCAGCAAGGTGTGACTATGGTAATTTTTTAGAAGATACGCTAAGAGATAAACTGGTCGAAGGTGTGCATGATGAAGAGCTACAACGAGAGTTATTGAAGACGACAGACCTGACATTCAAGAGTGCGACCACATTTGCTTTGTCATTCGAAATGACAAAAGTTTCAGTGAAGGAACTACGTAAAACAGGAGAGTACAGGAACATAGATCTGAATGGAAGCGCTAGAAATGACATCTGCTACGTTGGATCCTCGCGTGTGGCCGATTCACGGGGAAAACCTGAAGCAAACAAGATGGATCGAGATTTCAATAGTAAAGTGGACTCTTATAAGTGCTTTTGCTGCAACGGGATAGGCCACGTAGCTCGAAATTGCCGTTTTAAGAATTATCGCTGCAATGCGTGCAATAAAAGGGGCCATTTGAAACGAGCTTGTAGATCGAGGAACGAACATGTCCTGGAGGATGACAAGGTTGACTATACGGACGCTGATGAAGACCATGACTTGCAGTATTTAGATTTACACCTAATCAGAGAAACTACTGACAAACCCAATAAACCATACTGCGTAGGAGTCTTGCTCAATGGAAAAACGGTGGATTTTGAACTGGACACCGGTGCGTGTGTTTCAGTCATGGGAGCCAAGCAATTCTTTCCACTGTTCCCTAAGTCACAGCTAAAAGATTCGTCATGCATGTTTCGAACCTACTAAGTGTCCTGCTGAAGGTGCGGGGCGAGGCTACGGTTGCAGTACAGTACCAGAGACAACAGCACCAACTTCGCCTACGAGTTATTGACGGGAACCGACCACCACTTTTGGTCGAGATTGGCTGTCCGTCATCAAGCTGGATTGGCAGTCCATTTTTCAAGTTCGAACTCAGGAGAGTCTGATTAAAACCTACCCTGAAATGTTTGCCGGACCAATTCAGAAGATAAGGGGCTTTGAAGCATCATTTTCCGTGAAGGATGTAACCCCTACATTTGATAAAGCCAGACCCGTGCCATATTCTCTGCGAGAGCGTTTCGGGTCGCAGCTGGACACTATGGAAAAACAGGGAATAATATCAAAGATTAATCACAGTGACTGGGCCACCCCCATCGTGTGTGTAGCTAAGCGAAATGGATTAGTGCGGATCTGTGGTGATTATAGATATACTGTAAATCGAGCGATCGAAGCAGAAAAACACCCTTTCCCTACCACCCAAGATTTATTTGCGACGTTGGCTGGTGGCCAACGGTTTTCGAAGCTGGATCTCATACGCGCATGCATATGTACAAGTGGAAGTGCAGCCAGAATTTCGCAAGCTTCTCACCATCAACACACACAAAAGGGTTATATACGATGAACCGTCTACTCTACGGAGTCTCGTCAGCACCTGATGTATTCCAGAGGATAATGGATACAATTCTAGCCGATGTCGATGGCTGTGTATGTTTTCTGGATGACATTATTGCAACTGGATCGGATAGTGATACTCACTGGAGGAATTTGACAGCAGTTTTAGAAAAGTTGAAGCAGCACAATGTTAAATTAAATAACGACCAGTGTATGTTCTTTCAAGAAAAAGTTCAGTATTTGGGACATGTGATCGACGCTGAGGGAGTGCATGTGACGCCAGAGAAAGTCAAGGCCATTTTGGACGCTCCTGCGCCCAAGGACGTGACGCAGCTGCGATCGTGGGTTATTACGTAAACTTTCTTGCCGACTTGTCCGGTCATTTAGAACCGCTTCATAGGTTCTTGAGAAAGAATGCTTAATTTGTCTGGGACATGCCATATCACGCAGCTTTCGCTATGATAAAAGAAATTGCTAGCTTCCGCTGATTGTTTAGTGCATTATGATCTGAAATTGAAACTGACGTTAGCTGCGGATAGTTCATCTTATGGTCTTGGGTGTGTCCTTTCGCATATAATGCCTGATCGGCGTGAGAGGCCAGTGGCGTATGCGTCTCGTTCACTTATTCAGGCAGAGCGGAACTATTCTCAAATTGAAAGGGAGGCTCTTAGTATTGTATATGGGGTAACAAAGTTCAAGATGTACCTGTCAGGTAGGAAATTTTGTCTCATTACCGATCATTTGCCACTGGTGAGTCTGTTTGGAGACAATAACTGTATAACTCAAACCGTATCTGCCCGACTACAGCGGTGGGCTTTAGCATTATCTAGATATAATTTCGAAGTAATGTATTGTAGCTCTGCACGTCATGGCAATGCCGACGCATTATCTCGTTTGCCTTGTGGGAGTGGCAGCCTAGACGAATCAGAATACGTTGTGTTGTTTTTAGACGAGCTGCCAGTGTCGGCCCAGGAAGTGCAGAAACACACCTAACGCGATTCGGAATTACAAAGTGTAATAAAATATGTGCGATGGGGCTGGCCTCGGGTCAGTCCGGAGGGGCTAAGTGCTTATTTCGCATGTCGGAATGAGCTAACTATAGAGCAAGGCTGTCTTGTCCGGGGATGTAGAGTAATAATTCCACAAACATTGCGCAAAAGAGTTTCTGAAGAGCTTCACTCGGAGCATTTTGTTATCCTGAAATGCAGAAGTTTGGCCCGGAGTTTTGTCTGGTGGCCAAAAAATGATCACGATATTGAGCTTATGGTCAAAACCTGTGAGCCGTGCCAGCTGCAGCAAAATCAGCCGTCCCGTACGCCCCTAGCGCCTTGGGAAAGAGTACATGTAGATTTTGCAGAGAAAAATGGTTCCAAATGTTTACTAGTAATTGACGCTTTTTCTAAGTGGCCAGAAATTTTTCTTATGCCGACGACCACTGCAGAAAGCACAGCGATACGTTTAAGAACTCTTTTCGCTGCCTACGGGCTGCAAGGGTTTTGGTTACTGATAATGGTCCGCCATTTGGTTCGAATGAGTTTTTTTTTTAATTTTTATTGCTTAATAACATAAAATACATTAAATCTGCTCCATATGTTCCCAAAAGTAACGGGCAGGTCGAAAGACTGGTACAGTCGTTCAAGAAATTCCTTTCCACATGCGACCAGGGTTTGCCCATTCAGACGAAGATTTTTAAGTTTTTGTTTGCGTATCGAAACAGTCCACGTGAATCTACTGGCATGTGCCCCTCATCTCTATTTTTGAGGCGACAAGTTAGAACGCAGCTCTCCTTACTGTTGGCTGACCCTAATCAGGTGCGGGCTAAGCAACGTTCACAGCAGAAACTTTATTATGATTCGCGCTCAACAGGTGATGTTCGATCTTTTAGTATTAATAATCAGGTAGCTACTGGTCAAAATGTTTGCATCATCAGGCTCTTGGTTTTGGAAGAGGGGAGTCGTTGTTGATGTACTTGGTGCAGTCAATTAACGTGTTCTCGTTGATGACCGTGTTATGGGAAGGCACATTGATCAGCTTTGTTGGTGTATTTTTGACAAACCTAATAAACGGCTTGATCGATCTGTAGCATCCTCTCGTAGTGTTTCTGTGTCCCTTCCGGATACGAATCCTCAACCCTCCATTCAGTCATCGTCCCTATCCCTTGCTTGAGGGCAGGATGATGTTCCTGTGCTAGCAGATGCTTCTCAATTTTCCGAGGCTCTTGCTATTATTCCTATAGACCCTCCACGTTCTCCGTCCATAGCTAACGCCTATACAGATGTTCCCGTACCCGTAGATCATCCTAGGCAACCAGTTACCGACTGCTCCCACGAGACCAATGTTGAGTTAGGTTCGGCGAGCGCCGGAGAGGAGGCATCTACGACTGCCCGTAGATACCCTCAGAGAATCTTACGCAAGGCAGTTGAGCGCCTCGTTTATATGTAGGCAGCAGTCTTCACGGAGGGGAAGTGTAATGTAGGTTTATACTTTGTATGTGCAATCAATAGAAGTTTTAGCGGTTTTTCTAATAAAGGTACTGTATATGCTTTTAAAACTACGGTACAACTTTGCGGAATGCAATATGACGTTTGTCGTCCGCTGCTTTTATTCAGGGATTTTTATGTTTATTGGCCATTGAATAAACACTGCGTGTCTCGAGCGTTTATTAAGCCTTTCGTTGCCCTACGCTACAGGGACGTGACAGGAACCAGTCCTGCCCTACCTAACCTATATAAGTCGGAGCAAATTGGAAGGGACTCAGCAGAAGGGTGGTCGGTGGTTGTGGTGGCACACTAAGGAAGGTCCTACGCGTTTATCTGTCGGGAAACGTACGAGAAGAAGCCCGAGAGTTCCCCGGCCATTAGGTGTAAAGTTCAATGTTAAACTAAACGGCCGGATTTACACTTAATGTCGGTTTTAGCTAAATTCCGTTAGCTACAAGTAGGATTTAGCTATATATACAGTCCAAGTTCATAAAAGATCATATAGTCCTAAATAGATTAGGTTATAAATGGTCCCATGTCTGTAGTAAGGGGGACGTGGTTAGAGACAGTTCACCCTCTGGGCCCGAGTCGGGCGGAGGTTTGCATCTTTAAGATAAGAAGGGAGTGTATTTCTAGTAAAATGAGTTCAGACCTCTACCCAAATGGGTATGAGATAGTCGTCTGTGGGACTGTCTTTTAGATTTCAATAAAAGGTTCAGCTATAGACATACATATTTTGGCTTAGGTTACAGCAGTGGTCGATTTGATGAAACGTTAAAAGCTCAAATGTAAGGAGTAATGGTAATTACTGTAACGAGAACCAATATTACTGTAGCAAAATTTAGAAAGTAATGAGAATTGGTAGCGCCTCGGTGTTCAAAGGGGTAAAAAAAATGGTTTAAGTTAATTACTGTATAAAGAAAATTGCGTCAACATATAGCATCGGCAAAAGCTTCAAGAAGCAAGTTTTATTTACACAAACTATAATATACAACATATTTTAGGTCCCACATCATCCCTAGCATGTTCATCTTCACCCCAGGTAAGGGGAGAAGATATATAAAAGTCTACCATAAAAAAACACATAACACTTTATAGCACACACAATTCAGCAAAGTTAGCCGAGGGTAGTACTCAGTGTGAACAAATTTTTGAAACATTAATAACATTCATTGTAGGTACGATACTAAATACAGGTCATGCTTGCAAAGCGAGGACATGTCAATCGTAACCATATTTTCTGCTACGCACAAACAAAAAGTACTGACCATCTCGAGGGTACCGAGACACAACACACACTCACCAGACAATTCCTGCGTCACATCACCACTACTGATGTCGTCCATTGCCTCTGTAGCGTTGCTTTGCTGCAGTGCACGAGCCGTTAGCTTGCTCTGCTGAGCATCAAAGTAAGCCACAAGCGTCTGTATGGCAACTCCAGGCAATTTACCCTGCGTAAGCAGCACCAGTTGGTACACAATTGGAGGTACGCTCTGGTACTCCACGCTGCGCAGAACACGCTCTACTTTCTCTACTACGTCCGTAAGTTCTGGCTTCTCCAGATTCATCTCTCTGCAAAACCCAGCAAGAGTTTCAACATTGCAAAATTACTTTATGGGGGAGGGTCCTGAATGCAAGTCACGAAAACTATTAGACTTTACCAGAACTCTAGAACTCTGACGAGGTCACGTACAACTATAGTAGCTTTAGTTACGAGTGGCCAGAGCAATCCATTCAGCATGAGTGTAGGTAAATAGCCTTGGGCAAAAAGCCATGGTGGAGAAAACCAAGAATAGAGCTCCCGCAGGAAAAAAGCTCAGCCAACCACAGTATATTTATCAACTCAGTCTCACTAGGACTCGTCTCGATGGGTTCGGTCTCATGTATCTCGGTCTGCTGATCTGCATGCGGACGTAGTGGAGCCACAGCCCACACCCGATGGGGAGGAGGCTACCTCCCCTACCACTCTTAAAACCCACTTCCAATTTTCACCAACCCGGTGGGAGTCGACAAGCGGAACCCGCGACTTAGGTCAACTGGCATACTTATTATTATTATTATATATTTTGTTTAACCTCCGTAGCCGCAACTCAGGCGTTTCAAAAGAGAAACTATTTGTGCAGTATTTAAAATACCGCATATAGGGTAGGCGTGGTGGCCACGTGCGCAACTACGGGCAGAGAAACAAGGCGCAAAGTATAGGAGGAGACACTCGAGTTGTCGGCTCCTTTTGTGTCCTTCCACACGAGAGAGACTAGAGATGTCCCGTGTACCAGGTCGGCTATTTCGATCGACAGCCCACTTCATGGGGCAGAAAGAGGAAAAGTTGAGAACCTACCTAACTTTACAATGCTAACCTCGTCAGCAGGAACTGCGGCAAGCTGCAACATCTCCTGCGGATAAGACACTCGGGAACCTTGGGTACGTGATGCCCAAACATATTGTGGCAGGGAAAGGGCCCGCCACAATAAGCCCCTGAGGGCAACTGGCATACTTTCCACACGGCGGGAATTTGACACAGAACTGCAGAATAGGTTTGCTGCTCTTATATACGATGACGATAATATACCAATAACCGTTCGTCCTAAACTTCTATTTGTGAGCGAAAAACGGCAAAGCGGCTCACCTCAGTCGTGTAACCATAAGAAGTCAGACACTTGCTCAGCCTCAATGCTCACACGCAATCTTGCTCCTATTCCTGGCCTACGAAAACCAAATGCCTTTCTAATAGGAGATAAAATAATTAAATGGTAGTATCGTGCATTTAAAAGAGGCTGCAGGGATCGAAAATTATCTGCATACCTAACGTTTCTGCTTTCGACTTAACTATTTTCTTGAAGGATCTCCGTCGCAACCCACGGATCCCGTCATCATTCATGCAGGAACAAATTATCTGCGAACTAGTTCCGGAAAACATAGCTCAAAGATTTCACTGCCTCCGTCAAGCAAAAAACACTGAGAGGTATATTACCTCATCACCGGGATGGGGAACGCTTCGATTCTATGATACGTTACATCAATAGTTTTATTAAAGCAAAGGCAATGACCAATAACTTCAAATATGGACTTTTTTTCATCTGAATACAGCCTGAGACTTTCTACCCGGAAGGGTTAACTTGAAAGGTTAACTTAAAAGGAAAGTCAGCTGCTGTAACATTCTCTTAAGATCAACTGTTGCCAGATGCTGCCAACCAGAATGACGAGAAGCAAACCTAACTCGGCAGGAATGGACCTACTGTACGCCAAAGAGCGGCGGACGTTAAACATCTTTCTGATAACGACCAGGCTGAAACATAGAACTCTTGCACAACGTCGGACAGGCCCTCTCAACACCCCTAACAATCCTACTCCTGATGTTTCCCCCATTCCCTTAATCCCCGCACTCGTGGACACTCAAAAAAACGCATCATTGACTAGGAGGAACAATGCAAACACTAGCATTAAACACTTATTTGGCAATGCTCACAGCATGATAAACTAGAGCGCTCTGAGAGCACATACCTCCGCCAAGCAAGGCAGCAGTAATAAAAAATTCAAATTTGCTCTCAAACCACGATTTTTTTCTGTATCAACTCCAAAATCCAATCATTTGTGCTTTTCGGTAGAGTTTCTGCAATGTTCCTGAAGATTCGTCCCTAATTATTTGAGTTATGGTGCTAACAAATATTATAACAAACATCAGTCAAACACACAAACGGGCCAATCAATTTGAACCAAATTTTAATCCTCTATATCTTTTAACATTACTAATAACTCTTGTAAATTCATATAGATCCAGTCAAACCTTTCTGAGTTATTCCTCGGGTGGCCATCTGCACGTCTGTAATACAGATGTAACATAGGGCCAAGCCGTCAAAAATTACAGCAGTAACCTTTTGATTAATGTTTTCCTTGTTCCGGTTCCTAGCATAGATTTTGTTGTAAAATAGGTCTCATCCCTGCAAGCCTGTTCTTCCATTAATGAAACGCAACTTGTATGTACAGCCATGAGGCTTGCAAGAGCATAATATTCCCCCCTGCGGGTATCAGTTGAGAATTGGTCAAACGTTGAGCACATTAAGAAAATAAAGTTAAGTCAAATAATTCACAGGAAATGCTCAGGGCTTCCAGTAACCAGGATTCCAACCGACAGTTGAACCTGAAGCGTCAAAATTTGGCTGCAATGTAAATTCGATATAATAAGAGTCTTCCTAGCGTGAAATTTTTAACTGATTTGCAGAGGTTTGACTGAAAAAGCATAAGCGAAATGGATTATGCAAGGAAGGAACGGAAATACCAACCAACAGCGAACCACTCCAACTGCTGCGAAGAAGTTACCTCAAAAATATGCAATACAACTTATGCCTGACATAATTAAAAACTCTATCAAAGATACTGGATTTCATCCACCACGCTCAGAAGATTCATCAGCGTCATATAAAAAAGTACTGAGCTAGTTTTCAAAGTGAAGAGAGATTCAGAAAATGCAGTATTTCCAATTCTGATTATGTATTTCAGAAGCTAGCTATAGGCCACCGTTACTCCAAGGGCTGAAATTTTATAGTAGCTAACTCAACATTTTTTTCAGTGGATGAATTTTCTCCTACCTTAATCCTTAAAGGGTGTGACGGAGGGAAGCACCAACCAAAGAGTGAGCGAGAAAGCAAGCGACCAACGACTGTGAATTATCATGAAGTGGATAGTTGATGAATCCACTCATCTGCAGTAGTTCCCACACTTGTGTGAAAAACTTGTTCACCAACATGGCAACAAGAATGGCGTGTTCGATTGGCTCGTATTGCAGCTCCTGCTCCATCAAGTCTATTTCGTAGGAGGCTAATGAAAGAGGATCGTCTTACATTGCATGGTGCTTCACACTGAGGCAACAAACATACCGAGGCAGAACGAAGAACGACGTAGACCCCACTAACCATGCCGAACAAAAAGTTGTACTTGGAAAGCCGTCATCCATATATGTACAAGTGCACCCAGGGCGTCGCCCTGCCAAAGGTTTCAATTAAAGACTTACACGGTGAAACCGACAGTCCCCCGTGACACTTGAGAATTGTTTGCTACCACATAGTTGGTGAAGTGGTCTGGTATGAGATCAAGTTCTGTGACGTCCCAGAAACCGAACTTGTATCTCCAGGCGCCATGAATAAAACACATGCAGCAGTCGTGAATAAGTTCTATAGCGAAATCACCAGACACAAGGATCCCTAGTGTGACACAAGGATCCCTAGTGTCATCCCGAAAAACGCATTTCAAAATAGATTGAAAAAGACGCACCTAATTGGAAGCAAGAAGTGGATGCCACGTCAAGATTTAAATGCGTGAGATATTTTAATAGATAGCTACTATATTTTCTTAGCACTGTGCAGGTGCAGCAGTTGGAAGCGCAATTCATATTATAATCCTGCTTATTCCTACGTTCCTTCCTCAGTTCGTAACTACGGCCGTCACCGTAGGGGGCACGGAGTTGAGCTTTCATTTCAAGTTTTCCACACATTCACGCTCGCCGACGGCTATAGACGTCATGCGGGATTTGTACAAATGCACACCACCGTGATTCAATTTGAAGTCGAAAAACTAAGCAATATTTTGTATGTGTGTGTGTATGTCAAGTACGTTATCTTTGATTATGCAAAAACATTTTCTTTTACTTATTTTTTAAGATAAGTGTCAAACATTTAAAATGTTAATAGTAAGTTAGCGCACAGGTATGTTGTAACTCTAAAAACAATTAGAGAAGAATAAAACGGAACCATTTCCCAAGTTTTGGCCACATTTGCTTATCGCACAGGGTTCTGCTGTTACGCCAGATTATGCAACATCACTGTCTCGTCAACATGGGCAAGAATAGCGGTCTAACCAGCGAAGAAAAG
This sequence comes from Parhyale hawaiensis, assembly GCA_001587735.2. Taxonomy (NCBI): domain Eukaryota; kingdom Metazoa; phylum Arthropoda; class Malacostraca; order Amphipoda; family Hyalidae; genus Parhyale; species Parhyale hawaiensis. The sequence goes on from LQNS02000227.1 coordinate 5,409,829, forward strand.
ATCAAAGTGACCTCGTTATTGGCTTCTGGTAAGACAACACTCGAAGTTTCCAAGGAATTGCATCTTGATCAGCGAACAATTTAAATTAAGGCTAATGCAACTGAAGGTAAAGTCAACTGGAAAACCCCAGATACAGCCTCTACGAGGAAATTTGCTGCTCGGGATTTGTGACATTTGAAGGTTTCTAGGGCTAGAAGACAACTTTCTACAAATAAGGCGATATTTGAAGACGCTGGAGCCCCAATAATAATCAAAAAGGCAAGATGTGGGGTTATGCAGAAGCTAGAGACAGTTAAAAAGGCAATTAAACGACCATTTCTAACAAAACTCAAAGAAAATAGGGTCAAATTTGCTGAAGAGAACATGAAAACTGATTTCTCCAATGTCATATTCTCTAACGAATGCAGAGCCAATCATGATGGTCCAGATGGAAGGGCGTCTAGATGGGTCCTCCATGGCCGACTTCAACAGACATGGCTTAAGCGTCAACAAGTTGGTGGAGGGGTAATGTTTTGCGCCGGGATAGTATACGACACCGTTATTGGTCCATTTGAAGTGGCAGAAGGAGTTCAACTGAATACAGAAAGGTACTGCCAGTTTCTTGAAGCCAACTTGATTCGATGCCTTGATGTGCAGACTATCCCACGCAGATCCAAATTGGTATTTCAGCACGATAACGCTCGCTCACACAGAGTACGGTACACTGCTAACTAGCTTGCGGATGGAGGATTCAAATCAAAAAGGATTGAGACCTGGCCAGCGAATATCACCGGTTTAAATCCCATTGAGAAGCTCAGGGCAATGATCAAAAGGAAGTTCTATGAAGGTGGTCGACAATTTTTGAGCAAAGTAAGCTTGTGGAATGCAGTAAAAACAGCTGCAGATCCTATTCCACCATCTGAAGCATCAAACCTAACAAAGTCTGTTGATAATCGCCTTATAAATATCATGGAAAAAGGAGGTTGCCATGGTCAAAAATTAATTTGTTTAGTTTACTACTATTGAACACTTATTTCAGTGTTTACTGAATAGTTTTGGTTATAGTTTCATGATTTTGGACGTTGAATAAAAATATTCCTGTGCACTTGTATTTATTTCCTCTTTATGACGTTTTTATCAACTCGTATCATAATCTCAGGTAAAAGTAAAAAACTCGTAAATAAGCAAATTGTATGATAAACTTCGGAAATGGCTAAATATATAATTTACAAGTGCTGTTTATACATACTTGCAACATAGCCATACATTTAGTTAATATTGATATGTTAGACACTTATCTTGACAAGTAAAGTAAAAAATTGTATTTGCATAATCAAAGGTAACACACTGTTAGTTAGTTATAAACTTTGTTTAACCTCCGTAGCCGCAACTCAGGCGTTCCAACAGAGATGAGTGTGTAGTATTTAAATACCACATAATTTGTCGCGTGGCCTACGTGCGCTACTACGGG
>LQNS02000227.1:5470546-5483521 GCA_001587735.2 Parhyale hawaiensis
GTGCATAAAATACACAGAGACTCAATATAAACTGCTAACACACGAGCAATTTTCACATGCTGCTAACATCGAAACGAAGTTCAAGTACATCACACACCTTAATAGATGCCTATTATTTATGAAAATAAACTTCACAGTACGTAAATAGTCAATTTACATAGTTTTTCAGAGTATGCATCTGAGTGCAACCATCACTGACCGTCACTCTTCGCCCCTCCTACTGTGGCCTGTGACCTGCCACGCCATTGGCTGCATTGAAGCTGTACTTGCGGAAAGGCTCAGGAAAAAAAAATTCGCGGATCGGTCATGTGAGCGTAGGGGGGAGTCCAGTACGTAAGTAGGGGGAAAAGGCTGGCGCGTTAAGGAACTAAAATAGGGAAATTTTATCAAACCAAAAATAATTTGCAGAAGTAAAGCTTATAATGTAGTAAATACGCAATATCAATTGATTGCAAACATAGCAATAAACTTGTTAAACTAACCTCACAGTCCTTTGTACAAATCGGCAATTCGAGACATGTGGCGGTGGGGGAGTCCATTAAGACAGTGGAGGGGGGAGGATGATCTGTTTTACCAGCGAAAGCCAAGGAGGTTTAATTAAACCTCCTTGCTGCAAGAGCTGAAGTGCGCGGCGACGGGTTGATTAATAAACTGAAAATACGAAAATTTGATAAAAACAAAACAGAATTTCCACAAAGAAAGACCTATATATTCTAAATCATCTATTTATATTGATTGAAAATATAGTAATATAATTTTGAGGTTCAAGTGGGGGATAAGACGAATATTAGCCACCTATTTTTTCAATTTAGGGTACGTCAATTTTGGGCTCTTGGGTAACAGTGAGTTAGGTTAGGTTAGGTTAAAATCCTATTTAAAAGCTATTCCATTACACTCTGCCATCGCCGGGTATTTTTACCCATAGGAAAACAATGGGGACCTTGGCTGACCGCCAAAAACCGATTGCAGATTTGGAATCAGCACAAAAAAAAATATATATATACGTAGTTTAAAAAAACAGGTCGAAATTTGGGATGCGCATAAAACATACCTATACCTTGTTTGTAAAAAGAGTTAGTTCGGGAATTGGGTAATTCCCCTACTGAACAAGATCCGTTGAACGCTACAAAGGACAATCGGTACTTGTTATGTTAACAGAACTGGACCTTCGTACAATGCTGAAAAACGTATGTTGCAGTTTCCTTGCCGTCTTCCACCCATGAACGCGTACCATTCTTCAGTTAGGACGAACACTGTCTGTGCACAATAACCCTAGAACACTTGTTTGTTCTCTGCCCGTTCTTTGAGACCGCACGCCGTCCACTACGTCAGGCCTGTACTGAACAGGCCAAGCCCTTCAATCTGGACTCTTTACTNAAGCCAGAAGCAATATTGGGATTCCTGCGGGAGGTGGATCTCCTGAAGAGGATCTGAGCTGATGTAGCATTGCGGAGTGGGGGCGCCAAGGCCTGCGTTGGCGACGCGCCGTATTCATCCTCAAGTAATCTTCAAGTAAGTAGGTGTGGGACCTCAGACCTTCGTATATGGTTTTCTTGAACATATCGCCGTATTTTTTCGATTTATTTCATCCAATCTCCCGCTCACGACTGGCCAGCTACTTGAGCTGCAAAATATCGTGAAATGTTGTCGCCAAGTACAGGAAGTTCGAGCAACAGGCTAACTGTTACTGTGGTTTCTCTCACGTACAGAATTGGCAATAATGGTGCTTAAATTTGTTGGTAAGTAATAAATATGTTCTGTGAAGAGCACTGTGAACTGAATATGAAGTGTAAACAAGGTTTTAATCAAGTAAAAGTAATTAAATCAGGTCACCAAAAGAGACCAAATTCGGCGCTAGTGCTGTGAAAGCTTACACCAGCATGCACTGCAATTTTCTATAGATAATTGCTAAATTAGTATATATTCTCTTAATTTATTTATACGCTAGAGATGAATTTTGCAATTTAAAACGATTTTTCTGGTTAAATTAGCTAAAATAATCCTAGGCTGCTCAGCCATGAATTTGTCGGTGATGACGTCACTTTTTGGTGCTAATTTTTCGTGAGTCCTCCCGTTACGGTCTTTGCTTCCTGGAGAAGACTGTTAGACACTCAGACTGATGAGATTGTGATGACTCGCCCGGTCTCGCCGAAAGACTTACCAGTATGATACCAAGATGTGACCAGCAGGCTGACAGCAGACGTCTACCGGCCAACATGCGGCAGGGGTGGCGACTATATCATTATTATATTCAGAAGTTTAAGTCTCCGTTTCCAAACGATGCAATGATGTTATGGAAATATTGACTGAGTATTAATCATTTTAAAAATTGTTATTTGGGTGAAACTTATTTATAGTTCAATATTTTCTGATGGTGTCCCTTTCGAATTATGTGACCATTGGAGATGTGCAATCACGTAAAAAAAAGCGTAGATATAGGTGTTCCGCAAGGATCCGTCCTTGGGCCCTTTTTGTTTAACATGTACATAAATGATATGTCATCTGATGGTGTTTCTTCACAACTGTTAGCAGATGATCCAGTTTTTTATGTACATGGCGATTGTTTCGATGCTGCCGTTACAAAACTACGTAGATTAATTGGTGTTTTAACTCAATGGCTCACCTGTAACAAATTAATCCCAGATGTAAGTAAAACAAAACTCATGGTTTTTAGCTCAAGGAAGATAATTTCGATGCATGATGTATATAAGAACGGCGAGCAGCTAGAATGGGTAGAAACGTTTCGTTATCAAGGAGTTATTATTGATAATAAACTCAGTTCTTCTCAACATATATCTCTCGTATTTGATAAACTTTGCTACGCCAAAGGCGTCATTTATGATGTAGCTAAGTTTTTATCGAGCCATACGTTAGTTTCCTTGTATTATTCATTGTTTTATTTTCAACTAACATATGCAATTATTATATGGGGTGGTGTGACTGAGAACACGAAGAAACGAATAATGACGATTACTAATGATGTCCTTAGAATAATTTTGATTGTAAAGCGAGATGATAACAATGTGCCATTGATGCGTACAAATATTATGTACAATACCTTAGGATTAATGTTGTTCAGTGATGTCCACAGGTACTTTCTACTGAAATTTATCCGGAAAGCAATAGCTGGTGAAACTAATTGTTTCGAGTCACATTTCTTCCCATTGCTGTCAACTGCTCAACATGAAATGAGGAACAACAGATTCAATTTACCATCAGTTCGCCTTGAAGTAGAGAAGCGTTCCACCGTTTTCCAACGTGGCACTCCGTATAACGAAATTCCAGAAAATCTTGTCAAACCAATGACACACCAGCAATTCAAAANAAAAACTGTTTAAAAACTACTGTTTAAGTCAGTATTGCCTTTTATGATTGACATGTGCCCAATAAGTTTAAATACTTTTTATGGGCTTGTTTCCTGTAACATTCCTGTAACGGCTCTACCGAGGAGAACTGTAATATTTTTATGCTATTTTTGTTTATTATTTTCTAACCATGTTTGATACTGTTCTGAAATTTTATCAAGATACGTACAAAATATGTATCTAAAACTGTGTTGATTCGCAAGCCTTTTTCATAAGCGTTTTATTGGTAATAAAGGTTTAATGATGAAGTAATTTACTGTGCCATATTATTAAAACTTCACGCTTGAGTTCCCACTAATACTCGTTGCTGTACATTCACGTGAAGATCTTCCTGGTGTTCTGATGTGCCCTAAATCATTAACACAATAATACAGTGAGCTCCAATAGCCCACTTGTAGGTAGGGAGCGACCGGGACCCCAGCTGCGGCCTTTCTCAGCTCCCCGGCCCCGGTTTTTCAATACCGGCCCGGCTTTTCAAACTGTGAAAACCGGGGGTTTGGCCAGGGCTTTTTTTGGGGGGGGGACACTTAACATGCGATAAAACGAATTTTCTGGGGAAGTTAATTTTTTTGTAAACTGATTCATTAAGTTACACGACTGATCAATATACTGTCTTAAACTATTGCCAATGCCAGAAACCCACGGCCCCGACTATTGTATAGGTCGGCCGGGCGCCCTAAGAGGTATATGCTGGCGGGCCCTTTCCTTGCCACAACATATTTGGGCCTCACGCACGCAAGGATCCCAAGGGCCTTCTCCGCAGGGGGGCGGTAAGCGACCCATCCCATGGGACTCCATCTGCTCCCGTGTAGAAAGCCACGAAAGGGACCCAGCACATGAGCTCGCTTTTTTCTCTCTTCTTCTCTTTTCGTCTCCTTGCCTGCGCCACACGGCTGAGCGATTTCGCTCGGCCAAACTGGGTGGAGTTGAAGATGCTCGCGCCTTATTTCCTGCCAGACATGGTGCACCTGTCAAAGATTGTTCAAATAGAACTCATTTGTTTTCGAATCGACTTCTGAACTATATCATACAAAATTGGATCGCTATTAGCCTACATAGGGTTTTTGTGGTCTTTCTTGCCTTGAGTATATTAATTGGGTCAATTTAAGACAATTTACACGAATAACGTTTCCGTCGCACATGCTTAGTTTTCGAAATATATGCCTTTGAAGTTCCCATTGTTTTTCTATGGGAGAAAATAACTGGCGTCGTTATAAGCTTGCTAGCGACCTGATAAGAACTTAACCAAACCTTCCTAGCCTAACCTGCGTTATTTTCTCCCATTGAAAAACAATCGGAACTTCAAAGTCATATATCTCGAAAATTAAGCATTTGCGACGAAAACGTTATTCTTGTCATTAATAGACCCGATTAACAAACTAAAAGCAAAAAAAAAAAAAACCATGTGAGTTAAAGTAAAATAATACCCTTTATTCTTGGTCACCCCGGCCCCGGCTGTTTGGTTGTCACCCCGGCCCCGGCTGTTTGGTTGTCACCCCGGCCCCGGCTACCCGATTTTTGGTCTCCCCGGCTCCGGTTCTTCCAAATTCGTCGCCCCGATCGGTCTCTACTTGCAGGCCGAACGTCGTTGCCTCGAAATATTAGGTACGTCACGCAAAGAAATGAGGACTCAACTCAAAAGATATGAGGCACAGTAGATTTATTTACTGCCGAACATATAAATATGCTTATCAGACGAAATAAAATTGGTATAATTTAAGCAGAGTCTCTGCTGCAACGTGCTGCATATATCAATTACGCATATTCGCCTTCAATTTCCCCTTCCTCTTCAAATTCTCCTTCGTCATCAACGGTGGCTTCCTGGTACTGCTGGTATTCCGACACGAGGTCGTTCATGTTTGACTCTGCCTCAGTGAACTCCATCTCATCCATACCCTCACCCGTGTACCAGTGTAAGAATGCCTTACGCCTGAACATAGCAGTGAACTGTTCAGAAACGCGTTTAAATAGCTCTTGGATAGCAGTGGAGTTACCAATGAATGTAGAGGACATCTTAAGTCCTCGAGGTGGGATATCACATACGGCTGTTTTCACGTTGTTAGGAATCCATTCAACAAAGAATGAAGAATTCTTATTCTGGATATTATACATCTGATCATCGACTTCTCTCATGGACATACGGCCACGGAAGATGGCAGCTACAGTGAGGTAACGGCCATGTCGAGGGTCGCACGCGGCCATCATGTTTTTGGCATCGAACATCTGCTGGGTGAGTTCAGGAACTGTCAAGGCACGGTACTGCTGAGAGCCCCGAGCAGTGAGAGGAGCAAATCCAGGCATAAAGAAGTGAAGACGAGGAAAAGGTACCATGTTGACGGCGAGTTTTCTGAGATCTGCATTGAGCTGACCGGGGAACCGCAAACACGTGGTCACACCAGACATAGTAAGCGAAACGAGATGGTTAAGATCACCGTAAGTAGGATTCTGCAACTTAAGCGTTCTAAAACAAATATCGTACAAAGCTTCATTGTCAATACAGAAAGTTTCGTCCGTATTTTCAACGAGTTGATGAATTGACAGAGTGGCATTGTATGGTTCAACAACAGTATCGGAAACCTTGGGTGAAGGCACAACAGAGAAGGTGTTCATTATTCTGTCAGGAAATTCCTCTCTAATTTTGGATACAACCAGAGTGCCCATCCCAGACCCTGTACCGCCGCCAAGAGAGTGTGTCAGTTGGAAGCCCTGGAGGCAATCGCACTTTTCTGATTCTTTTCTCACGACATCCAGAACAGCGTCAACGAGCTCTGCCCCCTCGGTGTAGTGCCCCTTGGCCCAGTTGTTGCCGGCACCACTCTGACCTGCACACCAACACTTGACAATTATAGTCAACAGCTCTATTAAGTAGCAATATGTAATTTAAGCAGAGCAAAACGATGTTCAAGCAACACAGTTATGAGGGAATTATTGTTGGACACAGTTAACATAACTCATTATTGATACAGTTCATTTCTACACATGTATTACTAAAGAAAATAAAAGAACAAAATAAACTAGAGCAATCTGAGAGTGCATACCTCCGACAAGAAAGGTAACGGTTACGAAAAATTAAAATTGGTTCTGAGACTATGATTTTCTTTGTATCAACACCAAAATCTGAACCATTTTGTGCCCTTCAATGGTGTTAACAGCTTCAGTAAGTTTTTTGAAGATTCGATCATAACTTTTTGAGTTAAGCTGCTAACAAGCATTATGACAAACATGAGTCAAACATACAAACGAACAAACCGATCTGCACCAAAATTTTTCATTTATGCCTTCTAACATTACTAAGAACTCCAATAAATTTCATAAAGATCCATTCAATATTTTTTGAGTTATTGTGCTAACAAGAATAAAATTAAAAACCGTGACAAACGAACGAACAAACAAACGGATAACTACAAAAAATTTGCCATTTACTCTTCATAACGTAACTAACAACTCTTGTGAATTTTATAAAAATCAGTCCATAACTTATTGAGTTATAGCATTGAGAAAAATGAGGCAGACAAACAAACAAAGAAACAAACAAACAAACGGATGGACGGATCTTCACCAAAAGTTTATCATCCGTTCCTCTTAACTTAAATAAAAATCCCTGTAAATTTCGTTAAAATCGGTCCATCACTTTTTGAGTTATCTAGATGACAACGAGACAGATTCACAAAGAGACAGACAAATCCGACGAAAACATAACCTCCTTGCCAGAGGTAAAAATTTCGAAGTTCATATTCTCGATAAATAGACGGTCAGCAATTTTTACAAAATGATGCTCTAGCATAGTCGAGAGTGCTATCAAATTAAAGTCTAATAATTGCAAGAAAATGGTTTGCACCGAAAAAAGTATTAACACATAAAATTTTCTAGAATTTCTTCACCCTAATTTGCAAAAAATTTCTATGTGAGAGCAAATGAGAGCACGGACAGAGTAACACCCGCAGCTGCAGACTTCTCCACAGAACGTCAAACACTGAAGAGTAGCCCCAATTCTTCATCTCCCGCGAACAAAGTGAGAGAGGTGATAAAGTTTTCGTTGAAGATTTAAGTATATGTATATAAAGGGTCTTTTTTAAGCGGAAAAATTTCAATTATCGGCAGAAGAACTGAATAAAAATCAAAACTCCTTAGTTTTCGAGTTTTAATGACATGAAGAAATTTAAAGCCTCAAGTAGGATACTATACTACGTGCGCGCCAATGTTAGCAATAGTTTTCATAGTTCATCACGTTTCCGGCCCCACCAAAGCAGTTTACATTATTTTTAAAATGAAAACTGCATGTATTTCATGAATAGGAAAAAATATCGGCAGTTCAAACGTAGCATTTAACGTAATCACTCCTCTGTATGGCTGACACTACGTCGTCCGACTTTACAGCCGTGTCTAAAGAAATGCAAGGGTTGCCGCCACCAGATGTTGGACCTTATGTAGGGACAATTTCAGAGCGGCTCGTGCACCGGCGACCATGGCATCCCAACTTCTCCAAGCTGATTTTTTCACTGATGAAGCATATTTTGCTCGCGATGGAGTTTTCAACATTCACGATAATCATCATTGGGCTCAAGCTTAATGATCCTCCTGTCATTCACCCAAATAATAATCAACACCGATTCAGTGTAAACGCATGGGCAGGAATGTGGTCGGAAAACGTTTGACGCGCAAGTAGTATCCTACTTAAAGCTTTAAATTTCTTCGTCATTATAACTCGAAAACTACGGCATTTTGGACATTTTATCATTCCTGAAAATCGATTTATTTTGAGTTATTATACCTATGATTGAAATTTGTCCCCCTAAATAAAACACCCTGTATATAGTTTGTCGGCCATTATGAACCCGGATATCTATATGTCGATCCTAAAATTCATAAGCGTATCGTCAACCCTCCAATGAGACCCATCGTATCCCAAATCGGAACGCCACCGCTGATATTGCCAAGTACCGTATTTGAACAGCATTATATCTAAGTACATGGCGAAAAATTATATGGTAGAATCCACCCATGAATTTTTGAAATTAATTCGACCGTTTCACTTCCCAGATCAGTACTATCTAGCCAGAGTCGACGTTGAAAGCCTTTTCACCAATGTGCCTGTTCATGAAACAATAGAAATAATACTGAGACACGTACATCATAATGTAAATTTGCCACCTCCCAAAAAACTCCGGAACGGTCAATGAAAGAGCTCCTGACCCTGTGCACTCTATGCACGCCTTTAAGAAACACCGACGGCAGTCTCTATCTTCAGACCGACGGTGTTATGATGGGCAGCAGTTTGGGCCCAACTTTCGCGAATTATTATATGTGCGAAGTTGAAAACAGGGTGCTGAGTGAATATCCAGAAGAGGCTCCGATTGTTTATGGTCGATATGTCGATGATGTGTTTGTGCTGCTTAGGACAGATCAAGATCTCGAACGATTACGACAGTTGTTTGAGGCCAGCTCGGTGGTTCAATTCGCTACTGAGAAAGAAAAGGACGAAAAGCTGGCATTCCTAAACGTGCTCATCAGGAAACAGGGACCTGCACTGAGAACCTCAGTCTACACCACGTCAACAACAACAAAGAGCAGCGAATGTATGGATTACAATAGTTAAGTGGTGGCAATAATGATAGCACAATTCAGAATTCTTCGATAACTTAAAAAATACTACATTACATCAGGTGAAATTTGACATAAAAACCTTATTTCAACTAGTTACCTATTTCTTATCATAGTTTCCCTATGAACTATTTGATTAAACTTATGTGATGAAAAGTATAAATTTGTGTTGGAATATGGGTGGAAGTAAAGATAGCGCACCTTGAAAAAAAAAAAAACACATTTCCGCGTCACTATATCCAGATTAGAGAAGACAGTTGCTCCTCACCTTGTAACCTCTATATTTGGAAATTAACCTATTTCTTAGCATGGGAATACAGTGTGGGTTATCTGAAAAGGAAAAGTGTCAAATAAGCGCATTAAATGGAGAAGGATGTACTATATCTGAGATTTCTATTAAGGTTAGCAGATCTAGAAAGGTGGTAACTAACTTTTTGAAGAACCCAGAAGAATAGGGAAAAAAGAAGTCTCCTGGCCGCCCTTCAAAATTGAGCCCTACAGCCCGACGCCGACTTCTCCGTGAGGCGTCTCGGACAGGAGAGGGGTAAAAAAAGCCTGCAAATATCTTTGCAATTAAATTTTACACTGAGAAGAGTGCGACAGATCCTGGGTTTATCGAAGAATTTCATTTATAAGAAGAGAAAAACTGCACCAGCACTCACGAAAGCACACAAGGCAAAACGCGAAGAATGGGTTCGAGAAAAAGTGCAATGGAACCATGAAAATTGGTCTAATGTTTTTTTTTTCTGATGAAAAAAAGTTTAACCTAGACGGACCTGACGGTTCTCAATACTACTGGCATGGTCTTAGAAAGGAGGACAAAATTTTCAGCAAACGACCTTTTGGTGGCGGATCCCTTATGATCTGGGGAGCATTTTCCATCAAGGGCAAGGCGAAGTTGGTGATGATGGAAGGTAGCCAGAATGCTCAGAAGTACACAGAGGTCTTAGAAACTAGTCTTCTCCCATTTCAAACTGATACACATCAGCAAGAAGCGGTGTTCCAGCAAGATAATGCCGCCATTCACACAGCGAGGTTGAGCACAAATTGGCTTAATGCCCATCATATCGCCACTTTAGCTTGACCTGCTCAGTAACCCGATCTAAACCCAATTGAGAATCTTTGGGGGATACTCTCACGGCATATTTACGCCAATGGGAGACAATTTCAGGATAAAGAAAGCTTGTGGCAGACTATAAATGAATGCTGGGAGGCTATCCCTGAAGAAATGCTCGCTAATTTAATTAATCTATGAATAACCGATGTGTACAGGTGTTGCAATCAAAAGGCAACGCTCGTAAATATTAAGAACTATGTTTTTTTCCTTTCATTGTTTGCTATAATTCAATTTTTTCCATATGTGCTATCTTTATTTCCACCCGATTTGCACCACAAACTATTATTTTCGTGGTAAAATTTTGAAAGACAACGAATAATAATGATTATATGGAATCGGTAACTAGTTAAAGTAACATTATTCAGTTAAAATTTCAACTATATTGATGCAGTATTCTTAAACTTATTACAAAATTTCAAAATGTGCTATCATTATTGCCATCACTTTATATGCCCCCACCGTTACAAAGCAGGAGTCATCAAGACGTTCATCAACAGAGCATACAACATTACCAGAGATTGGAAATCATTTCATGAAGAAACTAGAGCATTCTGAGAGCGCATACCTCCATTAAGCGAGGCAACGGTAGCAAGAAATTTAAATTAGCTCCGAAACTCTAATTTTCTTTTTATAAACTCCAAAATCTAATCATTTGTGCCTTTTGATAGTAATAACAGCTTGTGCAATTTTCTTGAAGATCCGTTCATAACTGTTTGAGTTATACTGCTAACAAACGTTATTACAAACATGAGTCAAACAAACGAACAAACCGATCTACACCAAAATTCTATAATTCATGTCTTTTAACATTACTAACAACCCCTATAAATTTCATAAAGATCCATTCGTTATTTTTTTAGTTATTGTGCTAACAAGCATATAATGAATAAACAGTGACAAACGAACAAACGGATAATTACCAAAATTTGGTCATCTACTCTTTGTTTTATACCTAACAATTTATGTTAATTTTATCAAAATCCATCCATAACTTTTTGAGTTATGGTATTGAGAAAAATAAGGCAGATAAACAAACAAACAAGCAAATGGATGGACAAGTCTTCACCAAAAGTCAATCATCTGTTCTCCCTAACTTAAATAACAATCCCTGTATATTTCGTCCAAATCGGTTCATAACTTTTTGAATTCTTTTGGTGACAGACAGACAAATAAACAAACACGACGAAAACATAACCTCCTTGGCGGAGGTAATCAACCGGATTAAACAACTTCTCACCAATAACAATTATCCAATGGCAACAATAGATGAAGAAATCCAGAAATATCTGTAAATTAAAATACGAGCCACCACAACAGTAAACACAGAAAGGCAAGACTCCGTCCAACTCTACTTCCAAGCCCAGATGACGTCCAACTCTACTTCCATGCCCAGATGACGTCCAACTACAAAATAGACGAGTATCACTTACAACGCATAATACAGAGAAACGTGCAAGCAATCGGCGACAATATAAAACTCATCATCTACCATAAGAACCTCAAGCTATGACAACTATTCATCCGTAACAATATCCATAGCCGGCTTCGTGACTACAACTGTGTGTACCAGTACACCTGCGCCCTAGGAGAGTGTAACTCTTCCGAAAAGTACATTGAGTACACAGAACAAACTCTGGAAGCCAGATTCAAGCAGCACCACTAAGTAACACAGCACCTCAAGACAGTCCATCGCTTGAACCGCGTATCCCTGCAAATCATCCTAGAGTCCGTCACCGTCCTACGCAGAGCCAACAGCAGGCAGGAGCTCCTAATTTTAGCAGCACTATTTATCAAAGAAGAGAAGCCGCGATTGAACAACCAGGAGGACGGTCGGGTCCGTGTGCTGCAAATATTTTAGCGTAGCTTGTAACAAAGTATGTACAACTTCACAGGCTAGTTCAGCATATAATTACATATACGGGTTTTGTAAATGTTAGCGCTTCAACAAGTTACCTATGGTGCAATCCAATAGCTATAGTCTAGCCAGGCAAATTTCCTCTGTACATATAGGTGTAGGTATAACAGCTGTAAATAATAAATACTGTGCAATTTGATAGTTTAGTCTGACGTATGTAACGTTTTATATTGTAAATAGGTAAGATCTTAGCTCCGACCAAAAATAACCTGACCTTTTTCATATTACACTATGAATTATTTAGTCATAATTCTCAATCTCATATTTTGTTCCAATGATTTTTATCCACTCTAGTAATTTTAAAATCAATTTTTATCCCAGTAGTATGCCATCAACTTTGTAAAGACAGAATAGGTTAGTTTACGCTAAATTGTGACATTTTCTTAGAAACCGCTAGATGAATCCCTAGTTGGCACCTAGCCGATTAGCATATAAGCGCGTACTAGCCTGATTGCCAATTTAGCGGTTTTCCCGCTAGATCTAGCGGTTTTTAACCAGTCTAGTGGCATGTCAGAGCTTTCTAGCGGTATTTCTGGCGGTTTCTTGTTGCTGTCTAGCGGATTTTTTAGCTTTTTCTAAGATTTTGTTTCTGGCTGGTTTCGACGGCTGAGCAGGACATTTTTTATGTCATTTCAACATTTTCTAGCAACAAAATGATCAATATTAGGGTAATGGAATACTTTTACTTCATCGCAGACAAACGTAACAAGCAATAAACTCGTATAGTTATTATTATTAAAACTTCACGCTTGAGCTCCCACGGACAGGTAATACAACCCAAATGAAGCATTTACAACACCGGGAAGCCCAAAACGCTGCTAAAGGAAATCCAGCAAAAAGCCATTAACAGCCGACTTAAAAGCCTGTAGGCCAACACGACCAAAAGCCGATGCAGGCAACAAATTCCAAACTTTAGCCGACCAGGGCACGAAGCACCGACAGAACTGATTAGTTCGACATCTGACAGCCTCCAAAGT
>LQNS02000227.1:5506782-5518299 GCA_001587735.2 Parhyale hawaiensis
AGAAAACGCCTTTTTTCCTAATTCTAGACGCCGATATGTAGTCGGCAGATTATTATTTCGAGAGCTTTGCCTGTCGTGGGTTTCATCATACCGAGGAAATTGAACCGTATCAGCAGAGCTGCGCCTGCTATACAAAGAATGATATATATAGCAGCCGCAGTTCTGCTCGTTTGGTATGTGATGGCACTGAGCCATGTAGATTAGGTTGTGAATATTAGGCTGTAATATTTCTAACAAATTAATGTACACGCAATTTTTTTAATGTAAGCTGTAATATAATAATCCAAGAACACCTCCCGCCTGTGGAGAAATAAATGTTCAATAAATAAATAAGAAATAAATAAATTCCGATTAGTATAATTTGGAACTTTTCTTTGTTTGTTTTGATTTTCCATTTGTGTTCGAAGCTGTCTATTTTACCTATTGCCCTGGCTGTTGTTCTGGATATCATAGCTGGAGACCCTGCAAGTGTTACTATCTGTGTGATGTCATCTGCGTAGCTAATGTATTCGGAGTGCATTTGGTGTTCTTCTAGATCGTGTGTATAATAAGTAAACAGTGAAGGGGAAAGGCAGCTGCCCTGTGGTACACCGCTGTGCAGTGGAGACTCTGGTCCTGTATGTAAGTTGATTCTGATGCGAGCGGTTCTATTGTCTAAGAAATTGCATAAAGTACGTGCTAGACAGTCAGGGAAGTTGGCGGTGATTATTTATATTTTAAACCGTCATGCCATACTTTGTCGATGGCTCGACTAATGTCACGTAGAACAATATCGACATTTTTGTTGTTTGCTTTTTTGCTGCAGCGATGATTTCGTAGAATAATGCTAGTGCTGTGTAAGTGCCGTGTTTGCTCCTGAAACCATGCTGTCTGATACAGTATTATGAAGCGAGTCGGCATTGAGAATTGAATGGAATCTGGAGTTGACAAGTTTCTCGAATATTTTGGACTGTAAGTCAATTAGCGAAATTGGGCGGTAATTTGTGTGAGATAGTGGGCTTTTGTTTGGCTTCGGTAAGAATATTATAATTGCTCTTTTCCACGTATCCGGAGAGTATCCCATAGATAAGCAATGACTCATTATGGTACAGAAGTTATTCAACATGTTCTCTGGTAGTTTGGTGAGTGCGGTTTCCTGATACCTGAAGGGCCTGGAGCTTTATTTTTGAACGTTGATATTGACCGTTTGCATTCTTCAACTGTTATAGGTGGACAGCTGCGAATCAGTCGGTCAGGGTCACTGTGCGTGTGTGGTTGAGTAATCGGGCGAAGGCGGTTGAGGTGATCTAGGACTGTTTGTTCGTGTGTATATCAAATTCTCTATTTTCTTCTTCTGTAATTTGAAATATTTTGGTCCAGTATTCTCTGAAAATGGTTTCTTTTTCTACGTCGCTGTGTAGTAGTTCGTTATTGTAGACGAGACCTTGTAGACGAGACACGTCTAATCTCTGGTGTGAAAGGCCATGTAAGGACCCGTCCACTCTTTTCCTATTCTTTGCGACGTTTGTACGGTAGGTCGGGCTGTATGGTACTTCCATACCTATTGGATAATACTTGTATGTAATAGTATTTAGTCAATCAGGTGAAATAGTGCTAAGCCATGCAGATGTTTCATCGGGAAGAAATGATTGCATTTACCCTATTTTTATGTAATAAGCTGTAATATTAGCTAAATTACACGACTACATGCATTTTTGTTATGTGGAGTTACCCTCAATGGCAACCATGCGTTATATTCCAAAACTGCGTGCTCATATTTCAGTTATAAGCTTATTATTATCATCCATACCAAAAATTAGGGCCGCCGCAGAAGCTCAAACCCCTATTTAGCTGCTGATCCGCGCCCAAATTTTGTTATGGTTGCGTTGAATTGGGCCTGGTTTTCTAATCCTATACTGTGGTAGTTTTCAATTGATGAACGGACGAACCCAAAGACTCCTGAGAGCCTTCTCGAGGGCTGTCCTAAGTGACTTCTCCGCCTGGGATGTTGCAGCTAGCTGCACTTCCTGCTGAAAAGGTTAGTTTTATAAGGTGACGTAGGTACACTACCTCTTTTCCCCCCTTCTGTAACGTGAGGTGGACTGTTGATCGAGATAGCTGATCTCGTACTCGGGGCACCTCTAGTCTTTTTCGTGTGGTAGGGATGAAAGGGGTGGTCCACTCGAGTGTCTTTCTCTATTCTTTGGCGTCTTTTTCCTGCTAGTAGTAGTGCACTGTGCCAACTTATACTATATTGTAGAGGAAAGCCGATGTCGGGATAGGATATTCGTAATTGCGCCTCCTAGCCGACTAGCATCGATGTGCGGATCGCCCTTTGGCGGAAATAATAATTCAATTGATGAAAGCCGTCATATAATGAGACATAAATACAGAATTTCAAATTTACATGTCTGTATTGCAGTTTGTACTGTAGGCCATGCTGTATAGTACCGCCATACCTATTGGATGATATTGTATGTAATAGTATTTAGGCAATCAGGTGAAATAGTGTTAAGCCATGTAGATCTTTCCTTGGGAAGCAATAACTGCATTTTCCATTTACCTTACTTTAAGTGAACAAGCTGTAATATTAGCAGAAAAATAATTATATTTTATTTTGCTTCTCGTGCGAGGGTGATCGTTAGGTAGCACTATTGCGGAGCCAGTTCTGTTAACTCGTTTGGTATGTGATGGCACTGAGCCATGTAGATTAGGTTGTGATTTTATAGCTGTAATATTGCTAAGAAATGCATGTACACGAAATATTTAATGTAAGCTGTAACATAATAATCCAAGAACACTTCCCGCCTTGGGAGAAATAAATGTTAAATAATAATAAATAATAATAATAATTGTGTCTTTTCAGGCAAGTGGCTTAAGATTTTGTGCTATTGCCAATGAGTTTTTTTCCTGATGACCAAAATTTGTGTATGTCTCTTTGGATGTCCATTTGATGTATGATATTTTTCCAGGATTGTTGAGAGAGCTGTCGATATTCCCTCTGAATTTGTTGTCTTAAGGTACAAAGTAGGTGGTATTTTTCTACATTAGGTCCTGTTGTTGCTATATTTTGTCTGAGTGCTCTGCATTGTATTTCAATGAGTTGGATAGCGTGATTGGTTTTCGGGTGCGGTAGAGTGGTGTAACATGTGGTGGGGATGGTTTGTGAACTTGCTGTTTGTATCTGTTGTGTCCATTCATCTATCAAATTGTTAATTTGTTCCTTGCTTCTTGCAGTCTCAGTGATTGGTGGCACATCCGACAGGAGTCTTTGATAGTTATCCCAGTTTACATTTACTCGTTTCATTGATGGTCCAGGTTTAATTGGGATCTGGATAGGTGCAGCGGATATGGTGCAGATGAGGGGTAAATGATCACTTGGTGTTAGAGTGCTAGCTTTGCAATGAAAGTTGTGAAATGTTTTACTGCTTCCTATAGCTATGTCAGGTGATGTTGTGGATCGGTGTGTTATTAGTGTTGGGAAATGCGGGCCGATATGTGATGCGTATCCTCTGTCCATAAGTGTTACAAGTGTTTTCCCCCTGCTGTTTTTATTTCCGTGGCCGAATCGTGTGTGTCTTGCGTTTAAGTCCCCTATTATATATACTGGATCTTGTTTGGTGAGTTGCGAGTAAAAGTCTCCGTAGTGCATGTAGTTCTGTCGAGGTGGAATGTAGGCTGTAAGTATAAGTATGTTTCCCTGCTGAGTTTCTATTGTGGCTCCAATCATGTCAGTTTCGAATTCGTCTATTAGTCTGTACTGAATGTTTTTTTCGTATGGCTATGGTAGCTCCGCTGTGGATTGAGTTATCGTTATTTATCTCATGCACATTATAGTTGAAAATTTTTATTGCTTCGTGCTCTAGTACTCCGTGTGAGTTAATTAATATGATGTCGGGATCGAGTCTGAGGTAGTAGTTGGTCAGTACATGCTTATTCGTGCTCCAGTGTCTTACATTATGCTGAATTATCGTGATCCTAGTTGGATATGGGCTCGTTGTGCTTGTGCTCGTTGTATGTGTGGCGGGGTTTTTTCTCTGTCACTTCGGAGCTTTTTGAAGGAGTCTGGTGGTACGTAGTTTATATTCTTTTGCTTCTCACATAGCTGCTTCCTGAGAATTAGCTGTTCCACTAATTCGGGCGGCATATGGGGATTTCCGTGGCTGATTTCATACTTGAGTCTTCCTGCTTGACAATGGGATTTCAACTTGGCTGTGTCCAGATCTGAGTTTTCTGTTTTATCGTCATCCAATACGTATAACCCTATTAGATATTCTAGTGCTTGTGTAATTGGTCTTGTTTCGCTTGAAGAGCGCTGACGTTCCTTTCTTGGGTCCTCTCTCGTTTTTGGCCTTCTTGACCTGTCTGTCTCCATCTGTTCTTCGTCTTTTTCGGTACGTTGTTTTTTTGAGCTGATGTCTGTTGTTGGTCGTTGTAGCGGCTCGTCTGGATCTTCCATGTTAATTCTGGTACGGAAAAGGTTTTCTGATGCTGGATTCTCAGGAAAGTTCATCGGAGCAATCCCCTTCTCGGCGAGCATTCGGTTAAGCTCCGCTTTGTACGTTCCTCCTCCGGTGGCCATGTTATAGAAGTGTGCGTGGATTACCATTGCNAAATATTGAAGTTTATTGCCCTATTTTTAGTTTGGCGAAACTCTGCATAGTTTGGTTTTTACAGCCCTCAATATGGCGTGACAGAGTGCTGTCCCGAGTTACCCCGGGTGTCCCGACTTACCCCGGTTGACGGTAACGTGTCACAATTTGCAATCTCCCGCACTACTTCCAACCCCTGGTTTGTGGCTGTTGCAGTTAACGTGTTAAGATAGCTTTCTGCCCATCAGTTCTTCAGGGCTTTCGGAGGAAGGGACTTACCAGTACCGGAGTACAGAGTTTTCCCCCTTAGCAGGGTCCGTAGGCTTGGGTGAGCCAGCATTATTGAATCTACAAGACTTTGCTTTGACTCAACGCATATACAGTAAAACCCCTCTAATCCGCACCTCAATAATCCGAAACCCTCCCTAATCCGAACATCTCATTACTGTTTGAAATGCTATCTGATCAAGTGAGCATTTTTTGGATTAATGGGGTAAAGTACAGAGTTCCTACAAATACCTCTGTAATCCATGCAAGGAGCTTCTCATTTTTCGGATAAAAGAGGTGATGAGCGAAAAATCTGTGCAAGGTGCTGCGCAGAAGGTACAAACAATCTCTCTATAATCCGTATTAGTGCGGAATAAAAACGTTATTTTCGGATTTGTGTGTACCTCGGTAATCCGAAATCCTCGGTAATCCGAAATCCCCGGTAATCCGAAATCCCCGCTAATCTGTCACCCCCTTCCCCCCGTGCTGTGCAAATTAGAGGGGTTTTACTGTAGTACGGTTCTACCTATCCTCTCATGTCCGGCACACTTTCTTCCTAGTTGGAAGATCTTCTCTTGGCTGCTGACACTCTACAGCAAGAGCCATTCAAAATGAGGCAGGTAAACTAACCCCTAGTCCTCATTTCATAGTGTGGCACTTCTCGCCAAGATCTTGGCGAGTGGTTTTCCGCCCTCGGAAATGCGGGTGGGCACCTATGAGCGGCACCGCCGCTGCGACCTGCGGAACCTCATTTCATAGTGTGGCACAGTGGCACTTCTTGCCAAGATCTTGGCGAGTGGTTTGCCGCATTTGGAAATGCGGGTGGGCGCCAATGAGTTGTGAGCGGTTTATAGCTACTTTATAGTGGCTTAGATTTTTTGATTACCGGCTTGAATTTTTCTTATTCTGTAGGCACAGTTAAAATCAGTGTGAAATTTCACAGTGCCCATGAGCGCCACGGCTGCGGAGCCTCATTTCATAGTGTGGCACTTCTTGCCAAGATCTTGGAGAGTGGTTTGCCACCCTCGGAAATGCGGCCCCTAACTTAGTCAGTGACTAAGTTTATGAAAAAAAAGTAGGGCAAGGAAGTATTTTTGAAAACATTCTAGGCAATAATGATCACACACAATGGAAAGCGTATCATAAATCAATGAAAATATCAGTAAATATTGTCATTGAGGCTAGCTAGCCTAATCGTTTTTAATTACGATCTTATAATGTTAAACTCACCAAGCAATGTGCCAATTACACGATGTGCGTCGAGGTTTCGCCGCTCAAAAGCATCTACAATTGTAAAATATGCTACGGGATGCACCTTTGCGATAAAATTCAAAGCCATATTGACAACTTTTTTAAATTTTTAATTTAACAAATTACAGAACGACTCGGTACACCTTACCGCATGATCACACAACAATACTGCTAAATCGTAAGAAGTGTTGCCAGTTCAGTGAGCCAGTTTCCAGCTAAATATCATATATTCTTCTAGCAGGAATTATTTGTGCCTTAGATTATGTAGCTATAATATCAGATAAACTTGTTTAGGTACAAAAAGCAGCATTTTCATAGGAAAATAGATGAAGAAAATGAAGGAAGTTTCAATATTGGTTTGATAGTGATGAGATGAGAGTAATAGTTAACTATAGTGAGTGAGACCTAGTTGTTTGAGCTTGTTAGTGAGCCGGGGTTCCAAGATGAGATCCGCATCTTCTTTTCGTTCCAGAAGAAGGTTATAACCGTTGTTCAAGTGCCGGATGCTTACTATTGGTACGTTATGGTCGCCAGATACAAGTTTGAGTATGTCGTGTTTTGGTGGTCTATGTTTAGGGTCTGTGAGCCTGAGTAGTATTTTACACAAGTTAGCCATGTTGAGTGTTCAATGCGTGAAGTTAGTCGGGGAGCCTAGTGGGGGCCAACCCTGGATCACCCCAAGGAGGACCACACCCATTGACCTACCGTCCCCCCTACCCTAATGGGGTTCGCCTTACGGTCTGGCAGGCCGGTAGTGTGGCGTCTACTCTCCTTGGGCAGGATTCGGTTGGTTAGTAAATAGAGTAGAGACAGAAGTTCCTCACTCACACTCACCACAGCAAGTCGACAAGATGAGCTTGGTGCGGTTCGGAGCAAAAACGTACTTTTCCGGTTATGATGATTAGGCCAAAGGCGCATTCAGCAGCAAGTAATGTTGACAAACAACCTCCGTAGAGTATAGCAGTCATCAGATCCCCTTCTTGAGAAAGCGCCCGAATTCTCTGCGGTGCGGTCAACTTGCGGCGTCTTGAACACTGGCATTGGCTAGTGACCGCATGCTCCAGAAAACCGCTTACTCTCTTTAGTGTACTAGACGGCCAGTATTTGCGATCAACTTCAGTTCCAGCTCGAGCTCTACTCCAGCTCCCAGTTCCTTCCCGTGCTCCACTACCAGCTCGAGGTTCAAATTCCAGCTTCAACTTGAACTCTGCAGCCCCACTACTACAGCACCGTCAGCAACACTTCTTTTCGGGGGCTCTACGGGGCCTCCAAAACTGCTACACCGTACGCTGCCTCCCGTCGTGCTGTACTGCTCAAGCTCTGTACTTCATCGGCTTGTGCTCGCTACGCCTCCGTCTCTGGCTGCTCACATCTGACTTCGCATGAGCTTCATGGTTTAGTCCCGCTACAGCTGTACGCTTTTACTTCACACCTCGCCACTTGCATTCTCGTGATGGTATTGACCATCCCAATCGTTGGTGGAGTGAGATAAAGGGTTCAGTGTTCGGTGCTGAACCTTCGTTGCCGCCCCTTGTTGGTCCAGGAGAGGGCATCATTACTGAGCCCCTGCCAAGGGCGGAGCTTTTGTCGGCTCACTTCGACGGGAAGCAGAGCAGAGATGTCATCGCATTGCCTCATGGATGCCGCCCTGAACATCGTTTGACCTCTTTGGCGTTCAGATCTGGTGCAATCAGAGTTCTGCTTGGAGGCCTTGATCCGTATGGAGGTGTGGATCCAGTGGGCATGTTTCCTTTGTTTTATAAGCAGCTGGCTGATGTTCTTGCCCCCAAGCTTGCAGTGATCTTCCGGCGCCTAATACGGTTAGGAAATTTTCCTCGCTGTTGGCGAACTGAGAATATTACTCCTATTCCCAAGGGTCTGGTGTCGCCCTATGTGATCAACTATCAACCCATAACACTGACGTCTATTTCGTCAAAGGGGTTCGAGAAGTTGATCGCTGGTACGCTTTATCGTTTCGCTGAGGTTACGGGGTTGCTGCCTGCTGGTCAGTTTGCGTACAGAATTGGCTTGGGTTGTTGTGACGCTCTCTTGTAGGTGTCACACCATTTACAGTCTGCGCTGGATTGTTTGTCGGAGGCATGCCTTGTCCAGTTGGACTTTAGCTCGGCGTTTGACAACGTTAACCACAGGGGTTTATTATACAAGCTGGAGTCCTTTGGTGTGGGTGGTAGGGTTTTGTTAATTATTCGCGATTTTGTTTCTGAGCGAACGCAGAGTGTGTCTGTTGACGGCGTTTTGAGCGCCTCAGTCGGGGTGGTGTCTGGCGTCCCTCAGGGCAGTGTGCTTGGCCCGCTGTTGTTCGTTCTCTATACTAGTGACAATTTCTCTTCGCTTGAAAACACGTTGATCAGCTATTCCGATTATTCCACTTTGCTGGCAGTGATACCTGCTCATCGCCTGCGTGATGCTGTCGCTCAGTCTCTGAATGGGGATTTGTCACGCGTTAGTGCATGGTGCTCGGCCCGAAGTATGAAGCTGAATGCCAGTAAGACCAAGTCGATGATCATCAGTCGGTCTCGGACACTTGTACCGCAGCATCCCCAACTGGAGATTGAGGACACTTTACTTCAGGAGTCTAGCTCCTTGGAGATTCTTGGTGTTGTCTTTGATGAGAAGCTTACTTTTGAGACACGTATTAGGAGGTTGGTGTCCCGTGCTTCCACTAAGATTGGGCTTGCTGCGTAAGGTGAATTCCGTGTTTGGTGATAGTCAGGTTGTCCGCAGATGTTTTTATGCGTTTTTGCTGCCTGTGTTGAAGTATTGCTCACCGGTATGGGCTTCAGCTGCTCACACTCACTTGCGACTGTTGGACCGACTTGTTTGTTTAGCCAGCAGGCTGTGCGCTGATAATGATCTAGTGAACCTTTCCCACAGGAGAAGAGTAGCAGAGCTATGTATGTTTTATAAGGTGTACAATAATGAAAGGCATTGGTTGTATTCTTCTCTCCCTACCCTCAAGGTTGTTGGGAGAGAGACTCGTGCTGCGCGCGGAGCGCACTCTTTCACTTTGGAGGCTGTCGTATGTCGAATCAGGGCTTCGTGCCCTGGTCGGCTAAGGTTTGGAATCTGTTGCCTGCATCGGCTTTTGGTCGTATTGGTCTGCAGGCGTTTAAGTCAGCTGTTGATGTTTTTTGCAGGATTTCCTTTAGCAGTGTTTTGGACTTCCCGGTGATGCAAGATGCTTAATTTGGGTTGTATTACCTGTCCGTGGAAGCTCAAGCGTGAAGTTTTTAATAATAATAATGGTGTTCTTAAGCGACGAAGCTGCGCAGCATCCAGATCTCGGCCGCCGGAAGACTTGGTACCTACAGCTCAGCCATGAAGATTCTACGATTTTGTTATTTCTTTGCAATTGACTTCTGCTGTAATGAGTCTAATATATTGAAGTTTTGTGCCAACTTTCATTCACCTTGTCGGTTGTGACTGTTCTCAAGGGCAGCTCACTACAGCAGCATAAAAAAATTTGAACGTTGATCTGTCGAGAAGACGGAGTTTCCCCACCCATATAATTTTACAAAACTTTTTTATAGTCTGCGAACGAATTTCAGTCTCGTGTTTCACTAAGGCGACACGGAGATGGCTCCCTATTTTTATTTATTAATGTTAAATTTTTTGGTCGCCCGGTAGGGCACTAATTATTGATATGTGTCGCCCTAGACAGCTTTCCATCACTTTATATATATATATATATATATATGAACCAATGCTTTCCGTGTTAGGGCGATTGGTAAACCGTCACTCATTCGGGCGATACGATGGAACTGACCAGCCAGCAAAGAATTGGCCAGTATAAAGTTATGTGAAGGCCAGGATTGGTTCTACAAACTATCCAATGACGTCACTAAGTAAAATAAGCCACAGTAAGGCTAATCGAAGATTGATGCTACCATACGTAACGAAACTACATTCGCTGGCCAATCAATGACTGACGCTAAGTAATAAAAGCTCTTTGTAGGGCCAATCAAACGACGATGTTAATTAATAAACGCACATTGGGACGTTAGCGGAACTATACTAGGCCTCACCTGACCTACTTGACATTAGAACGGAAATAATAGCTGCAGCACAAAATTGACCATATCTCATTTTTGTGAGATCACATTTTCACGAAACTTGCAGAGAAATCGTGACAGCTTATGACAACACTGTTCAGTTTGTTTACATTGTGCTGTGTCTCCTGTTAAACAATCCTTGAATTTTTTTCTTTTTCTGAGGTGAACAACGATAGCTTCTTGTATAGTCTGCTAAAATGGGACGTGGAAAAGCTCAAACTAACAAGTGAAAGAAATTATCATCAAAGAAACTGCTGAAGGGACCTCTCCTGATGTTATTGTCCGAAAAATAGCACGCCATATTGACCCGATGACAAGATTCTTGAAGGGCCCTTCACTACGGAAAAACGGTAAATTTTTACAAAAATCCAATATGGCGCCCAGCTAATTCACTGCTAGAAATTGATAGTAGTCTATTAGAGAAGTGCAGTGATACCCATATATATCAGTCGGAAATGCTTAGTTTTTGAGATANAAACTAAGCATTTCCGACTGATATATATGGGTATCACTGCACTTCTCTAATAGACTACTATCAATTTCTAGCAGTGAATTAGCTGGGCGCCATATTGGATTTTTGTAAAAATTTACCGGAAAAACAATCAGATGCTGGGCAATCAAGGACTGTCACTGATAGAGACATGAGAAATGTGGTTCATCTGCTACGTAAAAGATCAGGGCAAACAAGTAAGTAAATTTTTACGGCTCTTGGGGTTCCAAAAGTTCCTAAAATCACAAGAAATGGCATCCTTCGCTCGATTGCTTCCGTCTAATCCCCTCTGACCCAAGACATAAAATTTTGGGAATGGAATGGCAGAGAAATACATGAAGATCAACATGAATCATGTTCTTTTCACCGATGAAACCTGGACAACCCTATATGGACCCGATGGGTGGAGAAAGGGTTGGGTGCTACATGGTGGTGTCATCAACGCGTGATACGTCAACAACGGGGAGGTGGTGTTATGATATGGGTTGGTATCATGGGGGATCGACTTGTAGGTCCAGTTAGTGTACTCAATGGCGTGAAAATTATATCTACATCGCATTGCGACATGTTAAAGGAAACCTTGGTCCCATGGCTGGATGACATATCCCTTTCGTTGCTTCGAAAAACTTGATTTTCATGCATGATAATGCGCCTTCTCACTCTGCCGGTATTACCAAATCGGTAAAATTTTGCTTTCACTTACACATGTTTTTTTGGGTTTTTGTTGCTTTCAGTATGTTGATTGGGTCAATTTACGACAATTTACATGAATTGGTCTGCGCGTGGTCTGCGCGTTATCAGGCCGCCCCCATTGTCCGGCCACCGGACGCCACTTTGTTTGTATGAGCTGGCTTTGGGTTCGGGG
>LQNS02000227.1:5563321-5574846 GCA_001587735.2 Parhyale hawaiensis
CCACGATGGCTGCGGTCGTTTCTTACCCCACGATGGCCGCGGCCGTGTCTTACCCCACGATGGCTGCGGTCGTGTCTTACTCCACGATGGCTGCAGTCGTGTCTTACCCCACGATGGCTGCGGTCGTTTCTTACCCCATATGGCTGCGGTCGCGTCTTACCCCACGATGGCTGCGGTCGTGTCTTACCCCACGATGGCTGCGGTCGTTTCTTACCCCACGATGGCTGCGGTCGTTTCTTACCCCACGATGGCTGCGGTCGCGTCTTACCCCACGATGGCTGCGGTCGTGTCTTACCCCACGATGGCTGCGGTCGCGTCTTACCCCACGATGGCTGCGGTCGTTTCTTACCCTATGATGGCCGCGGCCGTGTCTTACCCCACGATGGCTGCGGTCGTTTCTTACCCCACGATGGCCGCGGCCGTGTCTTACCCCACGATGGCTGCGGTCGTTTCTTACCCCATGATGGCTGCGGTCGTGTCTTACCCCACGATGGCTGCGGTCGTGTCTTACCCCACGATGGCTGCGGTCGTGTCTTACCCCACGATGGCTGCGGTCGTGTCTTACCCCACGATGGCTGCGGCCGTGTCTTACCCCACGATGGCTGCGGTCGTTTCTTACCCCACGATGGCTGCGGTCGTGTCTTACCCCACGATGGCTGCGGTCGTTTCTTACCCCACGATGGCTGCGGTCGTGTCTTACCCCATATGACTATACATCCGCCAAGTAAGGCAACGGAAACAAAAATTCAAATGGTTCTGAAACCATGATCTTCTTCCCATAAACACCAAAATCGAATCATTTGTGACTTATGATAGTACTAGAGAGCTCAGCCGTCAAAAAATGACGGCAATGATTTTGTGATTAGGCTTTTTTTTTGTTCCGGTTCCCAGTGTAAGTTTTGCTGTAACATAGGTCACATACCAGCAGGTATAATCCTCCATTAATGAAATGTAAGTTGTATAGGTGAAAAATTGAGCAGCACTAATATAGTTCAGTCAAAACAATTCACCGGAAATGCTCGGGGCTTACCGTAACATGGACACCACCTGACCCAGTAAACCTATAGGGGTGAAATTTAGCTACAGTATATAAAAAGGCATCTGTTCAGCGTGAAGTTTCAATTGCTACAAAAACATTCAGTTAAAGAAAGCAGAAGTGAAATGGATTACATCCGAAAGGAATGAAAATTCCAACCAAGACTGGGCCTCTCGAGCTGCTGTGAAGAAATTCAGCTAAAAATGAACGATATACGCCTAGCTTATGCCCGACAGGATCAAATACTCCATCAAAGTACCACCTTTCTTTTACCACACTCAGAAGAAAAATCACCGTCATATTAAAATGTACCGAACTAGTTTTGAGAGCGAAGCGAGATTCAGAAAATACAGTATTTCACTTTTGAACATATATTTCAGAGGCTATATTTGTCCGGGTTACTCCAAGGAATGAAATTTAATGATATCTTAACTTGTTCTTCAGTAGATGAATTTTCTACTATCTATATCCTTAACAGCGTGAAGGAGAGACGGGCCAACCAAAAGAGAGAGCGTGCAAGCAAGATCGGAGCGAACAAAAACTGTGTATTATTATATAGTGGATTGATAGTTTCTGCAATTTTCTTGATGATCCGTTCATAACTTTTCGAATTACGTAGCTAACACACAATATGACAAACATAAGTTACACAGACAGACGGACCAACCGATTATCACCGAAACTTAATCACTAATGTCCTCTAACATTAATAAAAATTCCAGTAAATTTAATAAAGATCCATCCATACCTTTTCGAGTTATTGTGACGACAAGCAAACAAACGAATAGGCCTATACAGATCATAACATAAATTCGGTTATTTGCTCTTCGTATTCTACTTAACAACTCAAGAAAATTTCATGAAAATCCATCCTTAACTTTTTGAATTATAGTAATAATAAAAAACTAGCAAACAAACAAACGGATGGACTTATTCTCCCAAAAGTTGATCATCTGTTACTGTTAACATGCCTAACAATCCCTGTAAATCTCGTAAAGCTACGTTCATAACGTTTTGAGTTATCTCGGTGACAGACAAAGAGACAAGACAGAAAGACAAACACGTCAAAAGGATAACCTCTTCAGCGGAGATAATTAGTAGCTACTAATACCAATTAAATCGCAGAAAGTACACAAAAGATGATGAGCAGTGGCTGAAGAAAAAGTTTTACAGCAGTCACTAGCCCAAAATATTGTATATTGAAGCAGTAGCAGCTCTGATGACACCCTCACCTGTGCCAGTGATAGACAGCGAAGATGGACAGTAGAAGCAAATGTAGCCCGAGCAGTAATACATGGAAGCGCCAGCAAAGAAATATATCTTCATGTAAGAATTTCCAGTTGACACTCCACTTGTACAAAAAGATGCGTCCTAAATTGAAAGCACCTCCGAGGTATGCTACTGGATTGTGCAGCAGAAATGGAGCTCCCAGTACAACCTGCAATAGATTAGTCTTTATTAAAGTAGGTGACGAGAAACTCGAACGTCCAGGCCCTTAATGGGACATGTGTCGTATTACGTCACTGGTATATACTAGAGCTAATCTACAAGATCCTGTCAGCATATATAGGAATGCTCAGTACAAACAGCAGCAGATATGTTATCATCCTTGTCACTATACATGGGAGCCCCAGCGCAACCAGCAGTACATATGTTATCCTTGTCACGATACATGGGAGCCCCAGCACAACCAATATAGATATGTTATCATCCTGGTCACTATGCAAGGAACCTCAGCATACCCAGCAGTAGATATGTTATCATCCTTGTCACTGCACGGGAACCCCAGCACAACCAGCAGCAGATATGTTATCATCCTTGTCACTGCACGGGAACCTCAGCACAACCAGCAGTAGATATGTTATCATCCTTGTCACTGCACGGGAACCCCAGCACAACCAGCAGTAGATATGTTATCATCCTTGTCACTGCACGGTAACCCCAGCACAACCAGCAGTAGATATGTTATCATTAGAACTGTAACTCTGCTAAATATGCACGAATATCCTGTCTAATTGTACGACTGCATTTTGATTCCTTACATAAAATTATGCTTGTGACAAGCTGAAGGCGTAGGAACACGCCCTTTTCCCCATCTTTAACGAACGTGACACCATGTAGGACTTAGGAACGGGTTGAGGTTGCCTGCTATATCTAACCGTAGAATTTCACAAGCGGCATGCCTAAAGAAGTATCAAATCATAATTAGAACTAGAGCACTCTGAGAGCGCATACTTCCGCCAAGTGAGGCAATGGTAGCAAAAAATTCAAATTGGCTCTGAAACCATAATTTTCATTGCATAAAGTCCAAAATCTAATCATTTGTGTGTTTTGATAGTAATAAAAGCTTGTGCAATTTTCTTGAAGATCCGTTCATAACTTTTTGAGTTATAGTGCTAACAAACGTTATGACAAACATGAGTCAAACATACAAACGAACAAACCGATTTGCACCAAAATTTAATCATTAATGTCTTTTAACATTATCAAACCCCTTATAAATTTCATAAAGATCCAGTCAATAGTTTTTGAGTTATTGTGCTAACAAGCATAAAATTAGAAACAGTGAGAACGAACTTGGTCATTTACTCTTTGTTATGCATTATTATATTGAGTAGTTCAAGTCTCCGTCTCCACAGTAATGGCGATCTAACAGAGGAAGAAGCAAGGGACACATAGTGTGACGATAGGCACGTGGAACCCATGCACGAGGGTGTTCGCACACAGGATCAACGCGAATGGGAACAGCAAGTCGGGAAAGAAGAGTAAGAACAGATTGAAGAAAGATCAGTACGAGTAAAAGATGGGAAGGAAGCAAAGTGGGCACGAAAGACAGCCGTCCCGAAGGCCTAGCTAATGGCTAAGGTAACCTACACAAACCCCCTGGGGGCGCTACTCCCCATAACATAGGATGGGCCAACCTAACTAACCTAACCCTATGGCCCATCCTATGCCCCCTGAGAGGTACTCTTTGTTAAATACCTAACAACTCATAGCAATTTTATAAAAATCCATCCATAAGTTCTTGAGTTATGGCAATGAGAAAAATGAGGCAGACAAACAAACAAACAAACAAACTGATGGACATATCTTCACCAAAAGTTATTCATCTCTTCCTCCTAACATACCTAACAGTCCCTGTAAATTTCGTCCAAATCGGATCAAAACTTTATGAGTTATCTTGGTGACAGACAAACAAACAAACAGACAGACAGACTGACAAACACGACGAAAACATAACCTCCATGGCGGAGGTAATTACTGATGATAGCCTCTCGTAAGCTGCAGCCTGCTAAAGTTTACTTTCTTTCAGATTGTGTTCAAACCGCGAGCTCAAGATTGCGTTGAGGGCGGCTGCCGGGCGACGCTTATATAATGCCGCTGTGCTCTTTTCGACTCCGTCCTAAGTGTCGCGACAAGGAGGAGGGAGGCATCCATGGTGTCACGTTCGGTAACGGTGGGAAAAGGGCGTTTTCCTACACCTTCAGCTTGTCACAAGCATATTTTCCCACCTGTAACTCCGTGACACCATGTAGTACCTATTATTTTCAGGCCCGAAAGGGTAATCTTTAGTAGAGGGAGCGACAACGGTTAGATTGGCGGACTAATCAAACAACAAAAAGCAAGGAGCTTTTACTTTGCTAAGTTCAGATAACGTGCCAACGGGCACAAACATAGCAGCAACTACATCCCTTCTTAGCATAACAGTCCCGAGACTCCAAGTCAAGTTGAGTCTCGGGATAACACAGGCTTACGAATGCTTCGTAAGATTAAACAGAGTTGCCAGGATCATTGCTAGTTTCTTGCGAGACCAGATAGTGGTTTAGGAAGACGTTGGGGTTTTCCAAAAACCCTTGCTGGTGATGTCGGAAATCGAGGTGCCTGGAACCACAACCGTGAGACTGCGTGTTTACGAAGATTGTGTGGATGCACGTTGGATAGAAGATGGTGGTAATTGCTTTGACTAGCCAATACGCTAGTCGGGGAGCTGACAAGGGCTTCCCTGTGGTGAGGTGAAGGAACACTCTGCTGCCGAAGCGAACTAGTGAGGTGATACGAATATAATTGACGAGAGCTTTGACAGGGCACAGTTCTGGATCGTGGGGATGAGCTAGGATAGTCAAAGACGGTACAGGGCGGTCCACAGGTGCATTCTTGGGAAGGAAACCTGAGGCGAAGAGAGCCGAGCAGGATGAAGAGCGAAATATGAGGGAATCGCGGTGGAGAGTTGCGAGTTCTGAGGCTCGTGATCCTGATGCTAAGGCCCAGAAGAATACAGCTTTGTAGAATATAGTTCGGTAAGGGGAAATGTGTATGAGGGCGCCTTCCTTGAGGGCTGTGATGGCGCTGTCGAGCGGCCAGCTAGGGAGTCTTCTTGAGCGGGTGGCCGGACGAGAAATAGGGCTTTAGCCAGGTGAGAAAATTCGATATCGTTGGTGTTGAACCCGAAGGCCAGTTTCAGGGGAAGGCTAGGTTAGCCTTGTATGCTAGAATAGTGCTAGGAGAACGTTTCCTTACGAAATATAGGAACGTGAGGAACGACAGCAGAGTTCGTTTAGGCATCTTGACTTGCCATATCCTGAGCCAATCCTGGAGGGCTCTCCAAGCTACCTCTGCCTGTTTGATGGAGGCCGGCCCGTTAGATTCGGTTAGGAGCTTAGCGACTGGCGCGGAATAGGATTTTGAGAGTTTCTTGAGAAAAGAGCATCGGTCCAAGCGTAAGAGCTTCTGTTGCCATTGGATTGGACACCTTGCACTTGCTGTGTGGGGTTGCTCTGGAGTAGAATCCTCTGGAGACGAGGGCTGAGATTGATGAACCAGGGTTCTGTAGAGGTGTCGGGAAGAATAAAGAGGGCTGTGCCTTGGAATTGGAGTAGTTTGAGTTACACTCGTGGCCAGAGGTGTTTTGGTAGGAAGACATATATTCTTGCCCACCTGTTCCAGTCTACGAGTAGGGCATCGTAGAGGGGTAGGTTCGGAAATGGGAATGGTGTGATGAACGATGTCAGTTTGGCATTGT
Source organism: Parhyale hawaiensis (assembly GCA_001587735.2). Lineage (NCBI taxonomy): Eukaryota > Metazoa > Arthropoda > Malacostraca > Amphipoda > Hyalidae > Parhyale > Parhyale hawaiensis. The sequence goes on from LQNS02000227.1 coordinate 5,569,378, forward strand.
CCGGGAGGGTGAACAGATCGACTTTGAATGGGCCGTATATGCGGTCCAGCCTGTCGAACTCTCTCGGTGGAAGAGTCCAAGAGAAAGGGAGGGGTCTGCCCCTTGAGAGCGCGTCTGTCGCTGGGTTGAACGGCCCTGGGATTCGATGCGGTGATGGGTAGACGCTACTCTAGCCACGGGAAGAGAGATAATTCTTCATATAGGAGTTGCGGTTTGTTGCTGCCCCTCTTGAGGAATGCAAAATAGGTTGCTGAATTGTCCGTGACTATGTTTATGGCGACTGACAGTGGGTTTAATGCGAGTAACGCCTGAGAAACAGCTGCTCTGAACTCCAGAACATTGATATTCTGTTGGCCTGGTGATTCCCATTTCCCCTGTAGGGTGTGGCCCTGGGAGGAGAATGCTCCCCAGCCCTGTAGATATGCATCCGTCCAGATCGTGAGGGTTGGAATGGGCTCTAGGAAGGGAGCTGTTGATCGTAGTAGGCCTCCATCTACCCAAGGGTGGAGACTGCGAAGAAGAGGGCAAGATCTGTCGTTGGTCTCTGTACGATGATAGTAGCTGTGGTCTTGCGACCTTCCAAAGGTGCAAGCCAGTGTAAGGGAGAACGTAAGCGGCGAAGGCCAATTTACCTTGCAATTTCTCCCAAGATCTTCGCGAAGCTGTTGGCGATCATATGAAGTTTCGCATTGTGTTGAGGGCCTCCGTAGTGAAGTCGGGGGTAATGTTCACAAAGCGTTTTTGTTGTCCCAAACGGCGCCAAGCCACGTTAGGTGTTGCGTAGGCTGTAACTGGGATTTCGGGAGGTTTATCCGAAAACCCAAGTGGATTAGAGTATCGCATAAGGAGATAATTGCTTGTTGAAGTTTGTGGGGGGAGTCTTCCCCTATCAGCCAGTCGTCTAAGTATGCTGTGACCTGTAAACCTAGTGAAGCTGCCTGTTGAAGCGAGAAGCGAGTTAGTTTTGAGAAGGCGCATGGGGCTGCGTTGAGACCGAAGGGGATGACATTGTAAAAATAAAGCTTTCTCCCGGCTGTGAAAGCCAGGAACCTTTTTAAACTTTCGGTGAATAGGCACTTTTAGATATGCGTCCTGGAGGTCTAGGGATGCTAGCCATGAACTCTGGGGAAATTCTCTGCGGATGGTTCTGGCGCTGGTCATTTTGAAGTGTGGTGCTACTATGAAGGTGTTGAGTTGGGTCAGGTTGAGGACTAGGTGTGAGCCTCTAGATTTCTTGGGAACCTTGAAGATGGGAGACAGGAAGCAGTCCTGGATAGGAACCTCGTGCACTGCTCCCTTGGTAATTAGTTCCTGAATGAGTTCGAGATGCGGACAGGGCCCCTGTTTTAGAGTGGGTAAGGTTAGCCGTGGTGGAGAGGAAATCCATTCCCAATGGAAGCCTCTTTTGACCGTCTGATGTTGCCAAGTTGTTGCTTTGGCCCATTGGTGATGGAAGGACATTAGCTTTCCCCCTACACAGTCATTTTCTAAACCATACGTGTGGGTTAGAAAGTTGCTGTGGTTTGGTGCGTGTTCTGATGTTAGGACCGATAGGCCTGCTGGGCCCGGACGTGGAGGGCTGAGTTGATCTAGACTCTCTGCGAGCTGGATGTGGGGCTGTTGGGCTTTGCGGCCGCTGGTCGGGGTTTATGGTCCTTTGGAAAGAATTTGGAGGGACCTGGTCTAGGAGGTAAGGGGCGGTTTGGCGACTGTGGTCTGGTCATTTGATGGGGACGGGACTGTCGAAGTCGTTCTTGAGTGGTGTTTTGCTGAGCTTTTTGAAAGAACTGTTTGGCTCGCTGAGTTTGTTTTAAAGCGAGGATGGAATTTTTTGCAGACCGAAAGGACGTTGCGTGAGCAGTGGTTGCTACCTGACCGGCCTGCATGACTGCTTCCTTTGGGAACAGTTCTCCTTCCTTAAAAATAAATCTGCGCGTCCCTGAATGGTCCCGCAACCGCCGTAAGAAACATTTCTTGTAATGTGAAGTTGCGCAGTTTCTTGCGGTGATCCACAATTCTGTTGAGTCTTTTGTGCGCTTCCGCCTGTAGTGGTTCAAGACAAGTTTCCAGTACACGTGATGCCAGACTAGCCCGTTCAGCAAGTTCCTGCGTGGACTTTCCGAGGTATGGTGCTGCGAGGATTGTTTGTGTTACGTGGATCGATTCGGCCTGGGCTAATGACTCGTATGCCTCCTGGCATAAAAGTGTGTCCTGCAGAATCTGAGGACGTTCTATTGGGGCCCATGCTCCCCGTAATGTATGCCCCAATTTCTGGTAGTTCCAGGATAACGGTCAGGGGGTTTGGGTTTGTTCATGCCGTGTTTTGCTTGAAAGACCAAAGGAAGTAGAGCAGATGTGGTGGGGTGCATAGGTCAGAAACCATGTTGGTGAGGGGCAGCTTGGTAAGCCTCATTGATGAAAGGCAGGAGGAGGCGCTCCAGGACTTTCGATATTGGGCGGTAAGAGGATCCTTTATCCGTAGATTTAGATGGTTTTAAAATGGCGATTATAACTGCTAACATCCATAAGGCGGGAATGTCGGCGTGACCAAGGGAGAGATTGTATAATTTGGTAAGATAAATGAGACACTGCGGGCCCAAATGCCTACGATTTAGAATAGACAATTGGTCTGGGCCCACAGCTGTGGAGGTCCCTGAGGAAACAATGGCCTGACCAACTTGAGAGGGAGTGAAAGGGGTGAACACATGATCAATGGGGTGATGCTTTCGAAGAAGTTGCCTGGCCTGTCTGGGCGGAGTAGCTAGGAGAGGGGGAGAGGTGGCAGTTGATTGCTTGCAAAAACCTCTGGCTATATCGCCGTTGTAGGTGAAAGTGTGAGTTCCAAAGCATATGGGCTGGTTACGAGGGACGGACGACTGCTTGCCTGATAATGAGCGGAGGAGAGACCAGAATTTACCGTACGTTGTGCAGGCGTCAGTGTATCAAAAGGGTCCTCGGGAGACGCGGCGCGAGCCGAGGGTGAGGCCTGGGCCAGTGTGGTCCGGGCTGATGTGGCCTGCAGGGTCTCAATCTGAGGCAAAGGGGCAGCGTGACCAGCGCTGAGTTGTGATGACCGGCTGGTCCCAGGATCTTGTGACAAAAACGTTGACTGTGAGTAGTCACCTGTTTCGACTGAAGGTAGGTGTTTGGGGTCTGGAGTCTACCCTGCGATGAATGATGCGGGGAGACTGAACGGATTGATCCCAAGGAGAACAATCTAGGTGACGCGTTTTCCGCGACTTGCATCACACTTTGGAATTATGCCCCGTAATTAGGGCCCATAGTTAGTAGAGCCGACAGTGTTTCTAGGCACTTTTCTTTGGTAAAATACTTTGGTGGGGACGGGTCGTAATCCTTGATACGGCCAAATACGATTTACTCGGCCCAAGAGCCCCAGATGATCGATGGCTGCTCGATATCATTTTTCTGGGCTCGAGTGAGTCTGGCATTCTTCGATATAAGTAACGCACGACTTCCAGGTCCTGGAAGCGCTATTGTCCTCAGCAGATATGACAGCTATCGCCAGAATGATACAGGACTTGCAGGAAGCAGGGCAGAACTCGTAGGAGTTCCTATCTGGGATACAGTCGGAGTGTGCATAGCTCTCGCGGCCATCGAACATCGCGCAATGAGTACACACCATTCTTCTCAAGTATCTGAAACAAATAAACTTTTGATGAACAGAGACATAATGCCTCCTCCTCATCCCCTTGATAGGAGGAGGGGAGGAGGTGTAACGACCTATCCCCCCCGTCAAGGGGGAAGGGGCTAGGGGCGGGAATGTGTATAAGAAGAGCGGGTAGCCACCTCCCAACCTCCTTTTGCGCAGGAGAGGGTGAGGTGTAGCGCCCCATCCCCACCCCCTCTACAGAGAGGGGGATAGAGGCGGGAAGTTATGAGGAGGCCAGCGGGTAGCGCGCAGGTGCAGTTGCTACGGCACTGTCATGGAAAGTGGAGGTTGGCTCTGCCAAGTCTCAGCAAAACGGGATTTTTTGTAATGACTTCACTTGCCTTAGTCTTCAAGTCCGGTAATGAGAAAGGACATCAACTCTTAGAGCTATATGTGTTCCCTTGTGCCCTGCAGGTCAAGTCAGTTTTTTTTTTTGAAAGTTTTTTCAACAAATTTTTTTTTTTAACTTGGCGCCTTAGCCAACACCCTGCGACAGCTGGGCTACCTCACCGGACAGAGTCTGGAGGCCAACTGAGAACTGCACTCTGCAGTGTCCAAGCTCGGTGTTGCCTTAATAGGGCGATGATGGCAACACTCTATAAAAGGAGAGGGGGTGGGGGTACAATTTCGTAGTTTAGCTCGAGGCTTCGTGCCGAGAGAAATTGCAATTCCACTGCCGTTGAGAGTGAGGTACCATTGGGCCTATACCAGGACTCTCAACAGTTATATATAAAGTTTTTTTAATGACTGCACCTGCCTTGGTCTTCAAGACCGGCACTGGGAGAGGACATCATCTCTTAGAGCTACAGTATATGTGTTTCTTTGCGCCCTGCAGGTCAAGTCATTATTTTACAAATTTTTTTCCGAAAGTTTTTTTTTTTTACAATACTAAGCTCGCTTGTGGTAAAGTGTCCAGTGAAATCAGGAGGAGGCACCTGGGTACCTGCCACGCTGACTTCACAAGCGGGCATGGAGTCGAGAGGAGCACAGCAGCCATATATAGGCGTCGCCCGACGACTTCCCTACGCCGTACAGCTGTCCTTGGTTGTCGCCCGGCAGCCGCCCTCAACGCCATCTTGAGCGCGCGGTCTGAACACAATCTGAAAGAAAGTAAACTTTAGCAGGCTGCAGCTTACGAGAGGCTATCATCAGTAATTTTAATTATGATTTGATACTTCTTTCGGCATGCCGCTTGTCAAATTTTACGGTTAGATAGAGCAGTCAACCTCAACCCGGGCCTAAGTACTATATGGTGTCATGGAGTTGAAGGTGGGATAAATGATGCCTATGCATACACTTCACCAGTATCAACTGTAAAAATTAAAGTTCAGTCATACGATTGAACAGAATATGCGTGCATATATTGTAAAGTCACAACCCTAGTTATCATCCTTGTCACTATACACGGGAACCACAGCACAACCAGCAGTAGTTATGTTATCATCCTAGTCACTATACACGAGAACCCCAGCACAACCAGCAGTAGATACTTTATCATCCTTGTCACTATACACGGGAGGGCCAGCACAACCAGCAGTAGTTGTTATCATCCTTGTCACTATACACGGGAGCCCCAGCACAACCAGCGGTAGTTATATTATTATCCTTGTCACTATACACGGGAGCCCCAGCACAACCTGCATTAGATTAGATTAGCTAGGCGGCAGTAGACGAACCAATAGGCCCATTCCCAACGAGACACCGGAACATACGCCCCTGCACTCTATGAGCTATTGCCATTATGTTAGTAGGATATAGAGGACAGGAGAAAAGAGAGAGAGAGAAAAAAAGGGGGGGGG
>LQNS02000227.1:5611639-5624660 GCA_001587735.2 Parhyale hawaiensis
GTACTGCTCCTGCACATTCAGCTATTAGAAATCATTGTACCTTAGATAATCACCGTTTTAAAATGTCAAATTTTTCCATTTTAAGTAGAGGAACTTCAAAATCCGATCTCCGAATTTTAGAACGTTTATTTATTTTCACAGAAAGACCCGTCACTAAACAATGATCAAGTAGCAGTGCCTTTGCCCATAGCTTCTCATAAATAATTTCAGTGAATAGTATGATAATCATAAGTTCATTAGTTTGCTTTTTAATCCATCATCTTTTTTTATCCCCTTTTAACCATTCTTAATTGTGTGTCAATTTGTTAGTAGGATTATATTGATGTGTTCATATCTGCATTTCTAAAAAATTACTTTGATTTACTTTACAGCACTGAAGATGGAATTTTTATGATTCCGAAACATTTCCTTTTTAAGAAAATGAAACTTTTAACTGTTGTTCTCTCTTTTTTATTAAAAGAGAACAAGGAAAGTCACATATGCGAGCCCAATCGCGAAGGAGGGCAGTATCTGGCCAGACAGCAGCTGACCTAGCGGCAACCCAAACGATATGGCTACACACCCACCAGGTCGCTACCAGTACAGAAAAAAAAGATTACCCACCGCGATTCCCTCTAAACCTAGCAGGGCCAACAATAGGACTATTGTTACTGTCCGGTCCTGCCGGGTTGTGCTCGCATAAAAGTCGGTATCAGAGATGGGCTGGTCAATGGTACGGTATAGAGAGGGTCACCCTTACGAACGCAACTACCAAAGTAAGGCACTCTTGGCGTTCAGGCAGCAAAATCTGTTTCTATACACTGGCCTAAGCACTCTGGCTCACCGGCCACTTATTACTTTCAAAGATCAGGCCACAGAAAAACGCAATCTCGCTCTTGGCACAAACTGTCACTTCGATATTATTGCTGCCCGCCGAGTTGCGTTCGGGTGAGGTTTCCCTACTCTAATCTTGCTATTACTCTTGGTATTGGCTGATCAGCGGCAACACCCCGGAGGCAGCAGCACAAAAGTCCGCCGGGCGACTAACGAAAACTAGTGATTTCCCCACAACAACAACTCAACGTAAAGTCGATGATGGCTTCTTGCCATTTCACTGCACTGTCGCGTAAAGTCGCCACGACCCTGTCTATAATTTGCACCGTCCAGCTATCCGGAGGTGTGCCAATATCAGGCCAATGGTGAGGTGAAATCAAATGTGTACAAATGATGGGGATATATTACAGGGAAAAGGAAATATTTACAAGGCAGAAAGCTGAGGTAAACTATGCACAAGTGCTGATCTGCAAGCCTACTGGCCACCACGGCAGCTGGCCTGGAGGGTCCCCCTGGAGTTGGGCTAAACTGTAAACAAAGGCCTCAAGAAACAAACTTCCCAACTCCCAAGTTGATCCACTCACCAACCCATCCAGGACAGCAACAGTAGGCTTACAGTATGTACTCTAACAGGAGCTAGTACACACCAACTCAGTGAGGTACCTAGCTACACTGTTCTTACTCTCCTTGGTCGGCAGCAGCTCCAGCACACATGCACCTCACACAATCAGGTTCACCATTTTATCAGCAGCTGCCGGCCTACCTGCCAAGTCATCTTCGCACTTGTTCTTCATGGGGGAGATCAAGTACTACGGACCACAGTAAAGTAAAAGGAGTAGGGAAACTTCTAAGGGGTAACTTAGGTCCACCTTTGGCTGATGGGCATGGTTTAGAGGCCTACGTCATCGTTCCCCAACGCTGTGATTGGCCATGGCCAACCTGCCACGTCTTCATCGATAACGTAACAGGTTCAGGCTAGTTGAGCGAATTTTAAATATCCGGACAGGGAAGGTTGCGAAATATGACTCAACAATATTCCATAACGGTATCGATAATATTTCGATACGTTTACACCTGTCTCCAATTTTCGCTGCTTCAACTCCGGCAAGATCTTTTGAACATCAATGCATTTATAGGGCAATGAATCCACAAATTGTACTGTGATAATTATTGTTTTTATATAATGGATTTGGTCAAACTGGTAATTAAATAAAATGATTGTTTAATGATCTTCTCGTTTTTAAAAAATGCATGGTTTATTGTTCAACCGTTGTGGTCTATTAGCAGCAAAACTTTACCAACGTTCGAGCGGTAACCTAATCAACAGTAAATTTCGGTAACTAGACATAATTTCTAAAATTTCTGCACAAAGTAAGCATGATTACTGTAGTCAGTGATAGCCAATTCTCCATATTCTTTTCTTCAATATCTATATTAAGTTATCGAAGAGATTTTACGCCTCTTTATAAACTTAAAATAGGCATCACGAGGAGCATTAATTTCTTGCCGGCCGTTACAATTGCCCGCTTCTCTGCAATTGGCCCGCTGCTCCAGCATAGGGCGTGCCTAGTTTATGACGCCACGTCTCCGCCGAAATCAACAGATTTTCCCTACTGCCTTTACTTTACTGTGGTACGGACGGTCGCTAGGGGTGACATCACAATGGCGCCAAAAAGCGCCCCATGACATCAGTAACTGATACACAACACAACTGAGCTATATGCAGCACACACTTGAACAGTACACTGCCAGTGGTCCACCATCCTTCAAAGCAGGAAGCAAAGAATGCAACGGGAGAACTCAATAGGACTGAAATCATAGCTGTGACCGCACGTAGCAAATTTACATCACATCGACGAGTCGAAGTGTTTTAGGTGTGTTACCTCAGACCTCAGACCTTCGTATATGGTTTTCTTGAACATATCATCGTATTTTTTCGATTTATTTCATCTAGTCTCCCGCTCAAGACTGCCCAGCTACTTGAGCTGCAAAATATCGAAAAATGTTGTCGCCAAGTACAGAAAGTTCGGGCAATGGCTATTACTGTGGTTTCTCTCGCGTACAGAATGGGCTATAATGGTGCTTATATATGTTGATAAGGAATAGATATATTCTGTGAAAAGTACTGTGAAGTGAATATGAAGGGTAAATAAGGCTTCAACCAAGAAAAAGAATTTAAATTGAGTCAACGAAAGGGAACAAATTCGGTGCTAGTGTTGTGAAAGTTTCCACCAATATGCACTGCAATATCCTATAGTTAATTGCTAAATTATTATATATTATCTTCATTTATTTATACGCTAGAGATAAATTTTGCAATTTAAAACAATTTTTCTGGTGGAATTAGTTAAAAGGCTCCTAGGCTGCTCAGCCATAGATTCGTCGATGATGACGTCACTTTTTGGTGCTAATTATTCGTGAGTCCTCCCGTTACGCTCTTTGCTTCCTGCTTCAAAGTAACCGATACACTAAACAGCTGAGCTATATGTAGCACACACCTGAACAGTACACTGCCAGTGGTCCACCATCCTTCACAAAAGAAGTTGAGGGCAGCAAAAAGGAAGAGCATGGCTACAGGATCGTTGAAGAGCCGCAGCACGTAGATGGAGTGGATGCGGTAGGAACAACAGCATAACAACACCAGCACAAATGGAGGCACCTAAAATATAACTGTAATAAAAATAACATTCATAAACTGTAAGACTTTTTAAATCCAATGGCGATTGGCTACTTTATGGTGCTCTCATCACCGCTGAACATCCACCTTCCGGAATCATCCTAATGAAGTAGCTAAAGTCTGACCATTTTATCAAGGCAGTTCAGCTGTGGTCAATTACCGCTATAGCTTTGCCCATTCTATGGGTATTTTTGAGATTCTGTTTGGCCCATATCTTCGCCCCGCCCAGAGAAATCATTATTTGAGCGAATAAAAGCTGGATAACTGTGTATAACTGGTAAAATACACTCAACACTACACAATCATATTACAGGACATTATTCTTGTTTCTGCACATCAAAAATATGTTCAGAAACTGATCGCTCTCTTCTTCAGTAAAATTTACTAGGGGGCCTAATTAGCTCAGGTATTTCAAACAAAAACTGAACACTTCAAACTAATTTAAGTTCTGTATGTATTTATTAGCTACAACCACAACTGTCACTGCATATTACTGGTGGAAAACCCGCTTGAATAATTAATAACCAAGGTTTATTCTTTGAGCGAGCCACACCTGTACATGACCGACTGCGACGCACGAAACACCAGCGATCTACAGCAGAAGTTCCCCACGACTTTGGTACCCATCACAGAGAGAGCATTGTCCCGCTGAACTGCAACATCGAGGCATTGATGAAAAAAGTATCCAGCCCTCTTATCTCTAGAAACAGTAATGAGGCGCCATGAAACAATCAAAAAGGAACTCGTGTCTGGACGCAAGGGACCAAAGGTTTTAATTGCGACGGGATCGAAAATCTAGTTTCTAGAGAGGTCTGCTAGGAACCGCCGCTCCTGCTTGGTCAGAGGAACCCGGCAAGTAAGTTGAGGCCATGGTATAAGAGCAAGAAAAATCTACCGAAAAAGACAGCGCCCATCTCACTACGGGACCAACGTCAGGCCATCAGGTAGCCTACCATCCTGTCGGGCTAAACAAGCAGGTTCCAAGGTTGATCGCACGTCAATGTTAGCTAATGTACTCTCAAGCACATCATATTGAAGATATTGGGCGCAAGCTTAGCAGGGTTCTCGGCATAATCTATGCAATATCCAATTATGTTGATCGTGAATCAGTACCGGTCCAGAATATCATACTACGTGTAAGACGTAACGAAAACAATATGCCTCCAATGAGATGCAGTGAAATCTACTTGTCTTTACAAATGTTGCAATTTCAGGATGTTTACAACTATTCGTTACTTAATTTTTTTCGATTTGTGTTTTATAATCATCCTGTAGTATTTCTCAAGTATTTCAGTCCTCTTATTCCCCAACAAAATTACGAACTGAGACGTTCTGTTCTCAATCTCCCAACTGTGCGTGTTGACGTTGAGAAACGCGCTACAGTATTTCAAATTGCAACTCTTCTCAATAAACTTCCCGAGTATTTATTAGATCCCATTTCTGATGTCTTAAAAAAAAACATTTTAAAGAATACGTCATGCAATTTTATTAGCCTTTGTTTTTGTTTTATGTTGCACAAAAAGTTTGGTAAACTTTCAGTGGCGACGCAGATGCATTATTCTATAGTGTATTACTACTTTACCAAATACTTGAAATATATATAAAGTGTCTGTGTGTAATAAACATATCAAATCTATCAATTAAAATAATAGTTAGTTGTCAGGTATTTATAGATCCAACCAGCGCTGGATCGACAGGACAGTCTGTGAACGCCATCAGAATCAACCTAGAATGATGAGACATTACAAAGTTAACACCCGGGGCGGCCCCAAGCTGCAGTGAGACTTGTGACATCACAAAATTCAAGTTAGGTAATATATACCCAGCTATTTTACATTATTTCTCCATTATTTCATTTGGGCCTCTAGAGTGTCCTACAATCTTTATAGTTGCACAAAAATATGTATGAAAGCATCTACAAACTTTTTAGCTTTCTGAAAACAAAAGTTTATCATTTTTTTTGGAGAGCGGTTGTAAAATGCGGCCCTAAGCTGTACCGTCGAGGACGCGTCGTTAACAGATCCTCCGCTCCTAATTGTGAAAACTACCGCATCATTGGAAAAAATTATGGATTTAACATTCGCTAATTTCAACACAAACGTTCCGAAAGACAGTTTAGGAGTGGGAAATAAAGTTAATTTTTTTTTTTCAAGTTAACGCGAAACGGACGCAACACTTATACTGCTGTCATGCACGCAGCGTATAAGTAGGTAGCTGATATTTTATTCTAACTTGACCGAGAAATTGTATGGCTTCTGCGACTTATGTTTAGCATTTTGCTTTTATATTACTTCGCCGGAAGGAAAGTAATTTGTTTCTCTGATGCTTTAATGTTCTCCAAACAAATCTTGGTAAAACCTTCTATCCCGGCGTTTAATCGTATGCATCAGATCCAATTTTTGTTGCAGCGGTTTGAAATTATACAGAATAGCAGGTCATTAGTCATGAATAAATCAAAAACAGGAAGGTTTTCAGTACTATGATTCCGTCTTCAGAATGCTATATTATTCTCGATAAAACTCGACTGATTGAAGTTTAAAGACGACAAGCTTGACTCCCAGAAGTGCTTCATGCGGGCGGTTCAATTCATGTGCTTTTCAACAGCTTTTTAACCAACTTTCTTTCAAAATTTTATAATTCAGAAAACTAAAAAAGTTTGTAGATGATTTGACACGTATTTTTAAGGCAACTACTGTATAGAGATTGTAGGATATGTAGGACACTCTGGAGGCTCAAATGAAAAGGAGAAACAAAGTAAAATTGCTGCGTATAACCGTACTTGAATTTTGTAATGCTACAAGCCTCATTGCTCATTACCCACAGTGCACTGCAGCTTGGCCCTGCCCCGTGGGTTAACCGTGTAGAGTCTTATCATCCTTGAGAATCAACAGTAGGTAGCTGCGCAGCTGACGATCAGGCGCACGGACCACTCTGCATCTCCATGTAGAGCCACAGATATGCGGAGCTCGGAGGGATTTAACAAAAGCCCCAGAGAAGGTACGGGCAAAGCATGTAGCCAATCCTCTTGAGTACTCCGCAGCGACTGCGCGAAGAGTGTGCCTTCTCCCTCTCACTAAGAGCTGCATTAATAAGACTAGATTTAGTTCGATGAGAGGAAGATCCAAGTCGAACTACTCATTTGTCTACTGGGCGAGGGCGTCTGCACTGGTTAACCCTTCCTACACAGCGTTCGGCTCCTGATGCACCTCCTCATCATTGACACCCAAAATTACGGCGATTGGTGGTTTACTTTGTCGGCACGACTACATGAAAGCCGGCAATGTAACGTCTACTGCCGCACGTATCGTCAAACCTCCGTGCTTTGCAGGTAGGAAAGTTTCAAGTCGCTATTTGCCGTTTACACTCACATTTAATTGGCACTCTAATTCCTGTCGAAGAGTCGAGTCATTGCGAAAGCAACTTATGCCCTCCAAAGCAATGTACAGTGGCTGTACCACACTTGCAGTGTAAGGGAAAACTTCTTTTTAGAGGCTTTTTATGCTAGGTTACGTCAATTTAGGTCAGTTAGGTGAGTTTAGGTTCATCTGGGAGTGCCGGGTATTTTCTCCCATGGGAAGACAATGGGAACTTCAAAGTCAAACATCTTAGAAACCAAACATTTGCGGCAAAATACGTCACTCGTGAAGAACGTCTTAGAATGTGCCATTTCACCTAAATATAGCGTTAAAAACACCAAAATCGATTGACTATAAGTGCTTCACAACTACCCATATTTGAAATCAGCAACCCAAATTCTTTAAAGTTCACTTCATTTTGTTTGTGGGATAATAATTTCACCCAATTTTGAGCTTGCACCAAAGCTGATTGGCCGATAAGAATACCGTCGTCCAGGTACGAGTAATTCCGGAAAGTTCTCAACTGCTTCGCGAGACCCTGCAGTGTAATAGCAAACAGAAAGTGATCCGATGGGTCACCCTGTTAAACACCCTCTGCCAACAGAATAACTTTATCCCAGAAAACGAGCTGTGATTAATGGCTGTTTGATGCTTCTACGTACTGGTATATTGTCAGCTATTGTGTATGACATTCAAAGTTTATCTTAACGAGTAGAATGAAAAGCATATGTAAATTCAACTTCGATAAAACAAATTGGAGTTACGGAGCAACGAGGATTCAATGTGCGTTCCTCGTCGCATGAAGTGCTGCCTCACAGCCGCCACGTATATCAATCCCATTTGGTGCAGGAACAACGCTGCCGCAGCCCCGTCTCAGACAGAGCATATTGCTAATTTTGAGCAAAGGCGTCTGAGAGGGAGACCAATTGCTATCTGTCGCATCCCCTCGTCTGGCTTCCGTAGTGACAACTGATTTGCTCCAAAGAAAAAAAAAAGGGCGAAACGGGGTAAGACGCCTACAAAAACACACGGTGACAAATTGCGTAATGGTCTGTGACGACACCGCCTCAGCACAAGTCTTCGCCGCAACCATAACCTGCCCATCTATACTCCTCCAGATGACCCATAGGAAAGGATTTGATAGCGCTCAGAACTTGGAGAGGAAGCGACCTGCACCAGATTTTCTGACATAGCACCTTGCGCAACGCGTGGCGTATCCTGATGGACCTCGGGAGCATGTGGGTGTTTGACACGCGGGGCCGCAGTGGCATCCGATATCGGACGAACGACACGCTCGTCTGAAGCAGCTAAGCGGACGGCACCCGTGACGTCGTAGAGTTTTTTGTAAATAGGCTTTGCAAGGTTCTCCACAATGTCGACGTCACAGGACCTACTTGCCGTCGTTCCACGAGATTCTTCTCGCCCGTCAGAAGTGGACATGCGCAAAAGTCTGGAGGTTCTGATTGACTTTTGTAGCCAAAGAAGTGCCTCGGTGCCTACGACCCGCCCTCGGAGCACGATGCCCAACGTGTGCACATGAAAACACGCTCACCCAATCATCAGATCTATTGTTATATTACATAGTAATGTAACAAGAGCTCATTTCTATGCCGACATTACAAGAGGTCTGTACGCCTCAGGGATTAGCGGCGAAACCTTCCTGCGTGCGGCCAAAATTTGCCCCAAAAGATTGCATTGGGTAGGAGAAGCATTTCGACGCATTTACACTATGTGCAAGTTCTGATTTTGCACTAGCAGCATCTATCCATATTTTTCAAAGCATACATAGACTGGCTTAAAGTAATACTTTAACCAATATCGTCAAAAAACTGGGAGCCGCCGTTGCTATGGCAACCCAGAGAAGGGAAATAGCTGATGTCATGTACTTATAATGAAAACCATAAAAGGTAAAACATTAAACGAACATATAATGAACCCTTGGGAGACGCAAATAAGTCTAATCTGTAAAAATGCACTCGAAAGAAGACCAATAAAATAAAAAGTCCAATAAAGAAAAACACACAGTAGCTACCTAAAAAATCTGTCTATAAAGAAGGCTACGCCTCGAAACGGTACATGTGAATATATTTGATGCCCCAGAGTTGGGCGCTCATGCTAGGTCTGGTGCTACAGTACCGACAGAGGTGCTCTGCCGAGAGCGACCCACTGAATGACAGGCGCGAAGGCCAAGCTAAAGCTAAGATAACCTATGCTTTCTGGTGGGGCGCTACTCTCCTTAGTATACGATAGGCGAACCTAACTAAATTAACCCTATTACTTTGCTCCTTAGGAGACTTGTTAATGACAATGTCTCAATTATATCATACTTTAAACAACTCACTTTCCTGCTCGTGCAGTAGAGGCGGAAGACAAGAACTAGCGTGACTATGTAGAACCCAGCAAAGATATACTGAGCAAGCCGTATGTTCCGACCCAAGTCCGTCAGGTGATAGAGAGCAGCATAAATGTAGACAAAGCCTGTAAAGAGACTTACACGAGTTACACAGCTGAGCACAAAAGCTTACACTGAGCACGACACATATCCCATGATAAAGCACAGACAAAACCCAAACCTGGAATGAGAGAGATCACCATGTGACGGCGCCAATGCACAGCAGATGTGATGCGCCCGTAACAGCCAATAAATACTGGCTGGAACATACCGAAGTCAGATCATAGCAAGTGCCGACGACCACACACGGTCGGTGCATCGCGGATGTGACACTCAATATCCGCTAGAAGACTTGTCTACTCTAAAGGTCTTATATCTAGAGAGTGCTTGTGCATAGACAATAGCATAGTGCACCAATATATGCATATAGTATAGTGCTATAGACTACCTGAACGTACGGTCAGTGATAACTTGTGCTACAGATGATAAATATATGGAGTACGAGTACCCGGTGTGTTACTGCTATGCAACTGGCGAACCTACGGTTGTCTGCAATACTAGTGAAGAGTATTCCCCAATACCAGTGAGAGGAGATCACTGAGGATAGATGCCGTATCTATAGACTACCTACATAGAGTATCTGCAAGCAGTTCTAACTGGGAACTCTTGTACGATACGATAGACACTTATGCTGGTGAGGCTTGCCGGAGCAGGGGCAACGCGAACCAAAGTACCTACACAGTGTACGGGCCTGTTTGGAGGTTACATAGCAAGACCCCCAACCCAGCGCCGGTACAGCCACATGTTACACAGCATAGCATGGAATTACACAGGCCTGTGGTAGGGGATCAAATGCGTGGTAGATAATACAGTTTATTGCATAAGCACACACATATCAGTGTTCGGTCTGCGCTTTTTGAAGGCTAAGAGTGGACTGAATTGCGGTGGTAAACGTGTCCATCCTGTACCACGGAAGACAAGAAAATGGCACAAATACGACGCTGTATCCTATACTGTACTTTGCAATCCCTTACACTGTAATGGAGACATGCTAAACAGACAAATAAAAATCAAATAAGTAGACAAGCTAACGGGAATGTGGCATTCCATATAACTACCGTTTATTTATAAACACACGAGTAGTTTCGGAGCAACCTTTCGTTCAAAAAACGTTCGGCTAAAAATAACGTCATAGTATATGTTAAGAAGAGCTATATTTGTTTCTAGCTGTCGTAGCTTTAAAACAAGGTTGTTATCTTGAGTTAAGTAAAACAGTTGGCCGGTGCTGAGGTCGTCCTACGGTGGCTGCTGTGTAGGCGTAGTGTCTTCCATGTAGTCTAAGTTTTACCGTTCTTGCGACGTTTCAACCTTGACGAAGGTCATCATGATTCTCGTTAGAATTTAAACTGTGCGCTGGGTGAAAGAGAATTACAATCTGATTTGGCAAAAAAAATTGCCTCGTATATGTAAGCTCTTTAGCGCGTAGTATACAGCGGGCTTGTTA
The DNA here is from genome assembly GCA_001587735.2 of Parhyale hawaiensis. Classification (NCBI taxonomy): domain Eukaryota; kingdom Metazoa; phylum Arthropoda; class Malacostraca; order Amphipoda; family Hyalidae; genus Parhyale; species Parhyale hawaiensis. Next base: position 5,622,382 of record LQNS02000227.1, read on the forward strand.
CTGATTGATGAGCAGCGTACGTGAGGAGCCTATTACATGTCGGGATTGGCCCTCGCTCTTGCGGCTGGTACCAAGCTCTCCATGTAATGTAAGAAGACGGCGAGTTCCTGTGCTTTGTCTATTGATAATGGGTTTCAGGTTTCCAGTGAGATGGGATTCAAGTATTGGAAGGCGTAGGCTGTCATTCCTCTGTTGCAGCATTTTGATTCAAGGTACAAGCATTTCTCTAGTCAAGCTTAAAGCGTGGTGTTGTTGCGTGTGTTCTTTTATTCCGCCTGAGGATAAATACTGTGAAGTGACTTTGTTAAGGAAATACAGACTTCGCCTTGGCACAAGCAACCATTGGAGCTTATCCAGAAGCAGCTGCCGACTCCTTACTTCTGGCACGGAAGTCTAGACTCCGCACGCAAGCCATGGCCAAGTGTCACCTAAAATTCGCCTAAATTTCGAGCATGTGTCGAGTTCGAGCAGTTGTAATCCATATATGTTAGCGTACCTACTGTAATAATTGTTACACTGCGTAGTTATCAGAGTTCTAGGAAGTAGTGAACGAGGCTAACACTTATTTCAAGACTATGTTAAAATCCTAACACATAGTAGATCTTGAAGATTGGAGACAGTAATGCCCACCGAGTCGCATCTCGAGGCTTTTCCCCCTCGCCCAGCATGGAAGCTGAAGGGCAAGCGAAAATGCCGAACTTCCTTCTGGAGGTCCAATATAAGCGTTGAGCGAACACAGGACTTCATTCTTTGTTAGGCTGCAACACTGCCCAATGGACCCGTCGTTACTCCGTATCTCTATATTGTGTGTGTAAGCCTCAGCCGAACTCTGTCTAACTCTGCCTAAAACTCTATTCCCTGTGTTTCTGCAAGTGCCTGCGTGCACAATTAATTACGAATCCACCCCGGTAGCTATAACAACTCGCCTGTTTATGAATTGATTCGACGAACTAAATACATTGGAACCTTCTCTTCATTCTTATTTCGACCACCTCAGGACGACAAGGCGGCAGGCGGCAGCCAAGCGGCGAGTAACGAGTACAGAAGGATAGCTACTCTGAAGCACAAATAGCTATAAAGCTGTGACAAAAACAGCTTTTAACAGACTTCAACTTTCGAAATTTAATTCAGAGGTAAAAGTGCTTTTGAAAGAGAAATTTCTGAACTGGTTGTGAGTCACATAGAATTTTTCGATGGTGTGAAGTTATGATACTATGAACTCTAAAGCTCCCTTCAGGGACTTTGATAAAATTTTTGGGTTTTTGGGCTCTATAAAAGTTATACAGTAGTTTCTAAATCTTGAATATATTTTCAGATATGGAATTAAAGCAATCCTTCCCAGTATCAAAATTTTTGAATGGAGTGTTCCTTTCTGGAATTCTTAAATTGGAGAAAATGAAATAAAGTTCTGGAATTCGAAGATGCCTTAGGCTACCCCATCGAGAGGAAGCAATCACAAAGATAGAAAGGAAACTAAGGAAACTTTCTGAATACAAACCGTACATCTGGTTCTACTTGTACCCTGGTAAAGAGTCAATTCCTGGTTTCCGCTTAATAAACAAAACTCTAAAGTTCTGTGGAAGAGAGGATAGGCCATTTAGATTCTATTTACTTGGTATTAATACAGACTTCCTAAAAATTGGAAGACAGATCCGGGAATTCACTTCCCAGATACCAGCTGGCAGTATAGGATGAAATTTTTGATTGCCGTGAGCCGCGGCCTTTGGCTCAGCAGTTTTTGAACTCCAGCAGCAATGATCTTAAACCTAAACCTTTATCGATGCTCGTAGCAAGTGCACTAGCAGCGATAGTTCAGGTGAGCCGCGGCTAGAAATGAGCCACAGTAAGCTCCTAAACTCTAGCAAGTGCACTATAAAGTGAACGCTTTTCAGTTCGGGCCAACCAGATCAATGGGCACTATAATCTACAGGTCCCGATCCCGGAGTTGTCAGGGTCGCTGGAATGCTTCCCATCTTCCAGTAAGCAGCATGGCCACAGAATTGCTTCCCATCTACATATATGGAGTCGACCCAGAAAGGGCACTATGATCTAGGCTATTACTTGAAGCCGACCCATAAATTCAAATAAATAAATAACTTTTATTAAGAACACAATGGGTTCACAAAATACGCTTACTGAAATAGTTCAGTCAACCATCTAAAATCTCACGTCAATAGAAAACGAAAAAGAAAATGAAAATTATGAAACGTAATTGTTGTAGGAAATCTTTCAAGGATTCCAAAACTGTCTTTGTTTTTATTCTAGCACAAAAACTGAGG
>LQNS02000227.1:5640388-5652871 GCA_001587735.2 Parhyale hawaiensis
ACAAACTAGGTTAGAAAAAGTGCTGTTTTTCCGTCCCTTATGAATGGACGTAAGTTACACCTACATAATTAGGAAGTAAATAATTGCAAGGTAGCATAGCGACTCACGACCAACTACTCAAAATGACAGAACTACTAGGTACTCCAACGTAGATCATTAATCGTTACTAGCTTCTCCCGCGTAGATTATGAATTTATAATCCCTAGGTCATTTCCGAATTTATAATCCCTAGGTCATTTCTGAATTTATAATCCCTAGGTCATTTCTGAATTACCCCTTTACTATCTGTTTTTTCTTGGATATCGCCTTGGTCATTGTTGGAGTAATAGAGGAATTACGTATTCAAATTAAAAATTTCAATTGCAAAACTTCGACAAAATGAAATGTTAACATTAAAAAGAATTTATTTTGTTATAGTTTTTACATAGGAATAGCTATAAATGATCTCCTCTGAAATTATTTGTACAAAATATATTTTTAATATTTGGTCTGTAAGTTTTTTACACCAAAATTTAATCATTTGTGCCCTTCAACTGTATTAACAGCAGTAGTAATTTATTTAAGATTCGTTCATATATATATTTTTTTATTTATGCTGCTAACAACCATTCACCAAAATTTAATAATTTATGTTTTTTGACACTATTAATTGTAAATTTCATAAAGATTCATTCATAATTTTTTGAGTTATACTGCTAACAAGCATAAAATTAAAAACAGTGACAAACTTATGAACAAAACAACAAATCGTTACAAAAACTTGGTCATTCACTCTTTGTGATACCCTAACAACTTATGTAAATTTCTTTAAAATCTATTCATACCTTTTTGAGTTATGGGATTGAGAATAATAAGGCACATTTAAGCCACCAGACAGGCATAAAAACAGAATAGCAAATCAACCTGACAAAAACATAACCTCATTGGGGAAAGTAATGAGCGATGTAAACTTTTATAGTTAAGCCCGCATCTTCTTAACATAACTCTCAATTCAACTAATAGAACCTGGCTTAGCCTAACATAACTTAGAACAAACCGATTCATTCAATGTATGACGGCTTCAATTCACTTACTGGCTAGGCATTGCTCGCAGTGCTTGGTGATATTTACTCCCTGTAACCTGTACATACACAGTGCACGAAGATTTAATATATACTGCCAACACACGAGCAAGTTTCACATGCTGCATTCATCTGAATGAAATTCAAGTACAACACACACCTTAATTGATGCCTATTAATTGTGAATTTACATAGTTTTTTCAAGGTACGCTTCTGAGTGCAACACCATCACAAACCATCACCCTTCGCCCCTCCCACTGTAGTCTGTGACCTGCCACGCCATTAGCTGCCTGAAGACTGTACTTGCTGAAAGGTTCAGGAAAAAAAAATTCGCGTCCGGGACAGCCAGCCGAGGCTACCTCGAGGCGTGTGCTGGCTCTGCTCCTCATGCCCACTTGTGAAGCCGTCGGGGCAGGTCACTTGTTGCCTGCTCTTTCTCTCCCTTTGGCTTCACTTGCATCAACACCATCTCTCCCAGCGAGCATTGCCTCGCCCATAAATTTGTGCTATTGTATAAGAAAAAACTTGAAAAACTTTACGAAAAAACTAAAAAAACAACAAGAAGAAAATTCAGGTGCAGAGCACAGCCTCGGTTATGGCAGCCAGGCCTTTGGGGGGCTCTGCACCTGTTGTATTTGTGTGGGCTTGGCATGGCGTCCTAGTCCGCGATAGTACCTCACTCTCAAAAGCAGAAAAAGAAAAAAACCTTTCAAAAAGAAAAGAAGAAAATTGTTACTGCAAGATCCAGAGTGCAGCCCTGGTTATTGTAACCAGGCCTTGGGGTGTCTGCTGCTGTAGTGAGTGTTGGTATTTGCTTGGCAAGGCGCCTAGACCCGCTATAGTATCATACTAGCCTATGAGGAGCAGCAGTGGAGCTCGAACTCCTCCTAGCACTAATCCTCTGCTATACTGCAAGGAGCTCCGGACTGTATCCACGACGAAATGTTGCCACCCGCGATATTTCCTCTAGTAAGCGGGCCATGGCAACCAGGTCTATGGGTATCTCGGTACCCGTTGCGTGGGTCACTGTGGAGGGCCAGGTTGTTCGAAACTCTACCAGTCTCAACAGCCTCTTGTAGCCTAGAAGGAGTCCCTCTGGGCTCATAACTAACCAAAACTGCATGGGCTTCAGTTCACCCACTCAACACCGCTCCAGGGTTGCTATCCCCAGTCCACCCCTATGCCTATCAGGGCTACAGGGGAAACTTTTNCTCAACACCGCTCCAGGGTTGCTACCCCCAGTCCACCCCTATGCCTATCAGGGCTACAGGGGAAACTTTTTCCCACGGCTTCTCCCACCTGCAAGCTCCTCACCATAGGAGCATCCAGTGCTTAGCTCCACGGGGCTCAAATCACCCTTGAGAGTGCTATCTAAGGTTAAGGTAGCCTACCTCTCCTAGGGCCACTAAACCTTGATATCCTTAGGCAGCTCCGCCACACCCGCGAGGTTGGAAAACGCGAGCCTATTCTCTATCGAAAACAGCTGCGTTTCCTAGTGCTTTGGGCAACTGAAATTTGCAACGGCGTTCTAAGTCAGCACTACTGTGTTGACACCTTCTACAGTATGTTACCGTTGTTTATGCAGCTAAAAGTTTTTACTTTATTTTTCAAGATAAGTGTCTAACTTTGAAACATCAATCTTAACTAAATGTATGGCTATGTTGCAAATATAAACAGCTCTTGTAAAATAAATATTTAGCCATTTGCTAAGTTTATCATACAATTTGCTTATTTGTGAGTTTTTTACTGTTACCTCAGATTATGTAACAAGTTAATTTTGAACATGGCAACTTACATTTTTCACGATTTTTATAAGGCTATCATCAACAGACTTTGCAAGCTTTGACGTTTCGTATGGTAGAATAGAATCTACAGTTGTTTTTACTGCATTCCACAGGCTTTCTTTGCTCGAATACTGCCGACCACCTTCATAGACCTTCCTTTTGATCATTGCCCAGAGGTTCTCAATGGCATTTAAATCGGGGCTATTCGCTGGCCAGGTCATTATCCCTTTTTATTTAAATCTTCCTTCCGCACGCCAGTTAGCAGTATACCGTGCTTGGTGTGAGGGAGCGTTATCGTGCTGAAATACCAATTTGGATTTGGATTCGATAGTCTGCTCATCAAGCCATGGAATCAAGTTGGTTTCAAGAAACTGGCAGTACTTTTTTACATTCAGTTTTAACTTCTTCTGCCACTTCAAATGGACCGATAAGGGCGTTACCTACTATCCCGGCCCAAAGCATCACACCTCTACCAACTTGTTGACGCTTAAGCCATGTCTGTTGAGGTCAGTCATGGAGGACCCATCCATCTGGACCATCAAGAGTGGCTCTGCATTTGTCAGTAAATATGACATTGGAGAAATGAGTTTTCATGTTCTCTTCAGCCGATATGACCCTATTTTCTTCATTAGTTTTTGTTAGAAGTAGTTGTTTAATTGTATTTTTCACTTTCCCTAGCTTCTGCAGAACCTCACATCTTGTCTTTCTGCTTTGTATTGGGGCTCCAGCGTCTTATAATATAGCCTTACTTGTAGAAAGTTGTTTTCTAGCCATAGAAACCTTCAAATGTTGCATATCCGTAGCAGTCAATATCCTCGTAGAGGCTGTATCCGGAGTTCTCCGGTTGACATTACCTTCAATTGCATGAACCTTAATTGTTCGGTGATCACGTTGTAATTCCTAGGAAATTTCGAGTGTTGTCTTACCAGAAGCCAGAAACGAGGTCTCTTTGATCTTTTCTTCACTGGTTAGATGGCTTTTCTTGCCCATGTTGACTAGAGAGTGATGTTGCATATTCTGCCGTAACAGCAGAACCCCGTGTGATAAGCAAATGTATCCAAAACGTGGGAAATGGTTCCGTTTTATTTTTCTCTAATTGATTTTACTGTTACAAAATACCTCTGCACTAACTTACTATTAACATTTTAAATATTTGATACTTATCTTGAAAAAAATAGGTAAAAGAAATTGTACTTGCATAATCAAAGGTAACATACTGTACAAGAGATCGAGAACCCACAGTCTAGCTGTGCTGACGTGTTTCGGATAGTTACATCAACTTTGGTAGCTCTATTGTAGCTAGTTGTCACGACACGACAGTAAGCAGGTTTCTGCCACTGCAACCTATTCAATGACACCTCACCATAACTCCCTTACGTTGTCCAGGCCAGAAAGGAGTCCGGGATATCTCAGATCGTCTCGTAGACATACCCATGCTAATCAAGCTCTGCGTCCTGTCCGAGGGAGGCGAATGCTATTCACCTACGCAAACGGCGATGAACTCCAACTAGCTACTTACGAAACACCGACACAATCCTGGAATAGTTCCGGTCATCGCATTAGGAGCGATGCACCAACTAGAATATGGTCTATCACCAGTGCGGTAGATCTGCCGCAGGAGTGCATTGACCAGGTATCCCTTTCACACTCTAGTTCAAGTGTCGAGACGCAGAGTATAACGCTTAATTCACAAGCTTATCATCCCGGACCTACATCCACCGGTCTGGCGCACTCCAACCTTCTATCGAACGTGTCTTTTACCAAAATTGCAAGAGGCCTACTACCTTCAACACCGACAGGCGTGCCCCATCCATTAATGTAGCAGCAATGAAGGCACCTCCACAACGTGCCTGCCAATCCGGAGGCGACCCTCCTAACCTGGTCTTCTAATCACGGTCCCGCAGCATTGCTTGCACCACCAGACCGGACGCAGTAGCCCCAACGACGAGAAAGGAATTACTCTTCACGCGACAGCACATTCGGAGCTTTGCAATCGTAGAGACTCGTGTCCAAAGAAGCACGCGACAAGCCTGCCGTTTGAGTCCCGGTAGTGCCACTCCAGGGATGTGTATTCCTAAGGGAATCTTATTTCAACACCCAGTAAGCCCCATAATTACGCCCATTCTAGATGTTGCACAGGACATACGCGAGCATGCTCATTACACGTCCAAGCAAACCATATGCGAACCTTGACTGTAGCATTCCAGAGTCCGTTAAAGCGTCATGTTGAACAGCGAATTGTTCTATTACCGCGGGCCATACCATCAGAGAGAATTCAACGCTCATACTACAGCAGATAGGGTCGGGAAGTCTCCCAACGAGCATATGGAAGCCCCACTAAACTCCGCAACCTCAAGGATCTTCACATTGGTAACCTGGGCCAGAGTCATATGACCACTTCTGGGATATCTCCCTCCTGTGTACTGGAGAGCGTAGCCACCCTATTTAACGCTGCGCCCTAGGGCTATAGGCGTTGTGATCAATCTTCTAAGCCCGTCAAAAGGGCATGCACTACTGCCACAACTTTACACCCCGGGGACCTTCAAGACTGACGACTTGGTTGTCAGAACCAAGCTTAATGCCGCTGTAATTGACATTAGGTGAAAAAGCCTATTCAAAAATCGGCGTAACGCCATTCAACCACCTTTAGACTACCGTCCGCGTACGGACGGCAGGATAGGTAGATACCCACCGTTATACCACTTAACTACGCAACCTTAGAATCAGGTCTGCTCCCCTTCCGATCACCGTGATAAGACATCGAAGGTTCCACCTCCCTTCGAAATTATCGCGCATATGCGCCTTGTAATGGCGCTTCCTGTGATGACTGCTAATAACAACGCCAACTAGGCAACAACCCGTGGATCGGCGGCGTGAGCATTTTGCTTACTCAACGGGACACCAACGACCCAGAACCCTGCAGAGCCTATTTGTCAGGCCATATTACCGCGAGTCCCACTCCATCAGCTTTTCGGGATCTTCACCACTCCACACCTGCAGGAACAATAACCTCATAAGGGTAGCTCTTGCACAGCTGACTCCAGCTATAGCCCACGCCAGCCTACTAGGTGCCATGGTAACATGGACACCGTTGAGCGTTACCTACCTCCAAACACTGCAAGGTGTTAGATACTTACTGGCCGGCCGGGCACCATTTACAACCTTCAAAGCAGACTACCCACGATCGTGCCGAGACAGCACCCAAGGAATCAGTTAAGTAGCTACCGTTTTTAACCAGCAGAGGAAGCTGGCTTACACCCGCCTCGGGTCTCCTTCCTGAGCTAACGCGGCGAGGCCGTAAACTAATACTCGATGTTCAGCGAGGGCCAACCGCAGGGTGTTCTTGGACTTTCAAATGTCACACAGATCAGTCCAGTCAATATCAGCCCCATGCAAGTGCGGGTTGAAAGTCACCGTAGAGCTTGTTACGAACGGTGTTAGCAACACAACTTATCCGCGTCACGACCCCACTCCGTCACGGAGCATCACGCTACACTCGCTGAGTCATCTCCTAAGCTCCTAGGGAGTTACTCACCAACCACCAAACTAGCGACCCTTCTGATCCAAAACTCGGGTAAGCAACGACTCTGACCTTTCATTCAGCATATATGGCAACTCTTCTCATAACAAGAGTCGGCTACGAGCGCCACCCGACTGACAGTATCAACCATCTGAGCTCAGAGGTTGCAAGAGGAAAGTACCATCGGCGGGGTTTGGGTTTACTCCAAAGACGACCCAACGGAAGCAAGGTGTAGCATCCGGGCACTGCATAGGACCCGTACCGTCTTGAGAATACCCCGCCTCTGCTTAGAATCCAAGACCAAGGAAAACTCTGTAGACCGAACTACCGCAAACCACTCCAAGTAAATTCAGTCAATTCAGGCCCCGTACCGAACAAGATTATAATTTCACCTTGACGAGTCTGTCACTCAGCGACAACAGCTCTAACCCTTCTTACCTGTTGTTCATACACTTTCGATCTCTGACCTCAGTCTACTAGTGCGTCTTTCTGACGCTCTTCCGCTGCAACAGGAGACAACTCGACCAGCCTATGGCTAGTATCTCCATTGTTAGACTCCAGCCATACCTACCGTACCTGTCGAATTAATTCTCTCTTCGGTACGATTCTCGTCTCCAGATATACGCGCGGACGCTAGGACCCGTCACGTGGTCTCTACACCTTTAAAGGTTCACCACGAGTAACCCAAAGGATACCTCGGAAGAGTATGTATTGCTCGGTCCATAGTCGCACTGATGGTCCTTAGCTCACTATAGCTACTTATAGATGCAGGACCAACCACAAACTCCACGTGCATCAATGCGTAGATTATCCTGTTGAGGGCTACCCAACTGGCTGTGAGTCAGATAAATCCTAAAATTAGTGGCCGTGCCGGCGTCCCACACCTACGGCAAGACTGGCCCCCATGCTCGCTCTATCCGTAATGTTGCCTTGGCAACTAACCACACGGTCACCGCGGTGAGGAATAGCTATCACAGTAATATGCCTTCTCTAGAGTACCGGCAGCCACTTGGCAGGAATCATAATATTCTCGGCATAATCTTCAATAAAGGCGACTATGCACAATGCATAGGCCTACACTCCCGCCATTAACCGGCCTTGTTCACCACTCTCAGGGAATTTCGGCTATCATCTCAGCAATCCAGTTTAGCTCTTTCGTGTTGCAAGCCGTAGTCGGTTACAACCGCTTACCTTCATGTGGGTCGTAGGCCAACTATCCCACGCGGGCATGCGCCGAGCAGTACCTATAGCACTCATGTAGCTATATCCGCAGCATTCGCGACTATCGTCAGCATCCCAACTATAATTACACATCGTACTACTCTGCGTATCCTTCTAATAGAATATACTTTCGTAAGGATCACCAAATATCGCATCGGCACTGTAATCAAATTACACGCTGCATTACGCACACGACCCGGGGTCGGCTAGCCATCAGGCAACTAAAATCCCCAGGCGGGCCAGTCGGAAACCGCACCCTCTGGGATACCCCTCTCTACTCTTGGCGGCAACACTCCAACCGCCAAAAATCTGTCCCCAAAACTCAGCAATTGCAGCCGAATCCACCCACAGCTCAGTCCGAGCGCTAAGGAAAGGGAGAGGTCTCCGTTATCTTTGGTGGCTATCGTTCGAACCCATCCATAAGGACAACTCTACCCATAGGATGCTGCTCGAACTCAATTCATCAGCATAAAGCCCCATCAATTCAAGAGAAAGACCAAAGGTAGGGCGGCTAAAAATTCTAACCTGCCCTTCCACCGGGCTTAGGGGCCCGTTGGAAGATGGTAGGTACCGTCCTGGCCCAATCCAAAGCTCAAGGTTGGCGACTGTCTACCTCCTTCGTGATCCCGGTTCATCCCTTACCCCAAGTTCCTTTGGGCAAGCTCTAGATTAGGGCGTCGTCAGATTGAGCGAGCCTGTACCGGTACTTCTCGCGCCCACCCTACGCACATGCAGGCTGCGAGCCGCGAGTCACATAGCTACTGGCCGCGCTTCCCACCCTATGACCTACCTACTACCTGCCTACTACTGACTTTTATTATACCAGCTATTGCTGAACTGATGGTACTGGGATCTTGAAGGTTACCGCCCATAGTGCATACCGTAGGTACCGACCTTTACAGCTTGATACATTGGCCGCTCTCTCGACCATATGAGTACCCGTTCGGGCCGTCGTTAATAGGTCCTACTCGGTGTCAGGTAAGAGCGAGAGGTGAGAAAATATGCTTGTGATAAGCCAAGGGCGTCGGAACACGCCCTTTTTCTCACCGTAAGCAAACTGGACACCGTGGACGCCTCCCTCCTCCCCGTTGCGACCAATTCGTGCGTGGCCATGAGGAGTGGAGCCAGCACACGCCTCAAGGGAGCCTCGGACGCTGCTTGGCTGATGGTGTAGCCACTCGGCGGACGGCCTCGTGGACTGGCGGTGCTTCATATCAGCTGAAGTCACCTCCTGCGGAGGCCCGACAACAACAACCTGAAAAACTTTTCAGAAAGAGAAACGGGTTGAGCTTCCTACAGCATAATGAAACGCTTTGCAAGACTAATCAAATACATGAAAATTGAAGTGATTTTCCACTTATGAAGCAGGTATCAAGACGTAAAGGCAGCACAATCGCCTGGGCTAAATCATACACGCTGTAAAGTTCACTTACTGGGATATAAAAAAGGCGTGTTCCTTCGCCCTTAGCTTGTCACAAGCATATATTTCATATTTGTAACACAAGAAAGGCATAATTTGCACCTGCATTTCAATCTCAGTACCTACGCTAGCAGCAGACCAGGCGTGCTTCACAGTTGTGCTGTAGGTCCCGGCAATGATCCCTAAGCCAGGTGAGCGATCTTTGTGTGTGGCGCTCGGCACGCTGAATCAGCAAACTAGCTTGGTTTGCAGAGCTTCTGTGGGGTACTCACCTTAGGGTAGAGGGCGCGGGTCTTTAAACCTTAAGCTAAATACGACATAGTTCTGAGTGACCCATGGTCAGCTGCAGCTGTGCTTACTCCTCTGGGGCCAGTTGGCCTACCGTATGTCTGCCGCATGAACCAGTGCGTGTGGGTTTCCCAGTGGAGGGTGTGATCAAGATTAACTTTACTTTTATTAATAGCTAGCTACCTTCTGTCAATACAATTGTGCGATGCACAAGTCGCAGCTGGCTGGCAACACTGCTAAATGACAGCGACCTAGCAGGTTTAATTTTGTGTGCTTTGGTAGTGTAATTGCAGTTCATTTTGCAACAAGTTTTGTCGAGAAGAGTTAACCAGGATAAGAGAAAGTGCTTCATTTAACCATGCTTCTTCTCTGGGCAGAGTCCTTTCAAGAAGTTGAAACTGTGCAGAAATCTACTACATAAATCTAAGCGCCGCACAAGTACAGGTTTGTTTACTTGCCTCGTCAGGAAGTTCCATTATTTTTGTTAGCTAACTATGGCTTACACTTAGGGCTGTATTGATTGGTAGTGACTTTTTTTACATTTTTGTATTAATATTTCACCTGTTTTATTTCCTTGATATTCAAATTAGTTTGTATCATGTATATTTGGTGTTCCCCTGATGTGGATAGATTACCTATGCTTGTGTACCTTATCTCTATATGTTGGGCCTCATGCCCCAGGCTTAAATTTCTGCAAGGGATATTGCATCTGATCTCAGTCTCTGCTGAAAAGGTTAGTTTTTAAGGTTAGGCAGGTTCTCTCTACTTCAACTTTTGTTCTGTAAGGTGGGCCGCCATTGATGGCACCGACCCCTCCCATGGGACTTCTACCAACCCCGGTGTGCAAGACCACGAAAGGGACCCTTGGCATGAGTGTTTCCTTTTGTATATGTTCTCTTTTTGTCTTTCATCTCTTTTAGATGCTTTGTAGCTACTCCAATCCTCACCAGTAGTCGCACAATGAACTGATATGTTCCCGTAGGAATGTTGAGATTAGAGATGTGCCGATTAATCGGCATTGGTATCGGCAAGAATCGGCACTTTTTGAGGATATCGGCATCAGTAAGAGTCGGCACTTTTAGGGGGTGGGGCTGGAATCGGTATCGGCACTTTCTTAGCTTTTGCCGATGCCGATTTTTTGGGCAAATTGACCTGCACTGGTCACCCGTCACAACACAGTTTAAAGGGGGACTTGGTTTTTCAAAACTTGTTTGTTTGCATACCTAATGTTCTGAATTTTCGCAAGATATGTATTTTTGAAAAAGAAACACATTTTGCTCCTACAACGTTTTTGATTTAGGCCTTAGTTTTGAGGTAATGGGGAATATATATAAATATATGTATCTCTGGTTGTAAATAATGCCATATCGTAAGTTTATTATATTTTTATTTATTGTTTCCATTCGTCGGAGCTTTGAAACAATGTTCTCATCTTCGGCCAAATGAAATAGCTGATTACTGCTGAGATCTTCATATAGTGATCGTGCGGAGGTGCTAGCTGCCATAGGCATATTACTCGGTTCCAGGTAATTGTTAAAATGTCGACGCGTTTCGACATTTTCGAACAGTCATCTTCAGGTTGAGTAGATGGTGCAGGGGTTGATTTATCGTCACACTATGTGTCCCTTGCTTCTTCCTCTGTTAGATCGCCGTTGCTGTGGAAACGGAAACTTAAACTACTCAATATAATAATAATAATAAGGGGTTGATTACTACAATCCTTTGTGTAAAATCTGATTTTCTGCAGCGACGGGTACCCCTATTTGTAATTCTTGTAGCGTAAGTAGAATCTTGAACTGGAAGCTGATAGGTCTTGCGTGTTAGGTGGGTGGCAGGTCACGTACCTGGATTTGCATGTGTCTGTGCTGTTTAGAGCTCTCCGCGCAGTTTAAATACACAGTTTGCTCCAGTTATTTGTCCGTTGATGATTTGTTTGGAGTTTTGGATGAGAAGGGCTTCGACTATGGGAAGGCGCTGGTTGTCATTTAGTACTACTTGCTGCAAAATTTTTGGTACTGTCAAAAAGACGAATGTTCTATATGAATACACCTGCCAAACTGGAGACTGCATGCTTTAAAAAATTCAAATATTGGCATGACAACCACCACATTATCTCGCAGACTGACCCTTCATATGAACTCAGGCGGCACAAAAGCTCATACTGAGCAACAGCACAACCTCAACAACACAAGGGAAATGCTTGTTAACAATACCAAAAATTTTGCAGCAAGTAAATGACAACCAACGTCTTCCCATAGTCGAAGCCCTTCTCATCCGGAACTCCAAACCAATCATCAACAAAAACTGCGCGGAGAGCTCTGAACAGTACAGACACCTGTAAATCCAGCTACGTGACCTGCCACCCGCCTAGCACGCAAGACCTATCAGCTACCAGTTCAAGATTTTGCTGCGCTACAAGAATTACAAATAGGGGCACCCGTCGCTACAGATAATCAGATTTTACACAAAGGATTGTTATAAACAATCCCGGTAAACAATTCCGGCACCATCTACTCAACCTGAAGATGACCGCTCGAAAGGGTCGAAACGTGTCGACATTTTAACAATTAGGTACCTGGAACCGAGCAATATGGCAGCTAGCACCTCCACCAGGGTTGCAGAGTCGGAGGGTTCAAGGTCCGACTCAGACTCCTGGCCCTCCAGAATTTCCGACTCCGACTCATGGTCCTCAAGATTTTCCGACTCCCGACTCCGACTCCTAAGTCCAACTAGTAGATATTTGATGTATATAAACATTAAACATGTCCAAATATTTTTTGCTAGTATAAACATATATCAAGTTAATGATGTAAGATGTTTTGTAGATATACAATGATATTTTGCATCATTAAACAAAGTTTGGTAAAATTTTTGCACCTGGTACATTATGTTAGGGGGGGCATGGGGGGGCAAAATACTCAATTTTTTACCGATTGTTCTGAAATTTACATAGTGTATGTATTTTTCAAAAAGAAACACATTTTACTTCTACAATTACTTTGATTTAGGCCTTAGTTTTTGAGATAATGCAAGTAGACTATATACAGTATAATGATATATCTATGCATATTTTCTAAATTTCAAAGGAATAGAACTCAATGAGTTTTCATGCTACAATAAAAACAATGACAGTTTTGGAATTCTTGAAACATTCTTAACAAAACTACTGTGCTGGCCTCTCCATTTTCT
>LQNS02000227.1:5702236-5713242 GCA_001587735.2 Parhyale hawaiensis
AGACCAGTGACGCAAATCACAGCCCAGCGCTTCTTCCTTGCTCTTCGCCTAGGAGCGATCATAGCCAAAGTACAGAAGAGAAGCCTGGGAGATCGAGCCGCACACGTAAGTGCAGGTTTACCGCGACGTTGAAATACTTGGCTGAGTCTGGAACGGATGAGGAAGAATCTTCATCTGAAGCGAGTGAATATTCTCCTCAAAAGTTTTCATCCCATCGTAAAAAAAGCACAAAGCTTTCTTCTGCTTCTACAAAAAGTATAGAGAGTGGTGACTCGAATTTGTCTACAAAAAGAAAAGCGAGTGTTGACTCGAATTTGTCTACAAAAAGTAAAGAGACTGTTGACACGAATTTGTCAACAAAAAGCAAAGCGAGTGTTGACTCGAATTTGTCAAGCAAACGTAAGAGCAGACGACATGCCGAGGCTTCTGTGACTTCCAAACGATCGCGCCATTATCTTAATGATGATGAAGGGGATGATAGTATGGACTCGGCATCGAGCAGAGAAGGCTTCGTTGCATCTTCTGATAGTCAACCTTCACCTACTGCTAAATTTTCTCCCGCTGTTGGTGTTGCTTCAGAGCAATCTCAGGATTGCGCTGCACAAAAGCTCTCTCTATCGCTCTGTTCCTCATCTGAGGATGCAACCTCCAGCAGCGCAGACGATGGTTCGTCTTCGTCCCGCCGTGCGGGCGTGACGACTACTCGCAATTCCGTGAACAAAAACACCAATGAATTATCCAATGAGCAGCTTGATGAGTCTCTTGACGCATTAACTGAACATGCTGAGGAAAACACTCAAAAGGAAGCTAAGGAAACTATTACTGAACATGATGAATCTGAGCTCAGCCAGCAGTCCGCATTATCAGATATTGCCCGTGCGAGAGGTAAGCGCTCGACTAGAGCCATTGTGGTGTCTTCCAGTGATAGCTCGGACAATGAGTGTGAGACAGACACGGGTCATGAAAAGAAAACAGATGCTAAGTCATGCAAAAGGGTATTAAATGCTGACCTGGAATCGCAGAGTCCCGAAAAACACTCCGAGGATGACGCTATTATCATTGATTCCGACAGCAGTACGGATGACGAAATTCCCAAGAAAAGAGCGAAGCTTGATGGCGCGACCAAAAAAAGGAAAGACGCCCGTGATGCTGCTGATGACACCACAATTGTTACTCACGATGAAGTGGAGAACGATGTAATGCGTCGCGCCTCGGACTCGTCTGGGCCTCGCACCCATGCTCCACTCAGTTCTTTGGACGACTCCCAGCCCGAAAGCACGTCCCCAGACTTAGTAATGAGCCCTGATAGTTTAAAGAAAAGTGACGATGACCTGCTGGCCCCTACTGCTGCAGTACATGTGGAGGAGGAGATGGACCCGTTTGATATGCTACTTTCTGGTAAAGCCGTAGGTTTCGCCAGCGCTGAGGATGATGAAGACCCACTACTGCAGGAGATATTGGAGGATGAGAAATCATCCGATAACTCCCCGGAGGTGGTGATGCCAGCACCAGGCAACGTCAGTTCTCGTGGTCCTAGTTCTTGTGAACCTCAACCTGTTGATGTTCAGACTTGTACATCGCCCGCAGCATCCGTTAATCATCAAGACAACTCTGTGACTGCAGCAGCAGACGAAGTAGCAGCAGTGGCACCAAGTGACGTCGTTAGCAATGATGCTGGAGAATCATCGGCAGCTGATCCCTCCAGCAGTGGCAGTCACCCTCGCAGAGCCGCTGCCAGGGCTGTGTCGTATAAAGCACCAAAGCTCAACAGGTGAGTGCCTCTATCACCTGGTAATTCTAACTTGTATCCTTTTTTGTTAGCCTAATTCTTGCTCTTTCAACTGGCTATATGTATGCTTGCCGTACAGCAGTGGTACTTGATTTGTTTGCCCTTACTGTTTCCCTTTCTATGGACTCCAGATCGTTACTCCACTCTTTCCACGATTTTAACTACGTAATAATAATTTTCAATGTGGAAATGAAAAGTTAGGAGTCGAAGGTTGTTCTTGGCAGTATAGTAAAGTTAGGCCTAACTCTTGAATTATTCTGAGGAATGTATTTTCCGCTGGTATTTTTTCCTTGCTGAGAATGCTGCAGTTAGGGTCTCCGTAAGTGTCTCGAGCTGGCGCTCTAGCTCCGTGGTCCCCAACTTGTTATCGCCGCCGACCGTTTGGTGTTCGACCGCACTACCGCCTCTCGGAAAGGCGTCAATGGTTTATTTATATTGCAACTTAGAAAATAGAACATCGTTCAACTCAGGTAGTAAATAAAACTGATGTTATCAAACATTCTTTGTGCGGCCCGGTACCTATTGATCCACGGACTGGTACCGGTCCGCGGCCGGGGGGTTGAGGACCTCTTCTCTATTTAATAAGCGGGAACTCCTTCGTTAGACTTGCTTGCTGGTAGATATGTACGTGTGACTATACCACCTGCGTGTTGTACCATTCTCATTGACTATTGCCAGCCCCACCTATTTCACCCAGAGTCCACTTGGCGTTTTGACCATTACTCATTTCGTTTCCTTCTTGGGGGCAAAGGATGTGTCATTGGCCGAGGTGGTAGGGTCACTTGGTGTTGTGGCAAGTAATCCCCAGGGCACCCTTGCCAATTATTTTAGCCTTAACTAGGCCATCGGGGCGATGGCCGATGGCCATCTTACTGATGATGCTTCGTTCTGTTCTTTCTCTGCTTTCCCGACTTGCTGTTCACATGCACGTTGACTCGCGCATGGGTCCCACGTTTCTCTTGACGTTCTTCGTGTCCCTTCTTCCTTCCTTTCTTTGGATCACAGTGTACTCTGTGGGTAGGGAGGCTTAAACTAGGAGAACAGCTACTACTAATACATACTACATGGCCAACCAGCGCTACAGGGTCGGGAACTGGCCAGAACTAGGAAACGGAATCGGTGAAAATTGGCCTATTTTGTTAAGAAAAAGAGTCTGAAACTGACAAAACTTCAGCTGTCAGCATCAGACTCGCTCCTACTGCCTCCGCACTAGTCCGCAGCCATGTTGTCAATGTCCCATTTTCGGACGTAATTTTATGGTCGAGTAAGCGTGATTATGAGACAAGTATCTAGTAAATATTGCTACTTGTTACTAAAAAAAATTATTGAATCGTTCAAAGTATTGCTATACTGTATACGATTAACATCAAATCTAAACATGAGACGTTATCCACGATTTTTGGTACGTTTGGAAATTAGAAGTTGGGAAGAAATCCTCACTTTTAAGAAAGTTAGTGGTTTGCTTACGCGTTTCGATACTCCGCCGTGCTTATAGTAGGTAGTTTCCCCCGTCAAGTCCCGATAAACTGATGTTGTAAGCCTGCCTTCCCCAGGTTTACCCTTATGTTCTGCAGATTGACTATGTTCTTTTTCGAACGATCTTGTAGCGCTTAGGGTCAGTGTAGTCTTGTGGAAGCGCGTGTAAAGTACTCAAGTTATTCACTTTGCTACAGTTGTTTTTATAGAATCAGTCTCACATGTTTCGCCTAGCTGTATTTTTTTCTTACTTTGTACATTCAGGAGGCTTAAGAGGTACCAAAGTCTATATGCTTTAGTTCTTATTTACCAAGTGCTAAAATTTCTGCGAAGGTAAATTCCTTACCGGCTGTCAGAGAATCGGCTGGATTTTTTTTTTGCGCCGTCCGAAATGACTGCGAAAATACATTCCTCTTACGTGAATATAAGGTTTGCCTGTCCTATGCGAGCAGCGGCTTCAGGAAGGCCCCTAGGTTACTTTAGCCTTAGCTGGGGCTCTGAGACTTTCTCCCTACATGCCCCTTCTATCTCCTCTTCCTTCCCTCGCGTGCGTTGCTGCTGCGTGGAAGTACCCCTCATACGCGTGTTTCGAATTTCTTTCATCGTACTGAGTGTCCCTGAATTCTTGACTTTCGTTTGCTTTTCTTGTGGTGACTATGTTATGTTGCCCCCAGATCCAGTGTCTTGTTGTATTCTCATGAAAAAAAAAATGTAGCGAGTTACCTCAGCCTAATTGTGTCACCCCGTGGCTAAGAGATTATCTCTTACGAGTATTAAATGCCGGCTGTACACATTCGTGAATATAACAAATAGGGCTGTTGTTACGAGAAAAGATGTAGGCATTTAAAAACTAATTTGACTGCTCTCTATTGCAGTAAGCTGCGTCAGGGCGACCCCACGTCTACCACCATATACGAAAGGACAGCATCATTGCAGCCTAAATCTGCCTCCAAGTCCACCAAGAAGAGGCCAAAGTTAATTCGATAAGGCGCCGCGTTATGACTCCTCCTCCCAGCCTAAGTCAACTGCAGTCTTTCTCAAAAATCACTCATGTTTGCTAGCGGCCCCACTGCAAACTTCGCCCACCGTGTTTCCTTTCTTTTTCTTACTTCTAGTAATCTTTGCCTGATCTTCCTCTTCTTTTCGACTTTCTGCCCCTTACTCGTTTATCCTTGTTCGTGACTTTGCTTGAGATGCGCTGTGTCCCTTCTTCCTGTCTTTTGTCACCGTTCTAACGATAATGAAAACCTAACATTTTTCACCATAATAATTTTACTAATAAGGATACTAATTATCGCCATCCCCACTTTGCTGCACCTTTATTAGCCGTCGCACGATCCCCAGAAGAAAGCTCACCGACCAAGTCTGTGGCACCCTTGCTCCCTCCTGCTGCATGAACATCACGTAGCTACGTCGGCAATAAAAAAAAAACCTCCTTATTTACGGTAAGGTGGGCGAGCTGGTCGAACAGATAAGTCATGAATAAAACTAAACCGGTGAGCTTCACAGCACGATCATCAGAAAGATGCTCGAATATACCGGTAACTAGATCAAGATGTACCCGCTGACAGAAATAAATCCAGGACAACACCTTGGTTGCATATTAGGGTAGATCGTTTTTTGAACTTTTTGATTTTCCATAGTGCTAAGTTCGGAAACGTTGCCAAATGAGGAGAAAAAACTTGTGTTAAAAGCATGTTTTCCTAGACACATATCTTCTACCGCCCAAGACCCATGAAGTTTGAAAAAGTGCTCTTGTGCATAAAAAAAAAATTTCTTTTGTACAATAAACAATAGTTAAACATCAGAGAAACACGCAGGCAAAGTTTCATGCAGCTCGTGCAACGCTAAGTGGGTAAAACGGGGGGATGAAGGGGTTTAAATTCTGCCTGTGAGCTTCAATATCTAGCGACAAATGTCATATTCTGCAGCACTGATAGAATCTACATGGATGTTTAATAGAAGTAAGGGCGGCTGTGCTCCCTACCTCCATGTAGATTGCATCAGTGCTGCAGAAAATGCTATTTGACGCTAGATATTTAAGCTAACAGGCAGAATTTAATGAGAAGCCCGGCCCCCTTCATCCCCCTGTTGTACCCACTCAGCGTTGCACTAGCTTCATAAAACTTTTCCTGCGTGTTTCTCTTATCTTTAACTACTGTTTATTGTACAAAAGGAAAACAATTCTGCTTAGTATTTTATCTAGAGCAGAGGTCCTCAACCAGCGGTAAATTTACCCCTAGGAAGTAAATAATTGAAGTACTTGACATGAGACCTACACAATAAAAAGGATCTTTCTTTGTTTCTCTGTCACTTTATGATGGCTATGATTGTTTTTTTATGTATGGGAGCAGGGAGGTAAATGGTTGAGAACCCCTAATCTGGAGGATTCGTCTTCATCACACGGGGTGATGTGCCCATCCGTCTCCAGCGATGTGACAGCGACACAATGTAAGCTGCATTTTACTCTGCAGTGGGGGCCTTCAGTGCCTCTCAGCGTGTTGTCGCGTGAGCTTGTGCTGGGAGTTTTCTTGCTGTGTCAAGTATTCATTACAATTGACTTGGGAAGAGGCAACTGTGAATTTTGAAGTGCACGGAGTCAATAGATTTCTTGCACTGATTGGTGTCGACAGAGAAGGTATCGCATCAGATGAAAGGGAGAGAGACTCCTCGGACTTTTAAATATAATCGTAATATTTTTGTACGATGAGTTGACCGGCCTAAATGGGTCACTAATGATGATCTTGTTTTGATGTTGCTGGCGTCTCACCGGAGGTTACATTTCGAAAAATGTTGTCTTGAAACATGCACGCTTTGACGAGCAGTGCCTAGCTGTCTTGGCTGGCTCATGCAGCACCGAAACTGCACTTCTTCCCTTTGGGGCACAGAAAGGTCTGCTGGCTTTAAGTAGGTTTTTATCGGTAACTATTCGCCTAAAGCCCCGAAATCCTGTATGGATTCGGTTCGAGAGTGAAGGTTGCAGTATCTAGTCCGCTTGCTAAGTTCTCGGTTTGCTAAAAACTGCAAAAAATCTACTTTAGCCATTACCCATCAAATTACAATAAGGAAGCGTTAAAAAAAAATACACCTAGCCAGAATCGAAGTCTGCACAAACCATCACACAAACAGTAGTGTGTGCAGAGGATGCGTAGTTTTCTTTAGCATTGCCATTGTGTTGACACACCAGGACACCTGTACAGAGTACTTGGACTCCAGCTTTGGGTAGAACATGAGGGTTAGAAAGTATACCCAGAATTTTTTACGAACTAGGATTACTCCGCGAAGGGTTTCTGAGCCTAAAATAGCTTTGTGTTTTAGCAGTTACGTGTTTTTTTAGCTTTGGACCGTTGTACCATGTCTTTATTTTACTAGGATAATTGATTTGTTACATTGTATAGGTATACAACGGTTAGTTCGATATGTGTGTTTTGGCCTCAGGGGCATATTTTGGCGGGCCCTTTCCTTGCCTCCATATGTTTAGGCATCACGCACCCAAGGGTACCGACTGCCTTCTCCGCAGGGGATGTAGCATCTGGCCTCAGTTCCTGCTGAGAAAGTTAGTTTTGTAGACTTAGGGAAGTTCTCTATATTTCCCCTTCTGTTCCGCGAGGTGGGCCGCCGAATGGTGGTAAGCGACCCATCCCATGGGACTCCTATCTGCTCCCGTGTGGGGGGCCACGGAAGGGACCCCNAGATATTAAAGCTCACAGGTAGAATTTAATGAGAAGCCCGGACCCCTTCATCCCCCTGTTCTACCCACTCAGCGTTGCACTAGCTGCATAAAACTTTGCGTGCGTGTTTCTCTGATGTTCAACTGCTGTTTATTGAACAAAATAAAAAAAATGTTAAAAAAATTTTTCGACCACAACAGCACTTTTTAAACTTCATGTGTCTTGGGGCGGTAGAATATATCCGTCAAGGAAAAAATGCTTTTAACACAAGTTTTTTCTCCCCATTTGGCAAAGTGTCCGAACTAGCCACTGAAAATAAAAAAAGTTGAAAAAACGATCTACCCTAATATATATACAACCAAGGTGTTGTCTTGTGTTTATTTCTGTCAGCGGGTATATCTTGATCTAGTTACCCGTATATTCGAGTATCTTTCTATCTCTCTAATCATCGTGCTGAGAAGCTCACCGGTTTAGTTTTATTCATGACTCATCTGTTCGACCAACTCGCTCATAGCCTACTGGTGATTATAATTATTAAGGGGTGCTGGTGTACTTTATTGTGAGGAGATCTTTCTCTGGGGAGGGGGGGGGGAGCATAAGGTTAGCTGCTGATCAGAAGTACGCAGTCTATGTCTGGGAACCTTTAACGACTGAGCTCATTTTTTGTTTGCGGTATTGTCGGCCAGCCTGCGCTAATGAGAGTAATCCTTTTCTGGAGGATCCCATAAGATGCCGCCTACCTTAGACTCACTTACGTGGCATATTACCCTTTTGCTCACTGTGTTTCTGTGGTTTATATATGTATTCTACTTCTGCTGATGATTTTTTTATGTTCTTCCTTTTTCTGGATTTACCGTTCCTATCCACGCTGGTCCAGTTTTTGCATTCTCTCGTGTATGGGTTCCACGCTTTCTATTTTTATATTGTGCATTATTACTTTCCTCTCATTGGTTTCCATTCTCTAAACGAACAATTCTGCTTAGTATTTCATCTAGAGCAGAGGTCCTCAACCAGCGGAAAATTTACCCCTAGGAAGTAAATAATTGAAGTACTTGACATGAGACCTACACAATAAAAGGATCTTTCTTTGTTTCTCTGTCACTTTATGATGGCTTTGATTGTTTTTTTTTTATGTATGGGAGCAGGGGGGTAAATGGTTGGGAACCCCTAATCTGGAGGATTCGTCTTCATCACACGGGGTGATGTGCCCATCCGTCTCCAGCCATGTGACAGCGACACAATGTAAGCTGCATTTTGCTCTGCAGTGGGGGCCTTCAGTGCCTCTCAGCGTGTTGTCGCGTGAGCTTGTGCTGGGAGTTTTCTTGCTGTGTCAAATATTCATTATAATTGACATGGGAAGAGGCAACTGTGAATGTTGAAGTGCGCCGAGTCCATAGATTACTTGCGCTGATTGGTGACGACAGAGAAGGACTCGCATCAGATGAAAGGGAGAGAGACTCCTCGGACTTTTAAATATAATCGTAATATTTGTACGATGAGTTGACCGGCCTAATTGGGTCACTAATGATGATCTTGTGTTGATGTTGCTGGCGTCTCACCAGAGGCTACATTTCGAGAAATGTTGTCTTGAAACCTGCACGCTTTGACGAGCAGTGCCTAGCTGTCTGGGCTGCCTCATGCAGCACCGAAACTGCACTTCTTCCCTTTGAGGCACAGAAAGGTCTGCTGGCTTTAAGTAGGTTTTTTATCGGTACCTATTCGCCTAGAGCCCCGAAATTCTGTATGGATTCGGTTCGAGAGTGAAGGTTGCAGTATCTAGTCCGCTTGCTAAGTTCTCGGTTTGCTAAAAACTGCAAATAATCTATTTTGGCCATTACCCAATTACAATAAGGAAGCGTTAAAAAAAATACACCTAGCCAGAATCGAAGTCTGCACAAACCATCACACAAACAGTAGTGTGTGCAGAGGATGCGTAGTTTTCTTTAGCATTGCCATTGTGTTGACACACCAGGACACATGTACAGAGTACTTGGACTCCGGCTTTGGGTAGAACATGAGGGTTAAAAAGTATCTATACCCAGAATTTTTTACGAACTAGGATTACTCCGCGAAGGGTTTCTGAGCCTAAAATAGCGTTGTGTTTTAGCAGTTACGCGTTTTTTTTTAGCTTTGGACCGTTGTACCATGTCTTTATTTTACTAGGATAATTGATTTGTTACATTGTATAGGTTTTCAACGGTTAGTTCGATATTTGTGCGTTTTGCCCTTAGGGGCATATTTTGGCGGGCCCTTTTCTTGCCTCAATGTGTTTTGGCATCACGCTCCCAAGGGTACCGAGTGCCTTGCTCCGCAGGAGATGTAGCATCTGGCCGCCGTTCCTGCTGAGAAGGTTAGTTTTGTAGAGTTAGGTAAGTTCTCTTTATTTCCCCTTCTGTTCCGCGAGGTGGGCTGCCGAATGGTGGTAAGCGACCCATCCCATGGGACTCCTATCTGCTCTCGTGTGATGGCCACGGAAGGGACCCCCCGCACGAGTGTTCACTTTCTTCTGTCTTCTTCTCTTTTCGTTTTTCGTCTCCTCTGCACCGCACGGCTAAGCGATTTCGTTCGACCGAGCCGTGTGGAGTTGGAGATGCTCGCGCCTTATTTCCTGCCAGACATGGTGCACCTGTCTTAGACTGTTCTAATAGAACTCATTTGAGTTCGACTCAACTTCTAAACTATATGATACAAAATTGGATCGCTCTTATATATAGTCTTTGTATCTAATGCGGCGGGACAACCCACAATATATTAATAACAATAATATTTGTGTGTTTAGTTGGCACGGAACTTTGTAAATACTTGAATTGCATTGGTATTGTTGATGTAGCGTCTTTATTTCTGTTGTGGCTTATGTGGAAACCACATAGAAATGACCGGAAATGGCCCTTAGTTCAAATATCCTGTTTTCATGTAATT
This sequence comes from Parhyale hawaiensis, assembly GCA_001587735.2. Classification (NCBI taxonomy): domain Eukaryota; kingdom Metazoa; phylum Arthropoda; class Malacostraca; order Amphipoda; family Hyalidae; genus Parhyale; species Parhyale hawaiensis. The sequence goes on from LQNS02000227.1 coordinate 5,712,092, forward strand.
TTTTCTTTTTATTTAATTGCAAGCAGCGTCTTCCCCGCTGCCAGCTGAAATGTGAACAGTACAGACAAAAGTGCAGAGGTTATTGTCAATTTTCCATTATTTTATTTCTTGCTTGTGGTTTGTCCTCACAGGCCAGAGGATTTGTAATAGGTTAGGCTAGTTACGTTTGCCCATCATAGGTTATGGGGAGAAGCGACTCCCGGGCTATGTGGACTACCCTTAGCCGTAGCTGGGCCTTCGGGAAATGTTTTCTTCTGGCTCACTTTGCTTCTTTCCATTCTCGTACTCATGCCGATGAAGTTTTATTCCGTTGTTTCCTAGCATGCTGCTTTCACGCGCTTAGCACTTATGTGGTTACCTCCGCGTGCATGAGTTCCGCGTTTCTGTCGACATACTCTACGTCTCTTCTCTCGTCCTCTGTGAGATCGCCATTATTGCGGAAACTGAGGCGTCCAGTACTTAATACAACTACCTAATGTCATGCGATTTCATTTTTCTGTTTCATGGCATCAACTGGAAATACTTCGCGAATTTTTTCCATTGTAATGTCGTAGAAATAAATTTGAACTGTATTTAGACTAAATCATATTTGTACGTACGTTCTCTCTTCCGTTTTACAGCATCGAGCTGAGACACAACGAGGCTCTATTCTATTGTAGTCCGAGCTAGCGCTCATCTCCAACTGCCCCGTTGTTTCTTTAAGAATTGGCAATAGATTTGTTTATTTAATAGAAATTGAAGTGTTGCGTTATCTGTACTTGACGTTACCACCTCTCTACAGAGGTATTTTTTATTTTGGTGCTGATTTGTTCGCTATGTGGAGGTCAGATGTTCTATCCTGAGCCAGGGATTATAAGTCTTGATGTTCGGGAGTGCAACGTCAGCATTTCTGTCGTTCATAGTCACTTCAGGGAGGGGGAGCATCGTTTTTGATTGAGCATTCCGACTATGTCGCCGTATTTCGAACGGTCTGGAGTCGTCTGCAGCCGTGCATTTCATTGGATCCTAGTGTGGGGATAGTCTGGAGCACGAACAAGTGCATGTGATTTTCCTAACCGGGGTGTAGATACTGTAAGGCAACTTTACCCTTTGACGTAGTCGGAAAAATTCTTCGCGCTCATTATTATAACTATTATTGTTATTATTATTAA
>LQNS02000227.1:5774642-5791803 GCA_001587735.2 Parhyale hawaiensis
TTCTGCCTATCACTTTCAATGGAGCTTGAGAGGACGACCAGAGCCTCCAACCTGGGCTAAATTCCGCCTATCTATTTCGTTAAGAGCGTGACACCGAACATATAAATATATATATAAACACACGACGGTCATTCTTAGTATTAGATTCAGAAGTTTAAGTCTCTGTTTCCACAACAAAGGCGATGTCACAGAGGAAGAATGAAGAGACACATAGTGTGAAGATAGACACGTAGAACCCATGCACAAGGGTGTTACCACACAGGATCAATGCGCATGGGAACAGTAAGTCGAGAAAGAAGAGGAAGAACAGATGGAAGAAAGATCCGTAGGAATAAAAGGTGGGAAGGAAGCAAAGTGGGCACGAAACACAGACAAGACGATCGTGATGACGACCCAACGGGTCACGGGTCGTCTAGTAAAACTTGAAAACTCTGGTAATCTAGTGTGTTTGCTTCTATGTCATCCTGTACACAATCTTTGCTATAAGATGGAAAGAAATTCGAGCGTTGAAAACTTAATAAGACTTTATCATGTGGGATGCACCTGAGCTGGGTAGCATTGCCAGAGTGGCTGTCTGAGGCAGCTGCCTGACGAGCTCAGTTTTCGTAGTCACTTTAAGAATAAGAGACACATTTGAGTGGGCTGCACCCTCACATGAGCCCCTTATTAAACTATAAGCAAGTTTGAGGGACCTGCTGGCAAATCATTATCGTCCAAGAGTCAGGACGAGATGGATACTTAAGAAGCGTCGTAAATTGGATCCCGATTGCTACATATACTCGTGCATCGAGTGCACAAAAACTGAAGTGCAGAAATTGTAGTCGTGTGGCCAGTATCAGCAGCTAGAGCGACCAATAGCATCAGTCTACAGTTTTGGACGCTAAAAGGAATATCAGCATGCATTTACTCCTCGGCAGTACTTTTACTTCAGAAACAATATTCGTCTCCCTGTACATTGGTACTTGCAAAATCTAACATAACCTACTCCGAGTCCACAAATCGAGCAAAAATGGAATATCCAGGAGAGGTTTCTAGTGACCCAATGGGTCACGGGCAGCCTAATGAAAATATAAATGTATTACGGATCTGGTTTTGAAGAATTTCGTGCCCTCTTCCTGTATGAGGCTAAGACATCAATGTATGTTCCAGTGTTGATAAAATAAACGTAATTGTTTGTAAATGAACTAGTGGAATCCATGGTTTAGACATATGAAAGTAAGTAGCAAATTTAAAGTGCACAGACAGGCCCTGTAGTTTATTTATTTGTTTATTTTTTTAAGCGTTAAAGCCAGTTGACATAGGCTTTCAACCGACTTCATTAATTTGTTTCGTTGATACTATTTACCCCCGTTAGAAAATACATAATTTTTTCACTGTTTTTAATTTTTATATTAAAACTCGAATTGGCCTGCATGAGTTGGAATTCATGCAAGTGCTTAAAACGAAATTGCAGTTTAAAATAAGATTCAGGTGCAGCACAACTGATTTTCTTCTCTGTAGCGTGTTTTATACGTCTGCGAAAAGCGGCATATATGTAATAATCACAGGTTGTTTGTATCACTATATATGTATTTATACATAGAGTGTCCGCGCTATCAAAAGTGATTGCGAGGAATTTGTGATGACTAGAGACAGGATTTAAGGGCATTATTTTGAAAGGGCATAAAAGGCATAAAAATATGCCTTTATGGATAAGGGCATAAAAATATGCCTTTAAACAATAACTGTATATAAGCATATACGTACATGAAACAATGACTACACACTGCGGTTCCTTGTTCACTTCGCTCTAGTTCTTAATACGTCTCCTTGCTATTGACAACTTTCCTTATCTTCAGTAAAGCTACTGCCTAACAATACCTAAGAAAGTAAAAACTGCCAAAGAAGTGGTTGATTCTTGCATGTTGTGACGGTGAAATCAAGATATAAAAGGTGAAGAATATGTGCATATACCTAATTATAGCAGGGTGCCTAAAAATCGTGAATGTTTTGTTTTCCATAAATACTGCACCGGTTGTAGAAAGAAATATAGGTTGAACAGATACATCGATTCTTCTGATGAAAATGTCATTAAGACAATCCGTGAAGCCATCAAAGGGAAGAGAATCTGGGTATACATCGACGAAACTACAGATACCAATTTAAGCGGCGTGCTTTTGCCAACCTATGATAATTGTTGGATTCCTCAGGTAGACATAGCCAGGGAAATTCTTCCTTTTAACCTCGGCAGTCGTTGAGCATACAAACGGCTCTACGATTGTCCAACTCATCAATTCTTCGATGAAACCCAGCTAACAATTTGACGTTGATTCTACATGGATATCAGGTCGTTTGAGACAGAGACAACGTGCTGACAACGTTGTGACAACTTTCATAGCTACTTGAAAATGTCAATTCAGAGCAGATAACGTTGTTAGCGCGTCGTATCACAACGTACTAAGGGACCGCCCAGCGTAAGGTGCTAAGGACGTGCCCAGCACCTTGTTAGCACGTTGTGATACGACGTGCTAACAACGTTATCTGGAGTTCACAAATCAACGTGCATAGTACATCGAGCCACGGCTCACCAAGCTGATCCTACGTCGTTTGTTAGTGGGGAATTAGCATGGCCCCATGAAATCTCGTATGACTGCCCTGCTCTTCGCAACGGATGCAACTCCGTACATGAAGAACGTTGCACGGTCCCTGAAGGTTCTGTATCCCAATATGATACATGTAACCTGTTTGGCCTATGGACTCCACAGGATTTCCGAGGAAATCAGGCGTCTGTTTCCGACAGTGAATCGTCGTATTGCGAATGGGAAGAAATTTTCCGGAAGGCTCCTGCGCGGACTATCCTGTTGAAAGAGCTCAAGCCGAACCTGGCCCTTCCTCCTCAGCCAATTCTAACTCGTTGGTGAACTTGGATATCTGTTGCTCTCTATTATGCAGACCACTATGAGGACTTCAATCAAGTGGTATCTCTTATGCACCCCAACAAAGCCGCAGCCATTCAGATTGTGCAGGAAATTACGGGAAGTGATGAAGTCAAAACTACCTGGCTTATGTAAAAGCTCACTTTGCTCGTGTTATCAACAGTATTGAAATTCTAGAAACCCGTGAATTGAAAAGAAATGGGGGTATTGAACGAGTTTGACTCTGTGTTTCGTCATTTAACTTTTACCTATGGAACTACTGGTGCTACTGTCAAATCGAAGTGTCAACGAGTTGATGCTGACAACGAAGGACTCGTCGAACTCCGCCATATTCGAGGCATTCTTGAGAGAAATCCGGAAACTACTATAATCGCTACAGCCCGACAGAATTAACAGCTTTTTGTATGCCCTTAAATCCTCCGTACAACTTAAACCCAGCTTTTCTGCTTTTCGAAATATTTACTGACAATTTGAAGAAACTATTAGTTATTGGCTCATACGAATGTAACAACCCCAATTAAATCATTAAAACTTTGCCGTGTTTGGGCTTCATTCCTTAAAGTTTGAAGTATTATAGCTGCAGTATTATTTAGGCAGGACTTAGTAGCCAACAGGGGTGGGTGGAAGTTGGTTTTTACATCGTCGGTTCATTAGCTGCTTTTTTAACACCATCACTATTAAATGTGATTTTTTCTCATGGTATTTTTTCATTCTTTATTTGTACCGATACTCACTTTCTTAATGCGAATTATTATTTTTTAGGATCTACCGATTAGGTAGGCATTCTCTTTACGTGTCTCTTTTCTTCTACTGGTACAATCAATGGCAGACGTACGGAATGTGCAACTAGATCTGACCAACATCTTTCACTGGACATCGGTGAACAACATGACCTTCAACGAATCAAAATTTGAACTATTACGGTACGGAAAAAACCTCTCCCTTACTGAATCTATGTTCTACACGACGAGAGATGGGAGCGAAATCGAGGGAAAGCAAATTTTAAGAGATCTTGGGGTGAGAATGCAAGATAATGCCACTTTTGAAGATCACGTGGCTCGAGTTGTTACTATAGGCAAGAAGTGGAGCGGATGGGTGCTTCGAACTTTCTCTTCATGAGAGGCAGACACAATGATCACCTTATGAAAACAACTAATACTACCGAGGATTGAATACTGTTCACCTCGTTGGATGCCAAGCAAACGGAAAGAGTTAGACCGCCTTGAGGCTATCCACTGCCAAAATCCGGAGCCTGCAAAATTTAAACTATCACGAAAGACTTGCTCCACTTCAAATGTACTCCATTCAAAGGAGATTCGAGCGCTTTACGATCATATATGTCTGGTAAATTCTAGAAGGCATTACTGTCAACGTCAATGGACGAATCCAGGCCAGACACTCAGACCGTATTGGTTGTACTTGTGACGTGCGAATTCCGTTTAAAACTGGTGGTGATGCAATGACCACAAAGTATTCTAATAGTTTCGCGGTTCGGGGGGCGAGATTATTCAACAAAATGCCACTTCACATCCGAAATGTCACCGGTACAGAGACGATGAAATTTAAAAACTTACTGAACGCATGCTCTCTGAAAGTGCCAGATAAACCTGCTGTAAGCGGCTACGTGAACTGTGGGGATGACTCGCTGTTAGCCATCCCGCTGGTCACGGACTGCAGTATCATCTCTGCGCAAGATGGGATGCGTGCATAACGCCACCTGGACCTCGTCCGAAGTATCATCAAGTAATTAAGTAAGTATACTACTGTCACATTTTTTTCTGGCCGTCCTCATCAGCCGGCGCTGGCCACTTCGGTGTGCAGTAGGTACGGGAGGCTACAGAAAGCGTATGCTTTGTGGTCTCTGTCCAGACGTTCGCAAAATACCAAATGACGATGCAGGGTCTGGGACAGAATGTCTACCTCTCCTAAAATCTCAGAGCATGAGTATTTCTTTAGAACGTTACTATTATTCTATTAGATATAGTCCGTCAGCTGAGGAAAACCTACCAAATGAAGCACCTACTTGACGAATTGCAAATTTATCTGCCGCACAAATTGAGCAAGAGTTGCTATAGTTGTTTGATGAAACTAGGACTATATGCGCTATTCAATGATACCTCATTCCTTGTATCAAAGATAAAACTTCAAGCACTAACAGAAAATAAAATAACTTGACGCTAGAAAATGCGGTAAATTATACTTCATCTTTATTCACACTTCAAACGAAATGGCACGAGCGAAGATATTAAAAGATATCGTATCACCTTTTCATGCAGTGAATTGACGCTGGCAAACAAGCTTCGAGTGGAGATACGTACTGTAATTAAAGGTGCGATCTGATTCTCGGTTTGAAGAATCAGATTTTTCAAAAGTATCTTCCGTAGTCAGGATACAGAATTCAATCCCATAAGCAGTTCCGACGATGGGTTCTGAACCTACAAAATCGACAATCAGATCGCACATGTAATAGGGTCCTAACTAATGACGGCGCTATAGATAGAAGAGCATTAAAGTCCTACACAGTAAAATGCTTGATAACTTCATAGCTCCTTCTTGATTTGTTTTTAGTTTGCATTTTGTGGTAGAACTCACATAGGACCACGACCCTCCAAAGTACGGAATTATAAACAAAATTAACAATGAAATTCAAAACATCGAAGGAAACGTACACAAATAACGCTATGAAATCCAACATAGATACTTAAAATTATGAATAAATTTATTAATGTGCTATCTTGGACGTAAGGACCTAAATAGCAAGCATAAAGGCATAATAGCAACTGATAAGTTCATAAAACCCATATTTTTAGGGCACAAAGGAATATTTTTCGGGCATTATTGGCATATTATAAGGGCATTAAACCCATATTTGTAAGTCACAAAAGGCATATTTTTCAGGCATAAAAGGCGTATTTTTAAGATCATAAAATCCGGTCTCTAGTGATTACCCTTTTTCATTACTTCCGCCAAGTAGGTTATGTGCATTTAGTGTTTACCATTCTGTCGCTTTGCCAGTTTGTTTATCACCAAAATAACGGATCTTTACAAAATTTGCAGAGCTTTTTAATAAGGTTCGTTGTAACATATGATTAACTTTTGGTGAAGATATGTTCGACCGTTTCTTTGTTTGTCTGCCTTTATTTTCTTCTTACCATAACTTAACAAGTTTTTCTCAGAGTAAATGACCAAATTTTTTATAATCTATTTGTTGGTTCCTATGTTTGTCTCTATGTTTTTTTTATGTTTGTAAGCAAAATGCCTCAAAAAGTTGTGAAAGAATCCTTATGAAATTTGAAGAAATTAGAAGACACGTTAAGAGACATAAATGATCAAATTTTGGCGATTATCGGTTGATCTGTTTGTGTGTTTGACTAATGATTGCCAGAAAATTTATTACCGATATAACTCTAAAACTTGTGAACGGATCTTCAAGAAAATTACAGAAGCTGTCACTACTCTCAAAAGGCACAAGTGATTAGATTTTGGTGCTGATACAAAGGGACTGATAGTTTCAGAACTAATTTGAACTTTTCGTTCCCATTGTCTTGCCTGGCGGCAGTATGCGCTCTCAGAGAGCTCTAGTAAGTCTAAATGATTATACTTTCGTTGATCAATTTACAGATGCCAATTTAAAAGAAAATAGAGATGGGTGTACACGGCTTCACAATTAGCGAGCATTGAAACTCCTGAGATGAAATGGTAAGAGTAAGAAATGATTAACTTCTTGTGAAAATCAGTTCATTTGTTTGTCTATTTGTTTATCTGCCTAGTTATTCTTTGTACCATAACTCAAAAAGTTGTTGATTGATTTTTAAGAAATTTACATTAGTTAGGTAACCTATATTATCAAGAGTAAATTACCAAATTTGTGTAATCTGTTCGTTTGTTTCTGTGCTTGACTTTATTTTTGTTGGCAAAATAACTCAACATGTTACGAACGGATTTTTATTGAATTTACATGCAGCATATCCTTGATACATCTGTGTTGCGTATAATGAATAACGGACAAAAAGTTTTGAAGTTCCTGCTTTGAAAATGACATCCGCTGAGAAAGTCGAAAGCTTGGTTAAAATAAAAATGCAAAATCCAGATAATGCATTATATGAATAAAACTGAGCAATGGTTTATTAGGTATAACACGAGGAGTAAATGATCTGTTCATTCGTTCTTTTGTTTATCTTTATTTTATTTTATGTTTGTTTGCAAACGGATTTTCCTGAATTTTACGTGAGTTGTTTGGAATACCACGACGAGTAAATGATCACATTTTGGTTGGTGATGATCGGCTGATCTGTTTGTGTGTTTTACTGATGCTTGCGAGCAACAAAACTCGAAATGGTGTCAACTGATTTTTAAGAAAATACAGAAGCTGCTATTACTGTCAAAAAGCACAAATGACCATATTTCGGCGCTGATAAAAAGAAAATCATAGTTTCAGATCCAATTTGAATTTCTTCTTTCGCGTTACTTTTCTTGGCGGAGGTATCGAAGGTGCTTGAGTTTCGATTTGGTATCATGAAAACGTCAGGATATTATATCTGTTCAATGGTTCTTGCTTAGCGAAAAGCTATCGTCTTAGAAAACAAACAAACAAATATCATTTATTATCTCGTATACTGGGTACAATGGATACACCTATCGAGGTTTTCTTTTTGCCTTAATTCTAGAATTTTGAAGATCCAGTTGTGTGAAGAGCAGGAGAAGCAGTCCGTGCTGAGAGTCAATTTAGGATCCCTCATCGTGCGTCGCCTGGCCTCTCGATGCTGGAGTGCTACACGCAGTGTAAATCCGTAGCGCCGTCCGGGGAATCGAACCCGGGCCTCCGTATTTGCGATGCCGAAAAGTTGGAAGAGTAATGAAAGTAACAAATCTATTTGTGGGAGAGACTCAGAGTGTTAGAGGAAGCTTCAGATGTCTTCAGTGCTTTGATTTAAACTATAGCAATGCCATAAGTGCATTCAAATATAAGGTCGCCCTATACTTTTGCTATCGACTGTAACCTGGCTTAAGGCACCATCTCGAAGCGTGACAAAAAATAAATAAAATAAAAAACGAACAGGCCAACAATGAAACAAACGGTTATATATGCATCTGTCATCATTATATTGTAGACCTTTGAATAAAAATTACAAACAGAAACGATTTGTTTAGACGGCAGCCGCGGACTACTGTGGAACAGAAAAACTGTGCGCTCGCCGAAATGGAATTGGCTCCAGTGACAGCTGTACACAAATACCCAGTCTGTCCCAGACTTTTCCCTGCGTAGGAATACATTTGGGAAAAGAGCCCTGGTTGCAAGAGCACAAAGAGCTCTGGTAGCAGAATAACCCAGCATGGTATGAATATAATTAAGAGCTGGCAGCCAAAAGCCACCATTAAAGCACCTTTTGGTTGCTTTTGTAGAGTCCATAAGTGACTTGCTGTAGTTTCATAATAAACCTACTAACATATTCCGTATCAAATATCAATACGTAGATTTCTCCTTTCTTAAAGTGTGTATTTCCATCATTATTATTTTGGTGGGCTCTGTATTCTTCTAAGCACATTACAGCTTGATGTAGGCGAGGGTGTCCAGCCAACAGTACGGTGCGTGTGTGTCCGCACTCTCTGGTCGGGGTTCAGTCACCGTTGAACCTAGAGTGTCTTTGCATCATCACACAATATTTTGCTATAATGCGGGCTGTAGGTTTCTGCAAAGACTTATTTTTTTTTCCAGTTAATACGAAATTTTACAAAAGAAGCGTCACATGTACTTGCCAGCGTCTGTCTCGTCTTCTCCCTCACCTGATATCGCTGGTCGAAATTTACTTAGCAATGCAGTCGGATGTCAACAACAGAAGTGTGTTTTTGACGCGGGGGGTTCTTTATCGAACGTCTACTCCAAGGATCTCTGTAAATTACATGACAACAAGGCAAACGTTTTCGAGATTTTAAAGTCAGGCAGCAGCAGTCAATCGTTCATATGGAAATCTGCACCAGAAACGAAAACAATGAAAGTGTCGCTCCCAAACTCTACCAGTTTGACGGCATGGTACACTAGCATACAAATGTTAAATCAACTACAACAAAAGCATATATATATATAAAACTAGAACGCCTTGCGGCGTAAGGCCATCACCCACGACGGAGGCAAATTCAACGCCGTCATTTTTATGGCCAGCATACTCTAGAATTTTTCCATTTTTTACATCTCAGTCAACCCATCTGACTGCCTAAAAACATAATTATTATTATGACTCAACTCTTGCCTCTTTTAGAGTGGACAGGCAACAAAATTCAACGCTGTCGTTTTTGATGGCCACCTAATCCTAGTTTTTTGGCATGGTTCACATCTAGGTTAACTCACCAGACTCCCTGCAAAAAATTATGAACATTGCTAAACTCCTTCTACCACTTTTTGGGTGGACAGACAAATATATAGATATATTTACAAATATAATATTCAAATCTTCAACACAACAATATCACCTCTCGCACTTTGTTCGCTGGTGATAATAGGCATTGCTCTTATTGTAGCCTATCGATTCTATTATGTTTCTGCTGACACAGGACTGTGTTTGAAGGCATTTAGGAAGGTGGCCGTTGCAGTTGTCTAAAAGAGTACCTGTTCTACGTTCTCCTAAACTGTCCTAGTTTTCAACGTACCTCATCTAACACTATTGTAATCTAACGTGCTTGACCAAATCCTAACATACCTAACCTAACCTACTGAACAGAGATCGTCAGAATCGCGGCTCAAAGGTCCACCGTTAATTCAAAGTAGCATCTGCTGACGCCTAAAAAAGCATCTTATCAGCTTCTAAGCTCTCCGACGCCAACCCCACATCCTGAGTTCATTTTTATTTGCTCTCCGATCCACTCGTTTCTGTCCTAAATACTCAAACGAAATGACCAAGAAAAACCGATTCCACCGCGTCAAGTGGCTTCGCACGCTCAGGAGGAATATAAAACAAATGCCCTGCTATTGCACACTCGTCGGAAGCAGAGAAAAAAGAATTATCGCTCCCGAGAGAATTTCGAGAAAGACTCGCTGATGAGACATTATCGCAATGGAAAATATTTCTGTCAGGACAATGATGAATGCTTATGGCGAAAAGCTTTTAGCTCAGAACTCGACGGGATACGGTAAAAATGCTGCAATCTTTGCAAGCGCTGCAAAACGAGGTGAAAACAGCCTTTCTTGGCCGAGTAAATTGGACAGCGTGCCTTGGTCGTATTGCTATTGCCTTTCTAAGATGGTAATAATAGTGCTTTGCAATTCTCTGGAATTATTCAGCTGCACGCTCAGCAGCCTGTCAGAGACTATCTCATGTGGCTAGGGTGAGTGCGGATGGCCTATCTACACATTAAAGTTGCTCGCCAGCCACATTAATGTTTAACAGTTGTGCAGCAAAAGTGTGGGTGTATTGGTGACAGCAGAACGTGGCGATCATCCAACAAAATCTGTGGGAGCTGAGGTTCCAGTGATCATTATTATTATTATCGAGGGGATTTCACTACCCAAATGGAATCGGTTGAGCGATGTTCAGTTCTACTCTTTGGCGCCGGGTCGCATCCCGTGACCTAAGGCTCAGAGCACTTTGCGAATGATGTGCGCTGTTCGAAGTAGAGCGCTCCTCTGGCTGGTTCCAATGACCACTAGAACGACGTCCACCTTCATCAGCCACAGTCTCTGGAGTTCGATGGCAAGGTCACGCTACTTTTCCTTTTCCTTCGCTTCCTTGTCCACAATTCTGGACCCGAAGAGGAATAAAAGTGAAATACTCGATCAGTTTCCATCCTCTTGTCCCAGTAGATCTGCACGGCTTCGTTTACAACCACGGGCACGGGTTCGTGCTCATACCACCTCTCACTGACCGGGAAGTTATGGATTCGCAGGAGAGTCTAGTGAAGGTATCGGGCAACTTTATCGTGCTGCGCTTGTACTCCTTTTGCACCAGCACTCCGCATTCGCTTATCACGTGGTTGATGGTTATGTCCGAGCTCTTGCAAATTCTACAGGTAGTAGGGACGTTTCTCTTCTCGATCTTATTTTGGATGTACCTGGTTCTGAGCGCTTGCTCTTAAGCTGCCAGGATGGTGCCTTCTGTTTCCCGTTTGAGCTCACCTCTCAGAAGTCAGTTCCAAGAGTCTGGTACGATTTTCTCCTGAACAGCTTCGAGGTACTGGCCGGACATCTTCATGCTCTTCCATTTGTTAGTCCGATCGAGGCGCCGTCGCTCTTTGAAATGGTCAGCCGTTTCGGTCTCTTTCAACAACTTCACATCGATTAAGCAGCATGCCCACGGGCCTCGCTCTCCCTGAAGTGGTGGGAGAGAGCTCGTTTTTCCGTTTCAACTCAGTCCTCTACACTGATGAGGCCTCGGCCCCCGCTCTCTTCTGTTAATGTAAACTCTGTATACGCACGATTTTGGATGCAGTGCTTGAAAGATGGTCATGAGCTTCCTGGTTTTGCTGTCCATGTCGGTGCAGTCCTTCTTGGTCCAGTTAATAATGCCGGCAGAATATCAGACTACGGAGACGGCCCAGGTGTTAATGGCCTTGATGGTGTTGCCCCCATTGAGGTGTGATTTCAGAATGAGCCGGAGTCGGGTGAGGTACTCATTCCGAATGGAATCGTTCATCGTTCTGTGGAGAATGGTGTTGTACTCCATGACACCTAGGTACTTGTAACCTGACTCCTCAATATCCTTGATGGTACTTTCTTCGATGGTGATACCCTCGGACGCAGTAACCTCTCCCCGTTTGATGTTAAGGACTCCGCACTTACTGATGCCGAACTGGATCTTGATGTCTTGGAGGTACTGATGGACTATATCAGGAGCTGCTCTACTTGGTCCTTTAAGTTGGCGTAGAGCTTCAGGTCGTCCATCTAGAGCAGGTGGTTGAGCTTTATGGCACGGCTGTAGTTGTAGCCCTGGCCGGCCTTGTTTAGTGTCTTGGAGAGGTGGATCATGGTCAGGACAAATAGCAGTGGAGATAGGGATTCGCCCTGGAAGATGCCACGCCTGATGCTCACCTCGCCGAGGTGTTTATTGGCGCTTGTGAGCTGGGTCTTCCAGTTATGTATGCTCGTCGCGATCAGATTGCGGATATTGCCGGCTATGCCGTAAATTTCCAGGCATTCTAGGATCCAGGAATGAGGTACCATGTCGAAGGCTTTTTTGTAATCAACCCAAGCCATGCTTAGATTTTTCTTTTTGCTCCTTTCATATTTCGCAAGGAGCTAATCGACGAGCAAATGCTTCTTCGTACCCCTTGTGTTCCTGCGGCATCTTTTCTGTTCGTCGGGTAGGAGCTTTTTTGAGTCCAGCTGTTGGTAGACTCGCTTGTAGATCATACCCGTCAGCACCTTCCACATGAGCGGGAGGCCCGTTTTAGGGCGGTAATTGCTGCCTCCGTGCCCTTTGCCTTGTCCTTCTAGATTAGGACCGTCTTCCCTGTGGTCATTCAGGTGGGCACGGTTCCGCGTTCCATGCATTGATTGACTGTGCAGCAATTCTAGAGTGCAGCGATGTGAAAGTTTATTATCACTATTATTACTGTCTTGAGATGGCATTATTTTAAATTGATGGATACAATGAGAAGCATATTAGAAGTTTGGTTACCCTCGACGCGCGTTTCGCTGTACCTCGGCTCATCAAGTGGGAGGTCGAAGATGGTTGAATTTGAAGACGTTGAAATTTGTGAAAATCTCGGCAAGATGTCCCAGTAAGACGTAGCTGAGATAACGTGGATTCCAAAGCTTTAAATGGAAATTACAAACTAGCAAATGTTTCTTAAATTTTGAAACATTGTCCGCTGCGTCGACTCCAACTACAGCACATAGATGCACCAGGGCGGCAGGAACCTCCTGCACAAGGGCTTCAAAGGTGGCACAACTGCGTGGTAGAAGGCAAAAACACAACCTACAACGATAATTAAATTTTACGAGAGCATCCGGGAGTTGAAAAACGATGGTAGGCCTCTTGATATGTTGAAGCTCTCCAATATGCAGCATACCGATTATTCATTTGCAGTTCCTCCGCCAGCTGTATGACGTAGTGTACTTGCCACAGCTTCTAATACGGCGAAATGCACTTCGTGGGTAACCCAATTTCTAATATGGTTCTCATCGTATTCTTCAATTTAAAATAATGCCATCTCAAGACAATAATTTATATTAGAAGTTGTGACAAGTAGATTACGTCATGCAGCTGGCGGAGGAACTGCAAATGTATAATCGGTATGCTGCATATTGGAGAGCTTCAACATATCAAGAGGCCTGCCATCGTTTTTCAACTCCTGGATGCTCTCGTAAAATTTAATTCTCGTTGTGGGTTGTGTTTTTGCCTTCTACCACACAGATGTGCCACCTTTGAAGCCCTTGTGCAGGAGGTTCCTGCCGCCCCGGTGCATCTATGTGCTGTAGTTGGAGTCGACGCAGCGGACAATGTTTCAAAATTTAAGAAACATTTGCTAGTTTGTAATTTGTATTTAAAGCTTGGAATCCACGGTATCTTAGCTACATCTTACTGGGATATCTTGCCTAGATTTTTGCAAATTCAAAGTCTTCAAATTCGACCATCTTCGACCTCCAACATGATGAGCCGAGGTACGGCGAAACGCGCGTCGTGGGCAACCAAGTTTCTAATATGCTTCTCATCATATTATTATTCAAGATGCACTAAACTGGCGACGTGAGAACAGAGGAAACTCCATAAGGATGACCAACCCCCACGCAACCAGCCCAGCAAGCGAATGCGTAGAATAAAAAGAGAAAGAAGATGAGAGATCACAGAATAGCTCTGTTTATAGATTGCTTAAAGCTGCAATACTCGCACCAGCAGAGGCAGAGCCATCAATATCATTTCAAACTTCTACATATGATGGAAAAAACGAACGAGAATACTGGCTTGCACGGCATCGTACCGGTTCAAAGATAAACTCATGAAGTGCATTAGTATGCCGAGCATACCTCACCCGAGTAAATGGCTCCGGAAGAAAAGCTGCCAATGGATGACTAGGGTCATTAAATATTTTATAGAGAAAGCAGAGCTCACCAACTCCGCGACGATGCGCCAGATCATAAGGCACAACACCATTCAGCATGAACGCACATTGATGAACCACTGTATCAAGCAAACTCAGATGATAATCAGTAGCAGAACCCCAGACTAAGGAGCAGTATTCCAGAAAAAAAAGACATAGCAATGAAAACAGCGACGTGTCAACTCCACCGAACGAATCACCCTCCAAGCACGTCGCATAAGACCAATTTTCTGCCATGCTCGTGAGGCAGCCGAACGGATATGGGGTTCAAACGTCAACTTTGGATCAAAATTGACACCCAAGATTATCAAGTCATCAACCACAGTAAGCGACACACTATCCAGTATGAGTGCTGGAAAAGCAGGTCTCACAGTACGTGACCTAGACACGAGCATGGTTTTAGTCTTGCCTGCATTTAGCCTCATCCCCCACCTAGATCACCAAGAGTCAAGCACTTACAAATCACGCTGAATGGATTCTGAAACCTCTAACCTATTACTAGGATTCTCGCAAACAGCTAGCAAAGTAACATCATGAAGTTGTCGTCGAGTGGTGGGATATGCTGCGAGTTGTGAGCTTCCGCGAGAATACTAGTTCTGCATTTTTGTATTAATAAATTAGTTAGTGATGAGTATCCGTGCTGAACAGGAGTTCAAAACCAATCGTAGAGCGATGTCATGCCGACACGTGAAACTTTCACTGTTACCATATAAAATCGTACTAGGTTTTGCACCGTGGTTAAGGCTTACAAACATGAAAATAAAAATTATATTTAAGGCAATCGACTGATTTTTCTCGAGGGCTTAAACAAAAGAATAGTTCTCAAAACATTTAATAATTCAACGCCATAATCATAGTTAGTAAAAGTTGTATACATACGGTATACGTCTGTACTTTGAAGTTGTGGTGAATGAAATAATGATGTAATACCTGTGTCTTGGAACCTTCTGTTTATTTTTATTTTTTTTTGCCAATTAAACACTTTGGTTTAATCATAGATAAAAAGTTTAACTCCAGAACCCACATTAATGACTTGGGACACAAATTGAGCAAGGAAGTCGATACAATTTCTTTAGTATGCAGCCCGTGGTTCATATATAAGTATTTATTATTATTTCTTCGCTCAAACTGTGTTGTTCCTAAATACTATTTTCTTCGGCGGAGCTCCTCGAGCGTTGTCACGCTCATATCAATGAAGTTATCTGAATACCATCTTTAGACGCAACCGGAGTGTTAAGTGTGATGATAATGAATATAGCAGGTATCCGGAAACAAGCCCCTATAGGAAAAAGTCCCCGAGCCACCCGGAATAGAGCCCCGATAAGGAAATAAGCCCAGCTTTCTCTTGAAGCTATATTTCATAGCTCTATACATTTATTTGAACACAGCATATTTAAGTAAAGTAACTGATATTACGCGAAGCTAAATTTGAACTAGCATTTGCATGTGCGAACGTGGGTCACAGGAACCTTTGAAATAGGTTATGTGAGGTTAAATTAAGTTAGATTTAGTAATGTGAGTCTAGGTTAAGTGAGCTTAGGTTAGGTGAGCTTAGGTTAGGTGAGTTTAGGTCAAGTGAGCTTAGGGTAGGTGAGTTTAGGTTAGGTGAGGCGAGGTTTGGCTAGGTGAATTTAGGTTAGGTGAGGCAAAGGTGGGCTAGGTGAGTTTAGGTTAGGTGACATCAGGTGAGGTAATACCAGGTTAGGAGAGGTTAAATTAGTGAGGTTAGGTTAGGCTTAATGCTTAGGAGCCCAATGCTTACATTTACATTTTGGACTTGTTCTAAGTAAAAAAAAAAACCGGGTATATCAGGTTATGCCTCTACAGGAAGAGAAGAGCGTAACGGGAGGATTCATGAGAAACTGGCATCAAAAAGTGACGTCATCAATGACGTCAACAATGACAAACGCAGCCAATGAATATTTTAATAAATTTGATCAATGTCGTCTGAAAAATCGTTGTCACCTGCGAATTTCATCCCTTAATCTTATAAATAAACGAAGAGAATATATACAAATTGAAAATAAAATTTATCAATAGAATATTGCAGTGGAGGCTTGTGGAAACTTTCATAGCGCTAGAGTCTAAATCTGGGCCGGTGTGGCCCCTGATTTATTTTTATTTATTTATTTTTTGAAGTGAGGCCTTATTTACACTTCATATTCAGTTACAGCAATCTTTAAACATCAATATATCTATGATAATATAGAGGCTTGAATTCAACAGGGCAATCATTGAGCCATTGTTTTCATGATGGCATAAGAAGACATTCGCAAGAGATATTCGGGGGCTTTTTACCTCCGGATCATTTTTCAGGGTGCCTCTTTTACTCCGGGGCTTCTTTTCCTCCCCGGGCTTTTTCCTATACCCGATATAGCAATACGTTCGCTTTTTGGTTTCAAATGATGTCAGTTGTATTTATGAATATTTAAACTTCAAAATGCGTATCATTACTTGTTGCTAGATTTCTTTCGTCGTCTCTTGCATTGGAACCAAGGAAATGCTACAAATATTGCAGTTTCCCTCTCGATCAACACAACTGGGACGAAATATTCTATTCTCAAAAATTTACATGCGCAATAGTTGCTGTAGAGAAAAGATCCACCATTTTTAAAACCTCGTCCCTTTTTAACCGAGTCTCACTGCTCTTGTTAGTTCCCATTTCTCCCGGTGTATGGCAGTTGGTATGAGGAATCAGTGCTGAATAATTGTAGGAGAAGGCTTTTTAATTGCCCAAACAATAACGACAACTTTCTTGTGGTTATAAATACACACACACATATATGTATGTAGAAAATTCTAATTGCATAAAGGCGGAAAATTTTTACTATGGTTGCATAGGAATACAATATGCCTATAAATATTTCCAGGATAAATATGAAATATTGCCCCTGAGAAACTCAAACTATGACAGGATGGAATACCCCTCCCTTTCCTGTCCCCTGGCGCCGCCCCAGAGCCGTCACCAAGGGCTGTGGCTCTGTTGGTAGCCTACTGCGTCATTCTGCGCTTTTGAGCCGCACGCAGTGCTCTTCCAGGAGACCCAGCAATTGCCACCGGGTGGTGTCCACTATAAAAAATTATTTTTATAGGTCCGCAATTTCTCTGGCTGTATTCCGTTTATATGGAGGTGGTCTGAACGCAGCCGTACTTTACCAGGGTTCCCGAGCAGCTTAGCGACACATTCATTTTACCCTCTATATCGCTAAGACGTT
>LQNS02000227.1:5880799-5891362 GCA_001587735.2 Parhyale hawaiensis
TGTGGCGCGTGCGGCGTTGCGTCGGGACAGTAGCCTCCTCCGCCCCCGGCGGAGAAAGGGGAGCCTGCTCCCTCACACTCCCCTCTCCAGTAGCATTCACACTAGCGTCGAACTCCTGGCTAACCGATTCCGACGGGTGAGTACCGCGTTCACGAACGGCCCCTGCCTCACCCACAGGAGACCGGACGAGCGAGGTATCCAGTCTAACTGAAGTACCCTTCACGCCGTAAGAAGGGGTAGACTATCTCTATTATGACTCATTTTCATGGTTGCCTTGCAACCCTCAGGCGGCGGGGCACCTTAGCGTCTGCGAAGATGGACTACCTTTTAGGGCTTAAGAGTTCCATCTTCCTCAAGCTGTCGAACGCATTCAACGAGTTGACTCTTCCGCCTGAATCAGCCGTTGGTCTTCTCGTTGGCTACCTTCGGCTTTGATGGTCCTTTTCAGCCATCAGGAGTGCTCGACCCTCCAACTGTAAGTTCGTACGCCTGGTTAAGCTGAGATTCAGCATGATCAGCCGGTGGCCTACAGGAGGTTGACTGAATTAGTCGCCAGTCTTTCGGCAGGTTGTAGTAGGCCTTCGATGTTCTAAGGCTCATCCGGCTCTTGCTACGCATTTCCTCACAACAAGGTCACCTGAAACACCCCCCTGCATCAGACTCAGACCCCGATGGATTCACGGGCCGGTGGTCGAGACAGGGTTTGCCAGTTATCCCGCTGGCGGTTGGTTTATTATTATTATCGGAGGGATTTCACGACCCAAATTGTATCGGTTGAGCGATGTTCAGCTGTACTGTTATTATTATTATCATTATTATTATTTTATTGAGTAGTTTAAGCCTCTGTCTCCACAACAATGGCGATCTAACAGAGGAAGAAGCAAGGGACATGGATGACGATAGAAATATGGGGAACCCATGCACTAAGGTGTTCCCACATAGGATCAACGCGCATGGGAACAGCAAGTCGGGGAAACAAGAGGAAGATCAGAATAAAACAGGAAAATGAAAGGAAGCAAAGTGGGCACGAAAGACAGACGTCCCGAAACTAGCTAGTAATAGCTAAGGTAACATACACTGGCGGGCAAAAGAAGAGAACGATTTTCATTTTTTGAAAATAAAGGTTAACCATGTAGAGTAGGTTGATGAATCTTTTGATGGGGCCCTAAAGAATGTATTTAACCTATTTCTACAAAATATCAGGACAAACAATACCTACTATATGTAAGACATTAGAGCAATCTAACAAACCATATAAAAAATTGAACAGTGCAAAATAAGAGAACGATCGTCTCTAAATACAATTTTACAAACAAATAATATGAAACAATGGTCAATTTAAGGTTTAGAACAATTAGTATGGAGTACTAAAACCTTTATTTTCAATAACTTTAGCACCGCGACGATTACACGACATCACAAGTTTCTTACAATACTCTGGAGTTATTTTTTTGCATTCCTCTTCAATTTTAGTCCACAGATCCTTTACTGTTGATGGTTGTCGTTCACTTACATTGTTACCTATAATTTTCCATAAATTTTCAATAGGATTAAGGTCCGGGCTTTGGGCAGGCCACTTCATGACTTCGATATTTTCTTCCGCCAAATATTCCTTCACTTTCTTTGCAGCATGGCACGGGGCATTGTCCAGCATAAAAATTGCTGGCTGGTTTGGTGATGATCGTAGAGATGGTATAACATATTGCTGTATAAGATTGAGATACACATTAGCATTGGCAGTTTCTTTAATGGCCATCAACGGTCCAACTCCTTCAGATGAAAAAATGCCTCACACCATTACGCAACCTCCCCCATGCTTTACAGAGGTTTTGACACATTTCGGGTTCAGCCTGTCACCTGTTGCACGTCTAACATACCGTGTTCTATCAGATCCAACCAAATTAAATTTGCTTTCGTCGCTGAAATGCACTCTTTCCCAATCTTCATCTCTCCAAACGATATGCCTTTCCGTATATTCAAGTCTTGTTTTTTTATTCTTCTTACTGATAGTGGTTTAGTGGCAGGACTGCATGCCTTTAACCCACATGCATTGAGGCGACAAGAAACTGTATAGCGAGACACTTCGATGTTATTATTGACCTTCAGCTTTCTGGAAATTCCCGCTGCAGTTTCGAAACGATCCTTCTGGGCATAGCGTTTCATAATCCTATCAACTCGTACGGTGGTTTTTCGAGGGCGGCCTGCAGATACCGGTGATTCCAGCTGTTTCTTTTCATCATAGAGCTTCAAAGCACCAGAAACAACGCTCTTGGATTGGTTTACCTCTCTTGATATGGCCGAAAGAGTCATTCCAGAGGATATGCGCGTAACAATTTCTTCCCGCAGCTCAGGAGTAACTTTCACGTGAGGTGCCATGTGTCTAGAATGGTGTAATCGTAAGCGTGGCAGTTCTACAAGTCATGTACACGAAATTGAATGTTGCCAGATGACAGGTGTAACTATATATGAGAATGTTTTAGAGACGATCGTTCTCTTATTTTGCCCTTCAATTTTTGTATTGTTTGTTAGATTGCTCTAATGTATTAAATATAGTTATGTTTGTCGTGATATGTTGTAGAAATATGTAAAATACATTCCTTAGGGCCCCATCAAAAGATTCATTAACCTACTCTACATGGTTAACCTTTAGTTTCAAAAAAATGGAAATCGTTCTCTTATTTTGCCCGCTAGTGTACACGAGATCCCTCCCCCCTACACGTGAAGTTTAAGAGTGAAAAACACGATAAATTATATTGACTTGCTCCATGCCACAATATGTTTATGCATCACGCACCCAAGGGTTCCGAGTGCCTTTTCCGCAGGGGATGTTGCAACTTGCCCCAGTTCCTGCTGACGAGGTTAGTTTTGTAAAGTTAGGGAGGCTCTCAATACTTCCCCTTCTGTTTTGGGAGGTCTGGCTGCTGATCGAGGTGGCTGACCTATTCCCGCTAGATGCTTAACTTGCGCCTTTTTCCTGTCAGTTGGGCACTGACCACTCTGAGACCTACCGGCAGAAAAGCCGAGACAAAAATCATTGACGATTTAAAACGCGCCCTAGTTGGCGCACAAGCCTGTCTGTGGTTAAACACAGGAATAGTTCGGCGCGATATAGGCAGTGTGCCACTGAAGCGCTAGTAAAACTCCTAAATGTGTTTTGAAGTAGCTAGGTATGTACGTTTTTTCTCTGCGAGCTGGTGATAGAAAGTTTCCTAACATTCGATGGCAAGCTCACTTACTTACTCCTTAGTCTCTTAAAATCCCGTAATTGGTTCTGTTTGTCACAACGTATCCCGAACAAATTACGACATCATAAGATGTCAAGCGGTTACCTTCACAGGATATACGGGATACTTCTTTAGACAATTGGTTCACAATTGGTGGCCCACAGGATTTCCGTTACATTTGTCAACAAACTGGAAATGTATATCATTTTTTACTCTACTGGGTCTTTAATCAGAAAGAAATCGTCAGTCGTTTTACAATATTATTCCTTTTTAAAAAATATGCTGGTAATCTTTCAGAAAAACTGCTTGTTGCGTGGAGTTCATTATCTTCGTCGAAAATGAAATGGTTCATGGCATGGGACGAGTTGGGAATCACCGATTTCTATGATGCTTTTAAATGATACTGTAGCTACCAAGCTCCCAAGTTAACTCACTTAGACGCTTGGTACAGTGTGGTTTTCAGTGCCTAAAATGTATTGATTATGTAATTTATCTCTCGTGTTTTTATTTTCACCTCCGCCAAAGAGGTAATGTTTTGTTGTGTTTGTCTGTCTTTTTCACTGTCACAAAGATTATTCAAAGAGTTATGGACCGATCTCTACGAAATTTACAGGGATTGTTAGGCATGTTGACACTAACAGATGATTAACTTTTGGTGAAAATCCATTCATCTGTTTTTTGTCTGCCTTTTTTTCTTAGTTCCATAACTAAAAACAGTTAATGGACGGGTTTTCATGAAATTTACATGAGTTAGGTATATTACGAAGAGTAAATGTCCAAATTTTTGTGATCTGTTTGTTCGTTCGTTTTTCGCAGTGTTTTATTTTATGCTTGTTAGCACAATAACTCAAAAATATATGGATGGTTCTTTATTAAATTAGCAGGACTTGTTACTGTTAGTAATCCTAAAAGACGTAAATGATTAAATTTTGGTGATGATCGGTTGGTCAGTTTGTGTGTTTGACTTATGTTTGTCATAATAACTATTTGTTAGCAGCATTGCTCAAAAAGTTATGAACGGATCTTGAAGAAAATTGTAGAAACTGTTAATACATACTATCGAAAGGCACAAAAGGTTAAAGTTTGGTGTTGATACAAAGAACGACATGCTTTCGAAATCAATTTCAATTTTTAGCTCTCGTTGCCTTGCTTGGCGGAGGTAAGCGCTCTCAGAGTGCTCTCTTGTTGCTTTACGTTTTAGTTAACGCAGCTCCAGAACGTGTCTGTATGGTTTACTGCCAAGGTTGCGGAGTCGGAGGATTTGAGGGAGAGTCGGAGTTGGAGTCTGATTTGCTCTAGGAGTCGGAATTTTTAGCCCGACTCCGGAATCCCATTTGTAAACAAATATTCAATTCTGAATTTTCAGTCATAAGTTAAAAAAAAATTTTATGTAAATGTGGATATATAGCTATAAGTTTTTTGTACATTTATCTTTTACAGCTATAGCTACCATGTATTTTCCTATTCCATATGATGAGGCCATTGAGAAAATGTTTGGTAGAACTTTTGCACCTGGTACATTATGTGAGGGGGGGGATGGGGGGCAAAATGGTAAATTTTGGACCAATTGTTCTGAAATTTGCATTGTACAGTATATGTGTTTTTGAAAAAGAAACACATTTTGCTATTACAATTTTTTTTATTTAGGCCTTAGTGTTTTAGATAAATGGGAAATATCTATAAATATTGCTATATGCATTCTTTCTAAGTTTCAAAGGAATAGATCTCAATGAGTTTTCATGCTGGAATAAAAGCTGATCGGACAGAATACAAAATGGAGAAGCCAGCTCGGTTGCTTTGTTAAGAATGTTTCAAGGATTCAAAAACTGTCTTTGTTTTTATTGTAGCATGAAAACTGATTGAGAATTTCTTTGAAATTTAGATGAAAATTCATAGGTATATATTGATATATATTTCTATTAGCTATCTCAAAAACTAATGCCTAAAACAAAAATTATAGTAACAAAATGTGTTTCTTTTTCAAAAATACATATAATTGACCTTGACAAATTTCAGAACAATCGGTGGAAAATTCAGTATTTTGCTCCCCCCTCATTTAATGTACTCGGTGCAAAGGCTTTACCAAAATTTTTTTAATGTCCCAAATAATACAAAATATCATTGTATATGTACAATACACGTAGCATCTTCAACTTGATATGTGTAAAGGCTATAGCTACTAGCAAAAATTATTTGGACATGTTTAATGTTTACATCAAATATCTACTTGTTGGACCAAGGAGTCGAAGTCGGGAGTTGGAAGTCGTAGTCGGGAGTTGGAAAATCTTGAGGGCCAGGAGTCGGAGTCGGAGTTGAAAATTCCGGAGGGCCGGCCAGGAGTCGAAGTCGGACCTTGAACCATCCCACTCCGCAACTCTGGTTGCTGCACGGTAGTTAGCAATGTTGCTCGTAGTCTGTTACCTACGAAAGTTAACTCCGACCTATTTATTTTTGCAGGTACACAAGCTCCTTCTTACTGTAGAGCGAACAGAAATAACTGCTCAACATCGCGAAGACTCCTCGTCTTCTTGGTCTGATGTGGACCTGGAGATTCTGACCCAGGAAGAGTTTGAAAAGAAGGTCATTGCCTGCAGAGTGCGTGTGAAGCTTGGCATTGGGTCTGCTGCAGCTGCTAAGGATTTAGAGACCAAAGTTTCCACTGCTGGATTCAAGCATAGCGACTCCGAGCTTGTGTTGAAGTCCAGCGGTGGAGTCGTGTCGTTTGGATCTGGACTGTCTACAGAAGACCAGAGTTTTGGAGACATAGTGTCGGGACGACCTGCCAAAATGGGCTACAGGCCTGTGGAGAGTGTAGTTTTTGAAGTGCTTATGGACAATGCCCCTGCTGAAGGAGGCGCCCTACTGCAAGGGGAGTGTGTTGGCTATGCCTTCAGATCTCAGAGTGTGAGTGAGGTGGGCGCAGTTATGTCGCGCTCGGTAGTACAGCTACTGCAGCTGGCACAGTATTGGCTGGAGGATGGAGTGAACGGCAACTTGGAAACCGTCATCGCCTTACCCTATAAAACTGGTAGTTTCTTGAGCATAGTTTACCCCTGCGAAAGGTCTGATGACGATTTGCAAGACTATAGGAAAAAAATCAACATTGCTTTCTTGTTACCGTCTTGCCCTTGTATATCACGCAAGAATGCCTACGAGTTTTCCGACTTGAAAACTTCCTATCATTTGTATAACACCCATGTTGGGCTGAAGCCTCCGCGCGTATCGGGATTATTTAGTACTGTACAAGGCCTTTACAGCTACCACCACTACATGCAAGACCAGTTCAATGATAACAAGTGGGGCTGTGCATACAGGTCGCTTCAGACGATCGTGTCGTGGTATAGACATCAAGGCTTCACTGACAAACCAGTGCCGACGCATCACGAAATACAAGAGTGCCTCGTCAAGTTGGGCGACAAGCCCTCAAAGTTTGTGGGATCAACCGAATGGATTGGCTCTACCGAAGTCAGTTTTGTACTGGAATCTTACCTTGGGGTTACCAGCAAAATGATGAACGTTTCTAGTGGCGATGAACTCTCAGAGAAAGGACGAGAATTGGTGCAGCATTTCAACACACAAAACACGCCTGTCATGATTGGCGGAGGAGTGCTGGCCCACACCATACTGGGAGTCGCGTTTGATCCAGAGTCGGGCGATATCGAGTATCTCATTCTGGACCCTCACTACACTGGCGGTGAGGATCTCTCCACCATTCAGAAGAAAGGTTGGTGCGGCTGGAAAGGTTCTAAATTCTGGAATGCTAAGGCATATTACAATCTTTGCCTCCCTCAGAGACCAAAAGTGCTTTAAGTACACTTACGATAAATTTTACATTTCAGATGTTGTAGGAAGTTTCTTGTGTTGTGATCTGAAGTTCTAATATGTGCAATTCACAGTATACGTGGACTGAGGCATGACATACATTCCCAATTCTTTGAGTTATTTTTTTCAATTTCATACTCATGTTATTACTACTGCGACGGAACTTCGTCTACCGTTGTCAACCCTGTGAGAGATTCTGTTAATGACGGAAATTTTCCACAGGTTTAGGCTGCCTCCGACTTTGTGAAGACTTTTATTTGTCTATACTTATGAAGGCGTAGTAATGGAATAAGAATTTGCTCAAGAAAGGGTATCACAACAGTTGTGGTCAATTCCTGATATTGGGCTGAGGAAATTTGCTGTTAAACATTGCGTATTCGTAGTTCTATTGTTGAATAAGTGTTGCTCATTTTGTTATTAACTGTGAATTATTTGTATTTTCATAGACGAGAGCAGCAAACTTTCACCGCTCAGGGAGCATTGGGACCTTTAGCCATAGGAATAGGTTCGCCTACCCTTTGTCATGGGGAACAGCGAGCCAGGGAGATCCTGTGGGTTACCTTAGCCATTAACTCGGCCATTGGGACGTCAGTCTTTCGTGCCCACTAGGCTTGCTTCCGATTTCATACCATGTACTGATCTTACTTTCATAAGTTCTTCCTCTCGTTTCCCGACGTGCTGTTCCCATGCGCGCTGATCCTCTTTGGGAATACCGTGCATGGGTTCCACGTTTCTATAGACGTACTATTGTACCGCATGTCTCTTCTTTGTTCCTCTGTGACATAGTCTTCATACGGAAGTGGAGGCTTCTACCACTGACCATAACTATTGTCAGTCTCAAGAATTTGCGAGCACCTGCGAATCTGCTCCAATTTTCGCTTTCATACGAGAGTTGGTTGGTTATAGACAGAAAGTTTAAGCCTCTGTTTCCGAGCGAAATGATATCACAGCGGAAAGAGCAAGGGACATTTAGTATGCCAATAGAAATTGAGAACCCATGCACGAAGGTGTTCCCACACAGGATCAACGCGCATGAGAACAGAAAGTCCGGAAAGAAGAGTTAGAATGAGATATAACATGCGTTAGTAGGAGTATGAAATAGGGAAGGACGCAAGCAAAGAGGGCACGAACGACAGACGTCCCGTAAGCCTAACTTACACGTGCCCTCTGGGGTTGCCGGGCTCCATTACATAGGATGTGCGAACCGAACTCTATGGCTCATCCTTTGCCCCCTCATTGGGTCTTATGGAAGCTGATAAAGCTACCTTCTCAATGGACCGTAATAGAATTAAGTTGCCAAGTTGTGATTTATGTAAACTGTGGTAGGCTTGTCATTGTGCTATTGGAACTGGCGGTTATACCGTTGAACTGAGTTTTGTATTATTATGATTCTTGTGCCCAAAAAACTGTATTTTGTTTACACAAGGTTTTCTGGTCATATTTTAGACTTTATCTTCATGAATTCAGATCAGTGTTGTCTTCTTAATGAAGTGAATGTGTTCTCGGCTACGCCATATTCTGGTCTAGTTCGATTATCAATCGTGGGAACAGTCC
The DNA here is from genome assembly GCA_001587735.2 of Parhyale hawaiensis. Lineage (NCBI taxonomy): Eukaryota > Metazoa > Arthropoda > Malacostraca > Amphipoda > Hyalidae > Parhyale > Parhyale hawaiensis. Next base: position 5,889,400 of record LQNS02000227.1, read on the forward strand.
ATTTCGTATTGATGTACAGTAGGCCTGCTAAGTGTTGTATGAAGCTTTGGAATCTGTAAAGCTCACTGCAGGTTTCAATTCCTTCGCTAGGAAGTTTAAGGTTTGTGCTGCTTACATGAAAGAAAGTTCGGGGACATACGACCATGGGCTCAAGTCGATCGGCATCAAGACAGAGATGCAGCAAGTTTTATTGTTGTTGTAGCACCGCAGGACTGCTAGTTGATATCTCTATAATTTTTTTTTTAATGGTCTCTTACAGAGGATATTTCTGTATTAATGTTAACTACTCTAGTAAACCGCATGTTCAGGCTCTTTCCTCATAAGTGTAACTATTTTTCATAGTTATTATATAAATGAACTATATACCGTAAAGTTCATTTCTCGTTGTCGACAGGTTCTTCTTACGTACTGAAAGTTCTTGAATTATATAGTTTTATACTATATATTTATTGAGAGGATTTTAAGTTTTTACTATCGTATAATAAATAAATGAGGGTTGGGCGATACGATGGTATTTTTTTTACACCTTGACAGGGCAACTCACAGACACTGTTAAAAACTTGCTATACCGTAGGCCGGGGAAAATGAAAAGAGTGTAACCTCAAAACGCCTGTATTTAGAACTGGGCGAGCTGCGGGATCTTGTGGCGAATACGAGGCCTGCTGGGATCGACGGTGCGCCTGTACAGCTTGGGGAAGCGCAAGCCCTTGTTGATGTATTGCAGTGTGTGCGGCCGCCTGCACTTCTTCGCTGGGATTGCTTCCACTCGCATGATCTGCAAGAGTGCAATTAGTTAAGACTCAATTAGCTACAGCCACTGGCTGCATAACGCAATTCATAACGCTTAAAAGCACAAACCTCTTCCACTAGGGAGGCAAGCCGACATCGTCTCGAATGCTTCCTTCCCATCTTTTCCTCCTACTCCACAGCAACGGCGATCTAACAGAGGAAGAAGCAAGGGACACATAGTGTGACGATAGATACGTGGAACCCATGCACGAGGGTGCTCCCCACAGGATCAACGCGCATGGGAACAGCAAGTCGGGAAAGAAGAGTAAGAACAGAATGAAGAAAGATCAGTAGGAGTAAAAGATGGGAAGGAAGCAAAGTGGGCACGAAAGACAGCCGTCCCAAAGGCCTAGCTAATGGCTAAGGTAACCTACACAAGAAGTAGTAGTAGTAGTAGTAAAGATTTTACTAGCGCTTCAGTGGCACAATGCCTATATCGCGCCGAATTATTCCCGTGGTTATCCACAGGCTCGTACGCCGCCAGGGCGCGAAGTACGTCTCATTCTACATTAATAGGAAGCATTAAGGAGCGACTAATATTAATTTTACACAAAGTATATGTATTTAGCGAACAAGGGGATAATGTCTTAGTTGATGGTGGTATCTATCGTGATGGATTCATCACAGTTTATTGTAGAGGTCACATCTAATGAGGAAGGTCTTAAGAGCATCTCTGTTAAATTGGCCTCGGGGCCCCTCAGCCAGCATTCCCCGGAGTATGGAGTCAGCATCCTACACAAACCCCTGGGGGCGCTACTCACCATAACATAGGATGGGCGAACCTAATTAACCTAGCCCTATGGACTATGGCCCATCCTATGCCCCCTGAGGGGTACATATTCATCAAGTGCGGTAACCGATCAGAAGCCAAAATTCCCGAATGCCAAGTGGCGTCATGTTTTTGGAAGTCATTTCCGCAATTCGGCGGTATTGCCGAATTACACGAGTAAAATTTGAATTAGAGAGGGCGGACGCTGTTTCCGGACGACTCTCTACGAAATTAAGATCTCTTAATTCGACATTTCACGCCGAATAACGGGAATGGTGCCGTAAGCCTGTCCATGCCGAAGTACTGAAGCACCCGAATTAGCAGATAACGAACTACAGAGACTTCACTGTATACATCAACGCATTTTGGTCCCAGAGCTGGCAAAACTAGTTCTTTCGACTAGCG
>LQNS02000227.1:5987544-6000444 GCA_001587735.2 Parhyale hawaiensis
GAACATTGCTCAACTCATAACCAGCCGAAATTGTGCGTACTATTTATTATGTGGATAGATCCCGACGGCAGTGAGCTTCCAGTATATTGAAGTTCAGTAGTGGTTCCCGTTGCTGTCAACCATGAGGCTGAAGAAATTTAATGCGTTGTTAATGTTAAGGTCAGCTTTAACAAGAAATCGTCGCGACGTGCAGGTGAGGAAGGAAAACCCTACTGTCACACTAAGTTTATAGTATGTACTGCACCACGAAAGATCACAGCGATAAGACCTCAGTGAAAAAGCAAATGTTTCCCAAGAAGAGTCGGATCCTTGTATAAATGTAAAAGACTCCCGAAAGTACCCGGTTTCGATAAGGAGCAATTATCAAAATCGATTTCGCCTTTCTTAAAACAAATCTTTCATGCTACTTAGATGCACTGGGAAATTCATGAAATTTTGTGTGTAAAGTAACCCTGAGGTTGTGATTGTAACATGCGTCTATGATAGCGCAATACGACGGTAACGCTTGCTCTTGACCGATATCGCTGCGAACTAGCCACATACAGCTTACCATGTCAGTGAAAAAACAAAACCTTGTGCGTTACTATACCACAGCTGCCGTTTAGTCTGCTGTTAAAAAATTACATCCGATATTTTTGGATAGAAAGTTTAGAAATAAAATATTTAAAAACTGTAAGTTATAATCGCTACTGGAGCGAAACATCACATACTTCATTGTTAATCCTATCGTTCAATTCATTTGCATTTTTCGCATAAGCTTTCCAGTAAATATTACGAACCAAGTAGAAAGAACTTATGTTGTGAGATGGTCATGAAGCTGTTCTGTCATTACACACAGCGCTCATTGCTTGCGGCTGGCTTTTGTATGATGGCGTAGACCGTACAGCCTCTACTTCATCTATTATCTTTTGTATCAGTATACAGCTTGTGTTAAGCGCTCAGCTTGTAACATTGACACTAAATTGTCCCACCGGTGAGTTTGTTTATGAAACAGATTATACATATTAGCATAATTAAAGAACTCAAAACCTTCACTAAATGAACAGTCATATGAACATTATGTATGTGGCAGCAAAAGCTCCGGCTCGGAGCTTCCGGTTTGCTGGGAAATATACAATAAACTTAGCTAGAGACGACTGAGCTCATAGGACTGGCCGCGGTCAAATTCAAGGACGTTGAGGATTGTTACGCAGCGCTGTCATTGGGTCCTCATCTCATGTATGAAGCTTGTGGTCGGTTGTATCAAGAATAGAATAATTGTTTCTTTACTTATTAGTAAGAAGTTGAAAACTTTTCTTCGCAACCTAACTACAATGTTGAGTTTTAAACTAAGCAGTTTCAATGTTCTCAAACTTAGCATTTCGGTATGATTATCACAGGAAACATATTTTTAATTATGCAACTTGCTTGAGCGATAGAAATATGGATTGTCGGTAAAGCTCTATAAATCGGATAAAATATATACTGTAATAAATATTATTACATGTACTGTACATGTAATTTGCTGAGTTTGCTGTCACCATAGGAAATGCTAGGGGTACCGGAAAGTCCTGTCCCGAGTTATGTTAGGAATAATAATTGAAAGAAATACATATTACTGGTAAATCTTTATTGTTCCGTAAAATAGTCACCATCATAAGATATAATCTTTCCCCAACTACTTGAGAGCTTTTTGATCCCCCTGTCTAGAAGCTAAAATTTTTGGAAGAAATTCAGAATTAAACTCGGCTTCTACCTTGTGAAAAATTTGTGATTTTTGTCTTTAAAGAAACGCTCTAAATACGGAAGAAAAATCTGATAAAGCAACAAAGTCTGGTGAGTATGAAGAGGGAGGAAAAAACTCCCAACCTAAAAACTATTTCCCCTAGAGTTCGTTTGGCAGAATGCAGTCTGGGATTATCGTGTTTCAAAACGACTCCTTCCATTTTCACCAGAGCAGGACATTTTCTACTCAGCTATGCTTTCAGACGTTCGAGTTGCTGACAGTAAAGGTCTGTAGTCACAGTTTTCCTTGCTCCATTAACTCGAAGTGAACCTTTGTGAAATTCTATTTTAAACTAAGAATAATTTCAAAATAAGAATATAAGTAATGACAAATTCATAAAATGTTAACGTTTCGGCACGTCTTCTCCCAACTTCAGAATTCAAAATAAGACAAAAGCACAGTTACCCGAGGATTCCATTTAAATTGAAATACAAACTTCCCACACCTCTTCTGTCCGGTGTTGTCCACATATATCAATGCACGAGCTGCAAGGCTTCGTATGTGACCAGCATTACAAACCCTGCGCTGACCAACATTTAGGTATATCTAACAGAACAGGTTTACCATTTGCAAAGCCAACCCATTTAGCTCTTCTTCTCCATGCAGAACAAAACAACCATTTTTTCAGCAGGAGAGGCTTCTCCATCATAGACTTTACAGCCCAATAGAACTCACAACTTTAGAATCTATCCACATCCAAAAAACAAATCTCAGCCTCAGCATAACGACTACACCTGTTCCTCCCATTACAATCAACAATTGACTTTTTCTATCGACTGTACATTGTACAAGCTCTGATCCCCGCTCTCAGTGACTGTACCACGACTGCTGCTTCCAAATCGTCCGACCGTACAAGCATTGACTTTAGGACCTTGCGAGCTTAATCCCGGTCATTCACATTTTGCAACTCTCCTTAGCAACGTCTCTGCCCCTTGCTCGTGAAGTAAAATAAATTATTGTTTTTTATTTAGACTTCCATTTACATTCTGAAGATGGGAGAAGACGTCCCGAAATGGTAGCATTTTATGAATTAGTCAATACTTATATTATTTGTGGAATTCATACACTATGCAATGACGCATACGATTAATTTTAAAACTTTTGTCTTCGATCCCAGAGCTATGTACAGATGTGTTTAAACTATCAACAACACTAGATATAAATCAATGTAAAGTTTAGCTGAATATCTAGCATCTTATCTGACCTTGAAAACCGCCGTCTAGACTTAGCTGATGTTGTAGTTTGGATTATGAAAAGCTGACAGAACTTCCCGGTTCTCCTAATAGACTCAATTAGAATCAGATGTTGCTGGCGACGAAATAGTATAAATGAATATTCGCATTAAATTATTTTACATGTGAGTGGCCACGGTTTTGCTCGTATTTTGGTTCAGTCTATAGGAAATATAACTTAAAAACTTCGCGGAACATTTCGCTCGAGCTCTTCGATAAAAAGATATGATCTAGTAGGACTGTAGTGGTCACTCCAAAAGTAGATGCAATTACCACCTAACTGGAATTTAAATATAAGTTTTTTCTTTAAATCTGATGCCCATACAATTTCGTGTAGTATGTCTAGGTCCCTACGGAGAGGAATTCGCTTTCCTCCAGGAGTCACCCATGGTCTGAGGTGTGGGACTTGGTACCACAAGTTTAACGCGCTGTTAGGTATCGTGCTCTTCTTATACCCCTACCATCTTAGTATTCTAAGTGAGCAGAGTCACGTGACGTCACAGCCCGCCAGAGCCAATCACGCTTTGACAGGCTCTCCATAAGAGAAGATCGACTCCTCTGAGTGGCCGAAACGGGCAGTGACATCACGCATGACTTTGTTTCGTCCACGGAAAAGTATAGTATAGTTTCGATTGTATTTACTTTGCATGGAATGAATCATATCCTTTTGATGGTAGACAATTTCAGAAAAAAAAAGGAATGATAGTCCGCCTCGAGTAAAACAGACGCTTGGAAAAAGTCGATAACTTCTCAATCGCCAAGCGTAACGTTATCTGCACCAATAATTTCATAACCTTAACAAAAGATAATAACCAGCACGGGCTTGTTTCCGATTTCTGCATACAATTCTAATATGTATCATCTTTGTTTAAACTTTTGAAACTTATATGTTTTTTAGTCACTCGGTCGCACGGCAAAATTCTTATGAACCAGATCTGAACTTAGTACCTCCTGGGAGTGCGTTTACTAACTCCCGACGATAGCAGAACCCCAGGTGAAGAACCAGTGCTCTATAGAGGGATGCCCCGGAAGTGCTCTCAGAATCAGGGCAAAAGTCCATTTCGTTTCCGTCAAAGTAAAGTTAATTTATCTCTCTTTCCATGGACCATTACTTAACGAAGTTCAAATTGCGTCCATATTAGCAGTTTAAAATAATTTTATGTTAACTATACCTCTTAAACACTTGCTTGATTCAGCTGAATGTTTTTTTCCCTGAATTAAGACGGTGGTACTTTCATTTTCGAAAACCTGAGTGTGTCGACGACAGAGGTAAGAACGTATGTAAAAATTTAACGATTGTTATCTTCACTTCGAAGAATTCCAACAAGATAACACGCCTACGTAACCTGTGAACGAATACTGTCTGGGTTTAGGAGCTATCACCTGGTAGTCTTGCGGTACCAGCGCATACAGAAGCTAGTTGAAAACTCTGGATGTGCAAGATCAGTGCAATGTTTATTAAGTGCTGTACTGCTCATTGCAACATTTTATATATTTTCTATAGATTACTCGTATTAGTATTATATGCAGAAGTGGGCGGTACCAATCAGAAATTATTGAGTGGACTTAATTTTTTCTCAAATCGCTCTCACCTCTGTTATACATAGAATGCTGCAGTGGCCTATTTTCCAGTATTTTGTAATGTATATGCTACTGTGTACTGTACACTATGCTACGCCTAGGGTATACTATGTTGCCATACAACATCTTTTGATGTACTTTGTTGTACTAGAAAATGCTACTGTGCATACGTTGTACCGCAGTATGATACGGTGCACTATGTTGTACTGCAGTGTGATATGGTGCACTGTGTTGCACTGTAATATGCAACGGTGTACGATGATGCTGTACAATATGCTACGGTGGACTATGTTTTCCTGCAATAGGCTCTGTTGTGTTATTATATTTGATAAAAGTACTGGAATATGTTTTGGCGTACTATGCTTATTATGATGCACTGTAATACACATACTGCGCTGTACTATGTTGCAGTACAAACTGCCATGAGCTGCAATACGATTTGGTATAAGTTAGATTAGATAGGCAGCAGTAGACGAACCAAGAGGCCCATTCCCAAAGAGACACCGGAACTTACGCCCCGGCCCTCTATGAGCTATTGCCATTATGTTAGTAGGATATTATAGAGGAGGGGGGAAAAAGAGAGAGAAAAAGGGGGGGGGAAGTTGTTGCACTGCAAATGACTATAGCCTCTTTTCATCTTTTCACTTGCACAGAACTCTCTGGTTGGAGCGTACCCTGTATATGTAGAATATAATGTTAGAACATTCTACGTCCGGTGTTCACTCGCAGATATTATAATAATAATAATAATGAAACTTTTGTTAAGAACACAAGGGGTGCACAAATAAGCCTACAGGTACAAAGTAGCTAACGTCCAACCTAGTGATTAGTTCCAGTCACAAATATTGGTGGCCACGCACAATCAATAAACATGGATACACTCAGCCTACACCTGCACACATGAATGCCACTGAGCAGGGGTGTGTCGCAATACGCATTTCTGGGTTACCGGTGCTACACCGCGTAACACCGGTGACCCAGCCAGTCGCAACCCGTGTCGCAATCATTGCTCAACTGACGACTGCGACACGGGTTAAGGTGATGTAGGTCACCGAGCACAAAAGTCTATTTTGAATAAAAGGAGCACTAAATTCATTCCAATACGTAATAAATAAACTTCGTACACTAGAATAAGTAAATCAGATCAGTTACTTCTAACTTTTATTAACAAAAGTTTAATTAAAACAGAATTTCAGTATATAGTTGAGCTTGCTCTATTTGTCGCTAGATGGCGTTCTCACATCCACTTTTCATGTCACTGTAACCTTTTTTCAGGTTGTGGTAGCCCGAATTTGGCCTGATTGCGACACCCCTGCTTGTTCTCAAACAACAGCACAGGTAATAGAAATAAAATTGACCATCTGCAATCTAAAAAGGTTAAAAAGTTACGGTTACCGCGCTGATAAGCCCTCACATGGACAGTATCTGCATGTCTTTTGTTTGGAATGTTTACTATCGCTACGGAAGAGGTTTTGTTGCATCGCAGTTTGTCAGTCCTTCTGTTTGTGCGTTTGTCTATCTCTTTGTCACCAAGGTGACTCAAACAGTTTTTGACAGATCGTCATGCAATTTACAGAATTTGATAATTATGTTAGAAGAAACAGATGATAAAGTTTTGGTGGTGATCTATCTAACAGTTCACTTGTTTTTCTTGCTGCATTTTCTTAGCTATAACAGGGAGTGGCTCGAGTCACTGGCAAATTCCCTTTAGGAGTGCAGTACATTGTTCTTTCTGTTGTTTCATTGTCTTTATTTTTTTGTGTGAGAGAGAATTGCTTAATGTCATTCAAACATGTCTGCAGCTGTAGGCTGAGTGTGTCCATGTATTTTTCTCTGTGCGTGGCCACCTATTTATGTAACGGGGCCTTATCAATTAATATTGTAAAACTTAATTAGTTCGTACTTCTTTGCGTATCTGTGAGCCTATATTGTTCCCTAATAAAAGATATTTGATAATAGAAAAACATACGAACAGATCTTCATTAAATTTTCAGGAACAGTTAAATATAATACGAGGAACAAATGATGTAATATTGGTAAGTGTCTACTTGTCCATCTGCTTGCTTGTCTCTCTACTTACTTTTTTGTTAGTCATGGACCAGGACTCAAAAGTTATTTGAGGATCTTCATGGAGTTTACAGGAACTGCTAGAAGTGTTACGAAAATAAAACAAACCCCGGATTCAGCACAATATGAGTTTTTCGTTAGCATTGTTTCACTTGGTGAAGGTCTGGACTCTCGGAGCGCTTCTCCACTTGAATTAGAAAGATATTAAATGTTGGGTAATAGACGCGCTAATTAAGAGAACTTTTGCAAGAGAGGAGCTGATGCTTAGATTTCACGTTATAATATTATTGCCGTCTACTAGGCCATGTCAGGTCTGCTGTTGCGAATATATGTATTTGCTCCGCACTCTCCATACGCTCAGTTATATATATTTATTTAAAAATACTCACTGCCTGGATTTTGTATGGAGTAATGCATTCATGAGGATTGCTTTTAGCAATGTCGCTAGATTTCATGGCGACGACAGAGTAAATATCCTTAATTAGCGAGTACTTCAACGCGATGCTTCGGTCTCAAATTAAATGAGTTATCTTAGTATGAAAAAGAGAGCAAGGAGACAAAAGCAAGGATCAAATTCGGGATCCATTATATTTCCATGACCCACAGGTTGTTGTGCTCCATTATATAGGAAATGACGGTGGTTTAGAGAACAGAGAACCATATATAATAATAAAGTATGACTAATGCAACATAGCACATATGGCTACCTCTGTATGATCGTATGAGCTGGTACAGGATAAAAAAAAATAATAAAATTTTCACTGACTCACCAATGTAATATGAATTGGGTTTACTTTTGGCCGGAAGCAGTGATAACTATTTTATTAGGTGAAATAAGTTCAAAGTTAAATATTTTAGTGATATGGAATTATAGCGTTTTTAGATAGAGTTAATTGCTCTGCATTTACAGTAGTCAGTTGTAATTTTTTCAAAGTTGTATTGTTTTTATCTACAGCTACCAACTATTTGACACTGTTACATTTTAAACGACTTGAAGCTGTAAGATTTTTAGCGGTTTGATGTAGTAATTCCAACGAGTTTCAAAGTTGTAATGTACGTATTCTGTGATTCAAAGATGTTCTCGTATAGCTCGTTCATAGTTTCAGCCCTATAAACGTAGCAATGATGCTCAAAATTATTCTATGGTATTAAACTTATACTGCGTACATTAAAAAAATCTCATAACTGTTGTGTGATGTAATTTATAAATAAATTGTTACTCTTATTTTAGCAGCTTTTTTATTTCCCTTCAATATCAGTAGGCAACGCGAGCCGGTCGTGAGCAGCGACTAAAGAGCCGCACTGATTTAATCAGGAAGTAAAGAACGTAACGGGAGGACTCACGAAAAATTAACACCAAAAAGTGACGTCATCATCGACGAATCTATGGCTGAGCAGCCTGGAAGTATTTTCTCCAATTAAACTGAAAAATCGTCTTAAATTGCGAAATTCATCTCTAGCGTATAAATAAATTAAGATACTAGAGCACTCTGAGAGCGCATACCTCCGGCAAGTGAGGCGACGGTAGCAAAAAATTCAAATTGGTTCTGAAACAATAATTTTCTTTGTATAAACTCCAAAATCTAATCATTTGTGCCTTTTTATATTAATAACAGTTTCTTCAATTTTCTTGAAGATCCGTTCATGACTTTTTGAGTTAGAGTGTTAACAAACGTTATGACAAACATAAGTCAAACATACAAACGAACAAACCGATCTAAACCAAAATTTGATCGCTTATGTCATTTAACATTACTAACAACTCCTATAAATTTCATAAAGATCAATTAATTATTTTTCGAGTTATTGTGCTAACAAGCATAAAATTAAAAACAGTGACAAACGAACGAACGAACAAACGGATCATTACCAAAATTTGGTCATATACTCTTTGTTACATACCTAACAACTCATGTTAATGTCATCAAAATCCATTCATAACTTTTTGAGTTATAACATCGAGAAAAGTGAGGCAGACAATAAACAAACAAACAGACGGATGGACATATCTTTACCAAGAGTAAATCATCTGTTCCTCCTAACATACCTAACAATCCCTGTAAATTTTATCGAAATCGGTTCATAACTTTTTGAGTTATCTTGGTGACAGACAGACAAAGAGACAGACAGACAAACACGACGAAAACATAACCTCATTGGCGGAGGTAAATATATACTAATTTAGCAATTATCTATAGAAAATTGCAGTGCAAGCTGGTAGAAATTTTCACAGCACTAGGGCCGAATTTGTTCCCTTTCGGCGACCTGCTTTAACTTCTTTTTCTTGATTGAAGCCTTAGTTAGACTTCATATTCCGTTCACAGTGCTCTTCGCCGAACATATTTATTCCTTACCAACAAATATAAGCACCATTATAGCCAGTTCTGTACGCGAGAGAAACTAAGAGTTAGTTAGCCTGTTGCTCGAACTTTCTGTACTTAGCGACAACATTTCACTGTATTTTGCAGCTTAAGTAGCTGGCCAGTCATGAGCCGGAGATTGAATGAAACAAATCAAAAAAATACGGCGTCATGTTAAAAAAAAACAACATACCAAGGCCTGAGGTCACACACTCAAATACTTCGACTCGTCGATGTGATGTAAATTTGCAGTACGTGTGGTCACTGCTAAGTTTAATTTTAGTCCTATTGAGTCCTCTCGTTGCATTCTTTGCTGCCTGGCTATGACCTTCCGGGATGTGCAAGAAGTTCCACAGCACAATGCTGATAGTGTAGCCGGTGAAATTGGAAATATTCATAATAGACAAAATCCATTTCTAGGAAATCATTGAATAATAAAGAAATTTACCTGACAACTATCAGTTATAAAAGCTATGTACACCATTTACTATGTGGCTTGAGTATAGATGACATCTTTGTATCAACACCAAAATCTAATCATTTCTGCCTTTATTGTAATAGTATTAACAGCTCCAGTAATTTCCTTGAAGATCGGTTTCGAATTTTGAGAGTCAAGCTGCAAACAAATATGCTGACAAACATTAGTAAAACACACTAACAGTCCAACCGATCATCTGCAATATTCAATCATTTATGTCAAGAAGAATCTCTTTTAACATTACTAACAACTCCTGTAAATTTCATCAAGATCCATTTATATCTTTTTAGTTACAGTGTTAACAAGCTTAACAGTTAAAACAACGATAAACAAACGAACAAATGAAACGAACTAACAGATCATCACAAGAATTAGGTTATTTACTCTTCGTGATATATGTACCTAACAACTCATGCAAATTTCATAGACATCCGTTCTTAAATTATAGAGTTGTGGCATTAAGAAAAATGAGGCAGATATACAAACAAGCAATAAAACGGATGGACCAATCTTTACCAAAAGTTAATTATCTGTTCCTTCCTCTTACATGCTTCACATTATTCGTAAATTCCGTTAAAATTCGTCCTTTATCTTTTTGAGTTATCATTGTGACAGGTAGAAAAATGACAAAAAGACAGATAAACTCGACGAAAATATAACCTCCTTGGCAGAGGTAATAACAAAATATACTAAGCTTTTATACTATCAAATGATAATTGGAAAGAACGTCCGTAGATTTTCCTGTGGTACCCAATTACGGAACTACAGCTGTGCTATACAATTGCAGACCGGGGGCTGTCAACGCAATGCTATAAGATAGATGGTAGACAGACAAACTAGCGAATGGATCTTCACCACAATTTCGTTACATGTACCTGACATTTTCTGTAATTTTTACGTAGATCGGTCCACAACTTGTTCTGTTTCAAACAAACAGGCCGACAAACCATGACAAAAACACAACATCGATCCTGGATGGAGGTAATGACGCCACATGTCTGTATACCAGGGGTAGGCAAACTTTTTGACTTAGGGGCCACATCTATCTATAACTATATATTATACTAAAGCTCCGTGAACCGGTCTTGCTTGTTTTTTTATTTGTGTCTTGTTTATTTGTGTTTAGTTTCAACGCAGTTTCTTTTCTTTTATAAGGGAAGAAATTCGAGGAATTGGGGGGGGGGGGGTAGTTGCATTCTTGTCTTGTTTGACACAGCTTCTTCGCTTTTGTACGGGAAGAAATTCGAATTATTGGGGGTGGGTTGCAGTGGCATTCTTTCCATGGATTAGCTCTTTAATTCGATTGTATCTGTGATAAGGAAGTTAAACTGAGCTGGGCCTCAAGAACAGGTATGATCAATTCATCAGTTCCATTGGCACGGGTCGTCTATTATTACTCTAAAACTCAGAAAACCGGTCTTGCTTGTTTATTTATTAGTGTCTTGTTTATTTGTGCCTTGCTTATTTGTGTCGTGTTTGACACATCTTCACAATTACACGAGAAGGAACTCGAGGTTTTTTTTTTTTTGGTGGGGGGCAGAGGCATTCTTTCCATGGATTAGCTCTTTAATTCAATTGTATCTGTGATACGGAAGTTGAACTGAGCTGGGTCTCAAGAACGGGCATGATCAATTCATCGGTTCCACGGGCAATACAACTGACATACGTAACATATGATAATTTGACTTTGCTAACAGCCTGGGTGTTGAATATTCGTTAGAGAAGCAAAGAATCTGTTGATAGTGAACCGAACGGGCCGCTCCTTGACGGGCAGAAGAGAAGGGCTGAATAGCAGGTGGTCTATGCCCAGCTAAATAACACCTGCTTTTTTTTTGTGAAAGCGAAGATGATCGTGATGATGACCCAACGGGTTACTGGTCGTCTAGTCAACTTATAAAATTGACAGAGGGGCCGGGCCAGCACCCGATGCATACATATTAAACAAACACAGAAAAAACTAAAACGCGTCGCGGCGTTACACCATCACCCCGGGGGAAACGGAGGTATGAAGCTAATAAAGATGATAATAAGAAGCTCTTCAATAATACCATAGGAAAAATAGAACGCCTCGACGATCTGCCGTTTTGGAGGCAAATTCGCCGGGGTGGAGGCAAATTCAGCCCCGTCATTTTTTATGGCTAGCTAGGCCAAGTTTTTTTGCATGGGTCACGTCTAGGTCAAGCCACCGAACTCCCTACAAAAAATTATGAAGATTGCTTTACTCCTTCGACCACTTTTTGGGTGGACAGACAAATATATATACATATATATATTTGCGAACTTAAATCTTCAACGGAAACATTATCACCTCTCTTACTTCGTTCGCAGCTGATAAATATAATGTTGACTCATTCACTTTTAGTGAGAACAGCGTTGCCAATCACTTTTTTTTTATTTTGCCAGTGTATCGGTTTTGCTGCAGATAAAATAAATCTTATAAAAATAAAATAGGTTAATGTATAGAAGGCCCCAACAGTTTCGGCGGGAAGGATTAATAAGACTAACAGGCCGCAGTTTGCCCCCCCCCCCTCCCTGCTGCATTCTGTTGAAGCTGTGCGGAGCCTTATCCTATAGCATACTGGACGCAATATCCTTATGTGACACTAACTGGATTTACATTCTTTTGGTAAATCACATTGTAACCAGGGGAACAATCCTTGTTTTTTCATAGTACTGTTGTTTACAATGTAGTTTTACGTCTGCATTGGGTTCGCATGCCAAGTCATTGAGAAATCTATACACATTGTGACCAATAGGAACGTAGGGCGACTGCATAGAGCGCATACTGTACGCCCTGGGGTCTCTCAATACGTCCAGTGACGACGCAGGAGCCAGAGTGAAAGGTTATTTTCCAGCAGTAGCGATCTGTCGCTCAAGGATAGCTCAGTCCAGTGATGATGTCTCGGTAGAGAAACAAGTTAAAGCATTTTGAATGACGCCAAGCTGCTAAATATTTTATAGTGAGCTGTTGAAGTGAACGATTGTGCTCAAGAGATTAGAACAACTCCTACTCAGGGGTTCGGGTATCTTTTGTACGTATTAAACTCATATGGTGATCAAAGTGAAAATGGATAAGTGGCCAGCGTTATTTCGAGTCTATTTCCTGCATATCCTCAGTTTACTGCTTCTTTGTCCATCTCCTACATATACGCAAGAATCATGCAGAGTGCACACGAGGCTACCAACAAGCAACATTGAATACAAGGACGTCCATCAGTGCTCTGGCGTGTGCGAAGAATGGACGAGCTACGGTGCCTGTCGAGTCGACCCAACTTGTTTCTTCAAGACCACACTTGCCCTCGTAGAGCCAGCTGGCTATGGCTATATTTTCGACTTGGCTCATTTGCGTAATCCTTTGGATATCCAAAAGAGGGTAAAGGAACTGAAATATCGTCTTAAGATGACCGCTCTCAAAGA
>LQNS02000227.1:6089160-6110581 GCA_001587735.2 Parhyale hawaiensis
AAATAATACAGATATCGCGCCATGAAGAGTTCGAAATAAATAACAAATATCGCGCCATGAAGAGTTCACAATAAATAACAAATATCGCGCCATGAAGAGTTCGCAATAAATATTACGAATATCGCGCCATGAAGAGTTCGCAATAAATAACAAATATCGCGCCATGAAGAGTTCGCAATAAATAACAAATATCGCGCCATGAAGAGTTCGCAATAAATAACAAATAACGCGCCATGAAGAGTTCGCAATAAATGACAAATAACGCGCCATGAAGAGTTCGCAATAAATAACAAACATCGCGCCATGAAAAGTTCGCAATAAATAACAAATATCGCGCCATGAAGAGTTCACAATAAATAACAAATATCGCGCCATGAAGAGCTCGTCATAAATAACAAATATCGCGCCATGAAGAGTTCGCAATAAATAATACAAATATCGCGCCATGAAGAGTTCGAAATAAATAACAAATATCGCGCCATGTAGAGCTCACAATAAATAACAAATATCGCGCCATGAAGAGCTCGCCATAAATAACAAATATCGCGCCATGAAGATTTCGCAATAAATAATACAAATATCGCGCCATGAAGAGTTCGCAATAAATAACAAATATCGCGCCATGAAGAGTTCGCAATAAGTAACAAATATCGCGCCATGAAGAGTTCGCAATAAATAAGAAATATTGCGCCATGAAAAGTTCGCAATAAATAACAAATATCGCGCCATGAAAAGTTCGCAATAAATAACAAATATCGCGCCATGAAAAGTTCGCAATAAATAAGAAATATTGCGCCATGAAAAGTTCGCAATAAATAACAAATATCGCGCCATGAAAATTTCGCAATAAATAACAAATATCGCGCCATGAAAAGTTCGCAATAAATAACAAATATTGCGCCATGTAGAGTATCACTACAAATGACAAATATTGCGCCATAAAGAGTTCGCACTAAATAACAAATATTGCGCAATGTAGAGTATCGCAACAAATGACAAATATCGCGCCATAAAGAGTTCGCATTTAAATGGGAAATATCGCGCCATAAAGAGCATCGCAACAAAGGGTAAACTGAAACAAAAAGAAAATGTCTCGCACTTTATGTGTTTCAATAAATGTAGAGAGCAAGGCTAGAAAGATATAGCCAAATACTGCTTACTGTAGAAACATAAAAGCTAATACCATGTAAATCTAGATATTTCCTATTTTATCGAAGAACACACTGAACTGACATTTGTTCAATTTTACCAAAAGAAAAAACAGTGCAATATTCACTCTTACTGAAGGGATGGATGAATGAATTGCAACTTCCACCCTTACTAGAAACGTGGATACCTACATCACCCGTATAATGAACGAATAAAAATCATTGCATTTCTTCAGCCCTATTGGAAGAACGAATAAATATGTTTTCCCACCTCATAAGCCCTAGGGAACTATGGAAGACATTGCATTTCTTCATTCTTACTTAAATGAAAGGGAGGCAAAATTACGAAAGAATAAATTTCAATATAGGAAAGAAGTCATTTTTTGCTGGACTGGAGGTGTTTAGTTCTTCATGCTACTTATAAAAATGGAAGTCTATTCTACAGTTAATTTATTAATTATTTTCACTGGAAAGATAAAGAGAGCTTATCTGACAAGACACTCACAACAATACTCCTGTTCCGAAAATTGCTCTAAGCACTGAAATTATCCTGAACTTGTGTTTCAGAACACAGAAGAATATCGACGTTTCTTCCGAGCGATTGATTTACATAAATATCACTGAACACTGGGCACAACTATATCTTGCTACGAGGCGTCACTTCTGTCTTTTACTTTGGAAATAATTATTTACACACTTGGCTAAACTCCGTCATAAGATTAACCTAGGCTTAGAGGTAAGTCGCACAGTTGGTAGAGTTCACGGAGAGATCCACTTAATTTCGATTCATTTTTTTCTAATAACCATCCATGAAATTATTCCAATTCCACGAAATTATACGTGTTTTCTTAAGCAAAATGCGAAAGTTGCAACAGGAATATTGGGCGTCTGAATGAAGATAAACATGAAACGTCGCCCCGATCGTACAAATCACAAAGATAACGTGCGTATACTGGTTCGTGCTGCAGGCTAGGGCGCAGATCAGTGTACGGCTGCCGCTGATCACAGATTGCTTCGTTTTATATCAAAAGGCCTTGGCAATCGGGAATTGGAGGACAGGCGAAGGACTTATACCCATTTTCAAGAAGCCAATAATACAAATTATAAACTCACCTAAGCTATTTGTTACTCATGTTTATACCATTGCCCCATGTTTGCTACCAAGGAATGTTACGAACTGGAATAATCAAGTGTAAGTTAAAACACACGGTACATATTTCTTGCGTTGAGCTGACAATAACGCCCGGTTAAGAGCTACAAGGGTATGGCAGGCAAAACTTTGCCTGTGCAGGTACCGAATCCGACTCTGTAGCCCTGGCCCTGGCAGTGGCCGCTGATGATCACCTCGTCCCCGTCCTGCACAAATTTCCTGGACTGTCCGCCACCGACCTCGACTGTCTTGCTGCCCCGCCATGACAGTTCCAGCATCGACCCGTAGGTGTCCTCCGTCTGCAGGCAGGGTTAACATTGTCAGGGAGATTGATGTCTTAGGTAATAACCTCTTGAGATAAACATAACTTAGTCGATACCCTAAATGGCTCGATACATAGCAAAAAAATTTCATTACTATCTCGTCTGGATGTTGCGCCCAAGATAATAAGGGCAGAGGCACCTGTGGTGTTCGTTCTTGATACTAATTTGGAGGCTTGTACTAAATAAGATTTTTGCCAAGGGTCAGAGACTGTCACACTTGTCGATACAATTTTTGGCGCAGCAAAGGAGACGTTTTAAAATGAGATTATTGTACAGTGTGCATTTCTCTTCAAATCTAGAGTATATATATATATATATATCATTTCATTTGCATGCAACCAGCATGCACAACTTTTACAGTAGGGATGAGAGTGCAATGTGCAATTTCGAAACTAAAGACCAGCTGAAGTGTGAGCCAAACGTGACAGTTAACTCTTGGCAAAGTTATAGTGACTGTTCAAAAGGAGTCATTTTGGTGAATTTATGAAGTCAGTCACAGAACGTATCCGCAATGGAAAATTATTCAAAAGATCAGCGCCAGAGATGTAAGTGTTATATAATAGCCTCTCCCGAAACAGTTCAATAGTCGCTGCAAGGACAGGCCTCGTCCCATAGAACCGCATCTTAATTCACTTAAAACAAAATCATTTTTCTCTATAACTCGGATTGATGATAACTAAATTGGAACAAACTATATCTTGAAAACCGCTAGGTGGCAATCACGTCTGGAAACGGAATATCTCTTCCACGCAGTACCGCTGCACCACCTGCCCTACCTCGCGGTTCAGTCCACTGCCTGAGTAATGTGACAGTACGCAGAATCTCAGTGGGATCACAACGTCCAGCTTTTCCACCACAGTGGATCTATCTTTACTTTTATGCATTGCTGTGCTACGTCTACCGTATATAAACGGTCCACTTGCTAAGTTATGGAACGCAGTGGCCTTATAGCGACACACTGAGAGTGCAGAGCAACGATGTCAATTCCAAGAATCTACTAGCAGCAAACTTAACCTAACACTTAAGCAGAATTTCGTAACATAGAATTCTCGAGGAGTGTCTGTCTCTTCTTTTAGGAGCTTGGCTACTTCAGTGGCGGCAACAGCGTCTCAAATTTTATATATTTCCGTAAGTTAATCCAATAAAAACAAAATGCGTTTAGATCTTATGAACGCTAACGCTGACAACTGTTCAGCATTCCATACGCAAGACGAATCTCTAGTGGATCTTTAGTGGATAATGCAAATTGAGAAGCTGCTAATATCTCTCGTTAGCATATGTTAAGAGGTTAAGAGCAAATATTATGCATGGGATACGTATTGAGCAGCGATGTACAAAGAACTCACAGGTCCAGAAATCGTGCCAGAGGCCAGCAGATCCCCAGGTCTAATGTTACACCCGGTGACCGAATGATGCACCAACTGCTGCTTCATCGTCCAGTACATGTGCTTGAAGTTGCTGCGGCACACCGTAGTTGCTGCGCTGGTGCCTTCAGCTGCAACGGAGAAAGCAGATCAGTCGATTTATACTATACTAGTTTTCAAGGTCTTTAAATGAGAGTCTCTGCTCCATGTTGAAGGAAAAATGACATATTTTTCGCTAGAAACAGCGAGCTTGTTCGAACCGTGTTCAGTAGAGGTAGGAAATATGGTAGACAAAAATCGTTAAAGGTAACGTCAACTTTGACTGCACTCTCCACTGGGAAATCAACACGCACTGCTTCTTGCTGAGGATATATAGGCCAACTGGCTCCAGCGGAGTACGTCTGCAGTCGACCACGGGTCATTAAGAACTATGGCGCCATCGATGGAAAGCTTTATGATTCGCCCTGATCTCCAACCCTATCCTCCCCATGTCTGGGCAAGGTAAGTGCTCCCACGGTAGCTGTGCATACTCAGCAACTGCCGACCAAGCACACAAGCGACACAAAGAACGCTTACCTGGCATGGTACCAATCCCGTGACCTTCAATGCATAGTCGAGCACGAAAGCCTGCTGCTACCGTGAGTGTAAATGGATGTTGCAAAATGACCAACCCACGAATTTTCAGCTGTCAAGATTCTCTCAAGCTAAAGCTGCGGCAACGCTAAACGGACGTAAAGCAGCTACTTAAATGTAGACATAGTGAATAAAATAGCGTCTAAACGCTTGCACATTCATTCGTATATGAGGTGAGGAAGGCAGAGCTAGAGAGCGCTAGCGTGAAGTCCGGCAAAGGCTTGAACTGAAGCAAAGTATGAATTATTAACATACGGTACATAAATACTTTTCAAATACCGTATTGTAGATATAGAAGCTAGCAGAGGCCGCTTGCGTAACGGCATTGCTAAACATAGAACAAGCACAAGAACTTCAAGAAGTTAGTCAGGTCTCAAGTGTTGTTTTCGCAGTGAATAATTAGCAAATGGATTCGCCATGCAGGCACGCATTCGACCACAATTATAAAATGCGTAAGAAGGTGTGGAAATTTTCAGCCGTTCATCAGGCTTGACATTAACGATGATCAAAGACAAAAAGTGGTAATCTTTTGATACTTTTTGAGACTTAACATCCTCCAAGGCTTTAGCATAGACATGGAAAAACTGAGGGGCGGTAATTTTTTCCCTTGGCACGGGCCCACGATAATTCTTTCTATGGTTCAGGGATTGAGATCAACTATGACAGGGGAAGAGGGTGGAATAGTTTACCAAGTACCTTGTGCCGTTGTATTTTGGCGGCGCTGACAGCTTATAAGCGGTTACGCCGGTTAAAAAA
Organism: Parhyale hawaiensis; assembly: GCA_001587735.2. Lineage (NCBI taxonomy): Eukaryota > Metazoa > Arthropoda > Malacostraca > Amphipoda > Hyalidae > Parhyale > Parhyale hawaiensis. The sequence goes on from LQNS02000227.1 coordinate 6,094,535, forward strand.
GCAACCAATTATCACCCAGCTGCGAGCGTTTCAAAACTCAAGATTGAGAAAATATGTATTATACACATGAGTGATTAGGATATCAGCAGCTGAAATCCCGTGCGTTCCGAGTACAGCTGCTAAAAGCTTTTGCCAATGTGCTTTATGGGGCAAGAAGCACAACTTGATAAGGTACATTCGTCAGACTTGTAATGCATTTCAGCGACTAGAGTACTTACGAAATGCATAGTATACAACTAATGCGCCGAATTTGAAACCGCCACGTGAAATATGCTCGAAATGACAGATTTTTGAGACGCATAATATTCTGTGCGTGCGTTGAGCCGGAGGCCAGTGTTTATCTTCGTTTTTATATAGTATAGTAAACTGACGGTTTAGTGAAGGCACCTAGCTGCTAGCAAATATCATTCTCATGTAACTGGTTCAGATGGCTGTCGCTAATAGCTGTAATCATTCAGCATTTGTAATCAGCTCTAATTTAAGAATGCTAATTTCTCGTTCCTCTCAGAAGCCGAGTGATTAGCAAGAATTAGGCGACGAAGAATTTCCACATTGGCGTCCAGACAATTGCAGGATACGATTTATTTATTTATCATATATTTCTCGGAGGTATTCGTGAATTATTCTATTATAGCTTATATTAAATATGTCGCGTATATTGATTTCGTAACAGCAATGAATTTATAACCTAATCAACAAGGATCAGTGTCATGACACACCAAACTAGTTATCTGAATTAGCACTGCAATAGTACTACCATACGATTACCCTCCCACGGGGAACAATATAATTGTTTTCTGCATATGTTACAGCTTGTTTCATTAAAGTAAGGTAAATGCAGTTATTTCTTCCCGAGGAGAGATCTGCATGGCTTAATACTATTTCACCTGATTGATTAAATACTATTACATACACTATTATCCAACAGGTATGGTTGTGCCATACAGCACGACCTACAGTGCAAACATGTAAATTCAAAATCGCGTATTTATTTCTTATAATAGTACGGCTTCCACCAATTGGATCATCATTATTATAAAATGTTTAGTTTAACCACCGTTGCCGCCAAAGGGCGATCCACACAGTAATGCCAGTCGGCCAGGAGGCTCGAGTAAGAATATCCTAGCTCGACATCGGCTCTCTTCTGCCATATATGTATGTAGAGAGGTGACATTTGTTAAAGAGTAAGAGAACTAACATAAGTACCAAAGTGTACAACTTACGTTGTACATATTGTTAGATATGGCGGTACAGGGGAATCCCGAAAGTGGAGATAGGACAGTTGATCGTTGTAACTGGTTCCTGGAGGACTCACTTTGGAGATGACCGGGGGTATAGCATGTGAAGAGTAAAAGAGATCCTCGAATTACTAGGCACAGGCTCCTCGCCTAACTCATCACTCTACAACGCAATACAAATTGCAGATGAAAAGTGAAGCAATTCTGCTGCTCACACTACCACACCCTAAAACTTTCCTTTCCATTTACGACGAAATTAAAATATGGCATGACTGTTCACCGTGTGCCGGCCAACTTAAGATACTAATTATTAATATTCATCAATTGCTTACGTTTGATGGCGACCTCGAGGGCGATATCAATGTTATATTTATCGTTGTGCTGCAGGTAAGGCAAGACCTGAGGCTCCTGGACGAAGTTATCCACCATGAAGGGCTTGAGAGCGTCCATAGTGACGACCCAGGGCGATATGGTGGTGCCGAAGTTCTTCCCCAGGAACGGGCCCAGCGGCACGTATTCCCACTTCTGGATGTCACGAGCTGGGGCACACAAAGCGGTTATAATTTATTTCAACTTGCGACATTATTTATAAACAGTAAATAAAATAGTATTCACTGATTGCCACTCGTGCCATTACGTAAGAAATAGTAAAAACGGTAATAAATTAGTTCAGCTTCCATCATTCCTGAAAAAAACGTATTAAGGATAAGTGACGTCGGGAAATAAGGTCGACCGTGATTTATAATGACGACTAGGGCCACTAGTATTCGAATATACATCAGTTACTCTTCAAAAAAATTTCTCTTAGTATAATGTTGCTAAAGGAACCGGAATGGTACCCGATGTTCCCACTGAACGCATGACATGCACTGCGCGCTTGCTTCCGGAATGCGGTCGCACTCAGTAGGAGGCTCAAGTGTATATTAAGACTAAGCACCTCACTGAGCCTCTCGGTTGACCAAACTTAGACCCTCGTGCCTCACCATGCAATATTCAATTAGTCCTTGCCAGTCATGTTGAATGCTTCTACATTACATACATCAACCGATTACGATCTTAGATTATACTCGCAGCAAATTCATAAACTTTCAAATTTATCAAGAAGCTAATTATCATTTTTTTAAATAAAACGTGATTTAGCTTCTATACTAGGCAGACTACATCCACCGCATCCAAATATCTCACTCACCACTCCAGTCATTCATAAGCACCATTCCGAAAATGTGATCCTCAGCATTTTGCATAGAGATTGGCTGCCCGAGGGCATTGCCAGGACCAGTGAAAAATGCCATTTCGAGTTCAAAGTCGAGGAGTTTACACGGTCCGAAGACAGGCGGCTTGGTGTCGTCAGGACGAGTCTGGCCAGTAGGCCTACGGATGGGGGTGCCAGACACCACCACACTGGACGCTCGGCCATGGTAGCCCACGGGCAAGTGTTTCCTGCAATACGTGACGTGTTAAACAGGTGGCAACATGGAAATTTTTATTACTGATTCTAATAACCAATAGTTACGGTAGAACATATATGTGTTTAATGCATCAGCCTCTTCTTTTCAACTTCATCACGAAATGAAATTGATTTTTTAGGGAATTTTCTCCGGCTGAATTAGTGACATCATTTCTCTAAATAAGGACTAATGCATGAATAACTAGAGCAGCTCTATGAGAGCGCATACCTCCGTCAAGTAGGGCAACGTTAATGATTAATTCAGATTGGTTCTCTGCTGAAACTATGATTTCACGTTATCAGCACCAAAATCTAGTCGCTTGTGCCTTTTGACAGAAATAACAGCTTCCGTAACTTTCTTGAAAACCCGTCCGTAACTTTTTAAGTTATCTTTTGACAAACATTAGTAAACGGAAAAAAAAACGAACAACACCAAAATTTCTTTGTGTCTTTCAATATTTCAAACAATTCCTACAAATTTCACAGAGATCTGCTCATAACTTTTTGAGTTATCTAACTCACAAACAGTCTGACAATCATTCGTTACACAGACAAACAGACCAACCTATCATCACCAAAATTTGATCTTTTATGCCTTTTAACATTTCGAACAATTCCTGTCAATTCCACAAAGATCCGGTCGTGACTTTCTGAGCTATATTACTAAGAAAAATTAAATTAAACATAGAGGCAAACAAACGGACAAACAGATTATCATAAAAATTTGGTGATTTGCACTTCGTAATACAAGTAACAACTCACATAACTGCCATAACAATCAGACCATAACTTTTAGGTAATAGTACTTAGGAAAGTACTGTTTGAGCTATTTTATCAGGAAGAAAACCGCTAGATAAACATTTAAACAAAAGGTTGAACGGGTCTTCACCAAAAGTTATTCATCCGTTCCTCCTAAAATATCTAACATTCCATGAAAATTTCACAATAATTCGTCCAAAACTTTTTGAGTTATCATAGTAACAGACAGAAAGACATAGAGACAAACGCCAACAAAAACACAACCTCTTTGGCGGAGGTAGAAATGAGTTTTTTTTTTTTTTTTTTTGAGTTCACCACTACCATTCATAATTATATCAATAAGGATATAAAAAAATGATTCATAGGGCGTCAACACTCTGAAAAGGTCTGTTGATCTTGCAGATGCAGTCACCAAAGGAAACATTGCGTAATGCTATTTTAGAAGGAAAAAAAAAGAGAATTTAACGTTAACAACATGCAGGGACTAAGATAGCATTCGATACCGTAGTTCTTATTTTGAAATTTGAGAGATATTATCGAGTCTCGTACTGAACTCGTGACCTCGCTGTCAAGCAAGTCTGAATCTCATTTGACACTTTGTCTGTACCTGATATCTGCGGCCAGCAATCATGCAGATAGAGGAATACAAGAATCGAACAGTAACGCAAATAGAATTCGATAGGGTGATGTCCTACCTATTCCATTGCTGCAGCGTCATTGAGGAGTCAATACCGACGGATTGCGTGCAAGCCGGACGCAACTCAGTTAGGTATACCCTGTGTAAATGCTCTCAACCTCGCAACACCAAGTACAGAATGGGTTGCACAATGAGCTACGCGACATATGTTGCGTCGTGTAAACGGAGCTTTGCTAAAGGTTTAACACAATTAAATACAAACTACAACCTTACCAGTTGGGCATGAGCGCATTTTCCTTGCCCCTGAACATGATGCCGACATTGGTGGCGTGGTGAACTGAAGAGTAGAAGTCGGTGTAGTCGCCTATGTCGGCAGGCAGGTGCATCGTCGCTTCCGACTGAGGCACCAGGGCTCTGCAAACGACGCAGCTCGTCTCAGCATAAAACTTCGATCGAGTTCAAGTAACTTTTGACATTCACCTTTAACTTAATTGTATGCCAAATTTTGTTAGTGTACGGTTCTCTAAAGTAGTAAATAGTTTGATTGGTTACTAGCTGCTGCTCTACACTCTTAGAGTCTAGCGTTCCATCATGATTACTGTGCATTAGTCGCGTGAATGTTAAGGTTATGAACTGAATATCAAGACAAAGATTCCCTACGGGAGAAGTCTTTGACTGCCCCGCAATCTGTGTGCACGGGTCCTAAAGTCCTGATAACACGGTGCGTCATGCAGCGCGTGACCAAGCGTGAGCTAGGCCACTTATAGGGATGTTTCCTAGCATTTTGATTTTTCGTTCGAGACTCGGCGAATTTTGGACAACTCACAACAAATACCGATGTCTTTCGCATGTCGACCTAACGTACGCCATCTGCAAGTTCTACTTAAGTCTTACTTTTTATTAATATTACAGAAAGTTAGCATTAAAGTCAACCACTGTCACGTGCATATATAGTATGACGCGACTGATACCAGTTCGCTAGCCGCATGTTTCAATAGAGAGGCCTATGGTGGTGGGGTTATTTAAAATTCGCGCCTATTCCAGTCGCGCTCGTTTAGACCGAAACAGTTGTCCCTTATCATTACAACTGCGCGAACTTTGATTAATTTTAATTTTTAAGAAGCGAACTGACATCAGCCGGGTCACTTACTCACTTTACTCTCAATAACTGTGAATAGTACTCACGGTCATCCTCATCAATCATTTATACATGAATAAGAATAGTGACGAAAATGTATGGATCGTATAAATGCATGATTTTACTTGTTCTTCATATGTTTTGAAGATTTTAAGATTAAGGCAACTTTCGAGATCACGGGAAAAATCCCAAGGAAAAAATTCTTTCGTGCTTGGCCATGCGCTGCATGAGGCTCAGTGAAAACAGGGCTCTAGTCTCTATAGACAGGGGTGATGATGGCTCCTTTAGATATGAAAGTATATTAAATCATTAGAGTTAGTACCAGTACATATTACTATACAAATATGCAGTACTGTTATGTTTTCAAATGCTAAAGGAATTCAGCTGTAACCCTTGGCCGAATTCTCATCAACCCTGCACCAGGTTACGACTCTCGTAACTGACAGCAGAGCCGCGCGGCGCCACGACTGCAGTGACGCGACGGCTGAAGTTTTGTTTATTTCCCTTTAATTCAAAATTGATCTCATTTATTTACACGGTAATATAGTGTTTGGATGTGAAAGCCACTTTCATCGTAATTCTGTAATTAGTACAATTAGCAGAGGTCGGCATCTCCGATTATGTTACAATGGCAAAATCGATGGTACGATGGCCATCGTTCTTACTTACGATGGGGATGGCAATACTATCGCTCCATCGGCATCGGAACTAAAAACCGCCAATTTTTTATCGGCGATGACCTCCGATGAAAAAAACGGTCGGCGATGGCCATCGTAGGGCGTCACAATCGGCGATGGACCATCGCAAGCAGCATCTCTTATAACCTCGGCCTGTGTGCGATTTTCAAACCAGTAATGCTATTCTTAGCTGATAAAAGGTGCGAAATGTAAGACCCACGTTATTAATTGACATTGTTAGATCTGGGAAATGTATTACAATAAACTTTGTAACCCCCTCTTTTTTTAAATGTTACTAAAAAAATGTTTCAAACTTGTAAGGCTGTTTTTCTGTAGTTTTAGCCTTATTTCATCGGCATCGGAAGTACAACCGATAACGATCCCATCGTATGCCATCGCCGATGGCATGTTCAGCTATTTCATCGGACCATTTCTTCCTCATAATACCATCGCCGATAGAGAAAATGGCCATCCCCGATTATTCGATAGGATTTTCATCGGACCATCGCTATCACCGATGGATTTTTGCAATGTAACATTGTAGTTTTTCCTATGGCGATGGTCTACACATCATCGCCATCGTATAATCGGCGATGACCATCGTGCCAGGCTCTGATTGTGAAGTAGAATAGTGCTATAAATTTGCTCCCTAATCTGTAAGGCTCATTGCGATAACGTTTTACACTAGTTTACTGAACATGTATTGTAATAGTATTATTGTATGAAAACCTTCCTACGGGGAGAAATATATGCCTTTTCTTTCTTTCCGACATAAGTAATAAAATCTGAGCGGTGATAAGGAACATCTTCACGGTTCTGTATATTATACTTTTCTGGTTAGCTATGAAGTGTGAGATAATGCAGGCCGGTACTCTAGCGTGACTGCTCCAACCGGATACTCTCGCTTTGGTTCGCTTCCCTCCGGTGTAGCTACTGTGGGTTGGCTATCATGGCGAGCCAGATCTGGCGGCGGTAAGCGCTTTTCACAAAATTCAAGAATGCAGTCACAGGGTAGAACGAAAATACTTAACAATGATTATGTAAAATTACCTTTTTATTTTGATCAGTCGTGTTCCGGACGAACTAGAAATGAGTAGGTAAATAATTACCTTGCCCTGAGCTGAGGGTCGTCCCTGAGGGTGGCATCGGAGGTGCCCAGCAGCGTCTGGAGCCTCTGTCGGGCCTCCGTCCACGCAGGACGGCCCAGCGACATGAACTTGTTCAGGGTGCGCTGCAGAGAAGGAGAAGTTATTGACGTCGTCGGACATCTGACAGTAATATAATTAGCGTCAACTTATGCGAAAGTGCAATCGCAGGTTTTCGTTTCGGTGCTTTGAATCGAGTATCAGGAGGAAATCATAAATCGATTAAGCTTGAGATGGCTGGAAACTCCATTTTGAGAAATGATTTTAAGCCTGGAAGTAGATCAAAGGAGGGAAGAGGCGAAACGAAAGCTCTAGACTGGGGTTACGGATAAGTAATACACAATGAATAAAATGATCTCGTCCAGTGTTGGTGAAACCATTAGGTCAAGTCCATGCTAAATATATAAGGGAGGCTATTACCTGCTGCTAGGTTTAAAACCAGGAGCTGTATTTGGGGTTAATCTTACCGTGAAAACAGCGTTAGTATAATTTTGGAATACCCTCTACTTCAACTTACCTGAACTCACTAACACACGAACATACACGGACACACGGAATGAATTTATCATTACGTGCACTTCGTGAAAGCTTTGAATCATTTACACGGATCAAATCATTGTTGAATTGTTATGGACTAACGCCATGGGTAAATAAAGCAAATTTTCATTCACAAGTTAAGTAATGCAACGTGTTTCTCACAACAGCAGCTAGGTAAGCCCAGGTTGTTTGCTAATTTCTCAACTAAAAACAGTCGGTAATTAATCGACGCCCAATTATATTGTCATTGTTGTTTCATATTCTCAGTGTTTCCAGGAAGTGCACACGCAGCTCGATACAAACCCAATGCATAGTTTTTTTTTTTTACATAATTTCCCAGCGGAAAATGCCCCGACCATACAGCATGAAGCTAGCCTTCTGAAACATAATTTTAGTGGTACGGTCATACAGCTCTCAATATGATAATTTATTACTGATACAACAGTGACCCAGCTGCCAGAACGGCAAAAGATTCAGAAAATATGAAATATCCAGACTCGTCAGTCGCACGTATTAATTCGCGTTATTCCAACACTGGAGTCTTATTCCACACACACATTATGTCTGGAACTAAGTAGCTCGCTGCTAAAGTTGCCGGCGTCGCTGATAATCGAGACATCGGAAGTTCGAGCCCACGCCAGGAAAGGAAAGTTTTGACGCTCGGGAATGTATAGCGTCAGCAATTCTTACACTCGTAGCTAGTCACTGGGAGGACACTAGCCTTAGTTAGGGTCAGGGGGTGGAAGATGGATTCAGTTATGTATCGGGTACTCCGTCAACATGACGTCATAGCCTGGTCAGTTGACTGTTGCAATATGTGAGTATTTACCTGCGGCACGAACCAGTGCAAGTGGGTTCCTAGTTCGGGTGTGTAGCAAGGTAACTTTTCTTTTATGTATTAACTTGCATAGTTGTACACGAGCTTGTACCTGTTATGCAGTAGCAAGTGGAATATAACTTTCAAGGAAGAACTAAGTATATAGTGAATAGATTTAGTTTTAATATAGCGATCACGTGGACTTTCTCCAAAATAAACAAACCAAAGTATGATATCACAGCCAATCACGTTTTGGCCTCAAGCTCTGGGCCTGTGGCTAGGACGTCAGTCAAGTCATGTTAAAAGTTTTCTCTCTCTCCGATTCTATTACGTGACCGGTCTATACTAAACCACACCTGTACAGAATGGGATAAAAAAAACATGTCTGTTGCCATACCTCTTTGAAGACATCCTGCCGTTGCCGCAGAAGTGGTCCGTCGAACAGTCCAGAAATTACGGACAAATCTAAGATGAACTCGCCAATAGCGACTCCAATGCGAGGGTTCGGCTGGAAAAGAAAAAGAAGATGTTTTATGCTGAGTGCAGCGATGCCGGCGAAAAGAAGTAGATACTCGCGAACTCTGTGTGCATATTACCTTGTTTTTATATGTTGTAGGTATTCTACACTACAGGTATCCCAATTGCTAACTAGAAATGAGCGAAAATGCAAGTAAATGTAGTTTGAAAATGTAAGCAGAAGTACGCATAAACCAGTTACGAATTATACTGTAGGGAACCCATGCGTGGGGTTGAAATATAACTTTTTGGTGCACTTACAGTGCGACAGCTTTAGTTATCATCTTGAAGAGCGCGGCAAAAATCCCACACTTTTTTCATCCTGAAATAATATTAATTGAAGCTGATTTTAGAGTCAGTGACTAAGTAACATAGCTACACATTTCTTCGCTTTCAAACAAGGAATTACTAGATGAATGTCACAAAGTATAGGGATATGAGTAAACGTTGAGCCATTATTTAGTGTTATGGCGCAGAATCGTCGAGGTCTGTTGACTTGAGCATAGCGTAGGGTCCGATCTATTACCTAATGGTAGAGTGAGTGTGGGTAGAAAAACACGGTAGCTTCACACAGCACTACATTGGAGGAGATGAGCAAAGGTTACAGGAGCAGGTACACGCTGTTATCGCGAAGGCGTTAGGCGGGAGCAGAACGTGTCAGTCAGCCTAGTGGCTGAGTATAGTTGAAGTTACAGTTGAGTGATTACCATAACACAGTCAGAGAGAATTGTACATGACTAATTCGTATTAGACAACACATGGTATTCATTTGTATGCATCAATGAGAGACATAGGTACATAACAGGATATTGTTTNGGCGGGAGCAGAACGTGTCAGTCAGGCTAGTGGCTGAGTATAGTTGAAGTTACAGTTGAGTGATTACCATAACACAGTCAGAGAGAATTGTACATGACTAATTCGTATTAGACAACACATGGTATTCATTTGTATGCATCAATGAGCGACATAGGTACATAACAGGATATTGTTTACGCATATCAACAAGGTCCAACATTATTAAGGAAGTAAATGGGATTAAATGTACTCGTTACGACACGCGGTAGACAGCTTCAAGGTACCGTAGTTGACTCTGACGAAAATCGTCGTCAGACGTGGACGCCCACGCTCATAAAGGCCGTGCTAGATATCGATGGTCAGAAGATATTTAAAACGATACTTAAAAAAATGGCCTAACGGATATTAGCAATATACATACATATGAACCATAATCAAAGCTGAAGACAGCCTTTCCCTCTTCAAACTAAAGAAATGCAAAAAAAAAAAGACCCTGACTTCTATAGAAACAGAAACGAGCCGGCAAAGCTTAATTATATCATCTTCCGAATTCCCTGAAACAACACGCGCAACTCGGAGAATAAACTTTTCTTAAGAAAAGCTATTCACAGGGGATGCAGTATTCAACCAGGTTACCTTCAAAAAGACAGTGCTGTGTAGCAAGGTAAAGGCATATCTCAGATTACATGAGAAATGTTTATTGTCGTCTAAAACTGGTCCCAGTTATGATATAAGGCATCTGCATGCAAAACACGAAAATCTACCTTTGCTGTCGTCAAATAGGGCACTAGCGTGAATTCAGACTCATACATTAGATAAAATTTCGCTATTAGCATACAGCGTGTCCGTTTCATTTTTCTCTCTGAAGCGCTATTCAACTTAAGCTAGCTTTTATGTCTGTTCAAGGGTCTTATAGCCGAGTTTTCGTTTTCGTTATGTCATTTTACAGTTTGTGGGATTATGTTCACACGACATTCACACAAACGCGTTCGCACCTCCGCTAGCCGAAAATACTGCATTGAAAATATATCCGTAACTTGCATAGTAACACTTGCAGAGATTGTAATAATAGTAATAATATTGAAAATCAAACTGATGATGATACTTGTAATTATACTAAAAAAAAAAATGAAAAGAATAATCACAATGTTAATACAAATGTTAATAATAGTAATATTATGTGCTCGATTCCGCGTTGCAGGCATTCGTCGAGCTTCTACAGCGATTCTGGAGTGCAGCGATGTGAAAAATGTTTTTTTTTATCAAAAAGACTTGCACCATATATGGTCCGGTAGTTTTCCATATCTTGGTCTTTCTCCGTATAATGGTAATCAGTTCTATATAATAATTCACGTCGTATTTTTATTTATGTATATATCATTATATTTATATCTTTCCTGTCACGCTCTATGGGGATAAGATAGGAGAAAATTCAGGTGTCGAAGACTGTATCTTGGATACGGGGGTCGCACTTGGGCGCTCCAGCTGAAGGACCTGAGCTCACCTGCAAGATCCTGTTTCGACATGTTCAGGTGCCGCAGACGGTATTTTGGATACAATTATGCATAAAACTTATACAAAAAATTATATCGCTGCTTTTGCTACATCAACAGGAAATAACAGTAATATTAGTTACAATAATGAGAAAAATAATGATAATGGTACTTTTAATGATACTAATGAGAAGAAAAGTGATGATTGGAATGATGACAATGTCGCTAATACCAATAATAATAATGATGATAAAAAATAATAATAATACAAATAATAATATTAATGATAATGATAATAAAATTAATAACAATATTACCAATAATAACAATACAAATACTCACCCTAATAATAACAATACTACTACTACTAATAATAATAATAATTATAAGTACCTATATGGGAAAAGTACAAGTATAGACTGGTAGAAGAAGATGGGTGGGGGGGGTGGTGTGACTCTGGACTGCTTCTTAAGCCCGGTGCCCACGTAACAACTTTTGTTGCCACTATCAGCCTATTAACGGGAGAGCTGAACGGGCGCAACACTGCACAAGAGCAACCTGAACAAGCTCGACTGGAATAGGCGCGAACTGGAATAAGCGCGAAACTGAATACCGGTATGCGCGAAGATACTCGAGCGCGAAACACGGGAGAACTGTTGCCTGATAGAATAGGCGCNCATAGAATAAGCGTGAAACTGAATAGGCACGGACGCGTGAAAGTGAATAGTAGGCTCAGATGAGACATCATAGGAATATAAACCACCATTGCTGCTCGGAAATGTGACAAGAGTAGCTAATGCAATTAGCAATCAGGCTGAAATAGTTGCACGGTATGCTGACGATCCACAGAAATAAAGCTCGATAGAAGTTTACTAATTTGAAACATTTAAGGGCGCTGTATCAGCGACCTATAACGTTTCAGACTTATTCCAATTCGCGCTTATTCAGTGTGGCGCCTATTCCAGTGCGCTGCTGTTCAGTGACGCGCTTATTCCAATTCGCGCCATTCCAGTCGCACTCGTTCAGGTTGCTCTTGTTCAGTGTCGCGCCAGTTCCGTCGTCCCCTTAAAACAACTCAACTAACCCATTTTCGTAGCCGCAGCACGGCTTCAGCTCGCGCAAAATTTAACAGTATAAAAAAACTGTTAAAAATCCAAGTCGCTACAGCAATTTTTACACCATTGCAAGTGCCAATGCTGTATTTTCAAATATTACTCCTAATTATGAGCAGTTCAAGACCGCAAAGATTGATATTTTAAGAATTAGGGCACGATATTAATGGACGTCATGCTGATACCACGGTCACGACTACACAGTCAGATTAGTTGATTGGCTCCAAGTTGCTAGCGGCAGCGAAAGTTGTTGTGTGGGAGACGGGCTTTACACTTGTGACACGAGTTAAGGTAACGAAGTTAAATCTCTTCTCCAAAGTCCTCGACACTTCAAGCCTCAAAATCGAAAAAGCCTTAAGGGTATGTTCGATTGGCTGCCAAAATCAGAGGCATGTTCGACTGGGCATCGAAGTTAAGCCTTTGAGGCTCAATAACTTACCCGAAACGTAAGACGGAAGCGATGGTTTTATCACTTTGCATCGTGTTCCAAGTGTGAAAAGCAAGTGATTATGTTCAATCTGCTGAAAACTTTATTTCATAATGCAATTTGGAGTTTCTCACAAGGGTAACCTATTAGAAGGTCAACGCCTGAAGCTTACACCAGCGGGTCGAAGCCAGCTCACTTGCGTGAAGTGTCAGTCAAGTCAAGCCTTGAAGGCCTAAAGTTGTTGCCCAATCGAATATGTACGTAATCTCGTTGCTTCTATGTTCTAACACCTGTGAAACGTTTTTTACGTGACGAATCCAAAGCTTCTGTCTTTAGTTCCGGACAAGTCGAGTGAGCTTGACTTACCTCGACTTTGACGACCAAATAGAACACGGTTTTATAGGCCTAGTTAAAACCCTTAAACCCTTTCGCCGTGGCAATCGATTAGCTACGCCTCTATACAGCAACTCCGTTTTGCCCAGGAAGCAAAGAATGCAACGCTCTTTGCTTCCTGGTTTTGCCTTACCAACCGATGGCACCTCTCGTAACTCAGTTTCGCAGTGCCATGCGATGACACCACTCGTAACTCCGTTTCGTCGTGCCAATCGTTAATACTGTACTCTTGTAAATCCGTGTCGTCGTCTTAGTCGATTATACTTCTCGTAACTCCATTTTAACGTACCAACTGATGACGCCTTTAGTGACTAAGTTTCACTTTGACAGTGGCTGACACCTCTTGTATACATGTATGTATAGCCTAGCAGGCCCTAGCTCGATCCGTTTCGCCGTGCCAATCGATGTAGCCTGCATAAGAATTAGAAGTCCACGGCAACGGGAGCGCGATACAAGACACACACATCTACTCAACAACTCTTCTTGCTCAAAATTCATCAACGGATGAAGAACAATTTTTTTGTCTGATGCTTGCGAATACGGTACAGTGCATGCGTGGGCATACTGGTGAGAAGTTGAAAAAAAGCATGCGGTACAAAATAGGATTTACAGTGGAGAGATGAAGGTATTCAAGGATCGCAAGCATAAAATATATGAACTAACTGACACAACATTCAAACTCCAAGTCCCGATTGAGCTTATCGCGAAGTACTTGGCAGGGTAATAAAGCAATATCGCCAGACTTACGCGGCACGCATTGGTCAAGTTAATGCAGAGGCCTGTTCTAAACACTGGCACCAATAGACACTGGCTATGAAAAATATTACTTCGACTCTTACCCACGAGGTATTGATATAATTCTTTGGTCCTAAGCGGCTAATGAGATGGGTTCGCTGGCAACAAAGTAACGCATAAAACCACGAGAGCAATAAAAACCGCTCGTAAAACAACTTTTAAAAGTATAGACATTTATTAGAAGTAGGGCTTACTTACGTCAGTACACGTGGAAAACACTCCATAAGGCAGGTTATGCAGAGAGAAATCAGAATCAGGGCTTATGTTCACGAATGAAGCCATATTGACGCAATACAACACCAAAATATATCAACGATAGCACTATTCAGGAGCAACTGTTCTTGAGCAATACAGCGGCGTTGTGCGGTTGTTGGAGTCTAGGCGCGGAGTGGTGGTGCTGTATGCCGGTTCTGTTCAAGGACGTCTAGTTATTGGTTAGTAACAGGCCCTGTTCAGAATTCCAAAGGCCTAGGGCTAATTATGGAAACTCGTTTCAAGCCTAAAAAAATGTACGCTAATATGCTATCAAGGACACAACTCATACTTTGCCACTACTGGCCCACGAGAATGACCATTTACAGAAAAGCTATGAGGAATAACACGCAAAAAACACGCCACGTCTGGACGATGACGTTATCCGAGCACAACGTCTTCTGACCAATCACAGCGTATTTTCTGTAGGTGGTGCTGTGACGTGCCAGCGGATGAACAGCTGCGTGATTGAAACTTGTCATTTTGCGGCTCTCTGAATTTTATAATTTCAAGTATTTCCCGCTAAGTATGAGTGTTTCGAGTTTTTCTCACCTAGAGAACTTTGTAATTATTTCCCATAAAACACAAAAATTCAAAGAGAAGGAAACAAATTAGCCTATTGAATAATCTTAGTTGTTAAATTCTGTAACCTGTAGTTAGCTCTGAGTTTCAGAGCAGTATTTTCTTATCTATTGAAATCTTGATATTACTACATAAGTAAGAAATTCTAAAAGTTGAACATTCGAAAGTTTCAAAAAGTAAAGGCATCACGTGCTATGTTGTCAAATTGGATATCTAAACCTGTATTTCAGCAGTTTTACGACCAAAATTCTAGTTTTCGGCTTTGCGTCACTGACACTCACTGTCAACACTAGGGTAGAACGGGGTTATTTTGAAGCGGGGTGAATTCGCCGCGGGTGTTTTTTTTTTTTCATTATAGAGCCTATAACTCAAAATGAAACTGACATAGCCTACAGGAAATCTGGAAGTGTCCAGTGGTAGAGGAGTTACTAAGGATCAAATTAGACTATTAAAGATGCATTTCAATGCTGTAGGGAGGGGGAAGGGCAGTAAATAATGAGAGTGACAATTTTTAACTTTTTAGGTGTAACTACCTACTTTTTCATGTTTAGCCTGTTTAGGTAATGTCTCACAATTCCCACAGATTATTGACTAAAGTAGTATTTTGGTTAAGCTAGAGCCTAGAGGTAGTTGACTCAACTTGACTGCATCATCTAGATGGGTCAAACTCACCGCTTGGATAAAAAATTCCCCCCCCCCCCCACAAATAGTTCTAAGCCAATCGCATTTGTCTACAAATTCTGTTAGTCTACAAATTCAGTTAATTAAGGAACAATCCCAAGCCTATTATTTACATAAAAATTTTGCAGTGGCTTGCTCCGCAGAGTACCTCTGTCGGTAGCACTTAGACTCGCATAGCCGACTAAGCCGAGGCTTCTCCATGACAGGAGGACAGGTCAGAGTCATCACACTCATATAAGACAGATAAGTAGTTACTCTTTTGAATTTTTTCAAAATTCTATCATTTTCCCATGATTAGTGAGGTATTTCTTCAGTATTCATGCAAAATCTGAGCTGAGTTTGTTTTTAGGCTTTTCTGTGAATTTTAGACAAAGTCTCCGATTATTTTTTTTTATCTGGTCATGTCTCCTTGTAATTATTCCTCCTTGCAGACTATATCAGGCCGGCCAGCACACTCCAGCTTCACTTCCTCACTCAGAATACATAAGCTACGCAGATGACATTACACAGATAGTAACACTCGCAGGGTCTCCAGCAATGATTTCCAGAACGACAGCCAGGGCAATAGGTAAAATAGACAACTTCGAACACAAATGGAAAATCAAA
>LQNS02000227.1:6166953-6198861 GCA_001587735.2 Parhyale hawaiensis
GTTTTCCTTCATATAAATCCATCTTTAGAATGCCATATTTTTCTCGATAAAACTCGCTTGATTTATTGCATTTTATAACGATAAACTTGGCTCTAAAAGTGCTTCTGATACATACGGGCATTTGCCTGTTGAAAAGTCTCTGCTCTTTTGCAAGCCTTTTAACCAACATTCTTTCAAAATTTTATCCTTCAGGGAGCTAAAAAAAAAGTTTGTAAATAGCTACCTTGATACATGTTTCTGGGCAGCTATAATGATTGTAGGACAAGACTGAAGTAGGACGCTCTGGAGGCCCAAATGGAACTATGAAGAAATAATACAAAACAGGTACTGAAAAACGAGCCAAGTTTTTATGACGTCATCGCTTCGTTCGTCCGCCGCGCGCAAGCGCCGCTCGTCGGCAGTGCGCTAACCTGATCCCGTTAATCATCCTTGACTATTACTACTCTGATCGTTTTACCCCTGTTCTGCTCTTTAGAAATATATAAAGAAGAGTTTCTTCGGATACGCTCAACCCGCTGGGCATGTACCATCGTCCTTAAGATCGGTATATAGTATTTTCTCTCCTAACTCTGTACTAATGCTCACATACATACTAACGCAACAACCAGCACGGTGTTCCCTATACAGCCAGTGTCTGCTTGCTCTATAACATAAGCTGTACCTAATTAAATAGTTCGTGCACTCTTAGACAGTGGGCCATGTGAAAAGATTCATTTAGTATAGCCTATGGTATTAAAACTAATAGAAATATTTTGCGATTTACTGAACTTTCCTTTGTCAAATGGCAGTGCATATGTGTTGCAGATATTCACATTTAGCATACATACCTTAGTAAGAACGAAATTCATACAAATTAAGAGTCTGGAGAACTTCGCCGGTTTTAGCTGCGTACTCCATTATATACGCTGTAATTTCAACTTGTGTCCTTCAGTTAATAATCTGGGCTTATTTTTCTTATTGACACTATTATGAGGAGTCAACCGTTTTGTTTAGATATAGCTACAGTGTGTATATGTTCTGCGCGTTTGGTAGATTTGCGCGATCGATCGCGCCTCGCGTTTGGTGGATCGTTCAAATTTTAAAATGGAAAACAAAAAAAAAAACAGTCCTTGCCTCCCCTTACCTACCCGACATTAAACCCGAATATAGTCCAACTTACCCGAAATTACGGCCTAATACCTACAACATCCACCAAACGCGCAGCGCGATCGATCGAGCAGATCCACCAAACGCGCTCAACATATATATTATGCTCGCATAACACTAAAGGGACCAAATAAAATGTGAGTTTATCGTAGGAGTGTTATTGAAACTTTTTTCAAGTATGCTGGTCATCCCATTCTTTTTAATGGTTCTCAGTATTTTTTTGTTGAGAAGTTTTAATACCTCTGCAGCTTGAATACTATACCGGGGCTGCTAAATATGCTCCATTAGGGATACCGTTATGGAAGTAACAATATAGCTATAATCACTTTTTCAATAAAGCGTTAATTTCCTTCGTTTGTAGTCCCTGCCTGCGTTGTTTCAAAAAATCACAGTGGGCCAGTACGCTCCTGTGAACAGCGAGCGCTACAGCCAAGGTCTGCGGTCCCTGCTAGCGCTGCTGCTGCACATCGACCCTGGGTCTCGTCCTTACACTCCTGAGGTGAGGGTAGGCTTCTGTGCTGTCATGTCTGTCGCCTAGGCTGTGACCTTAACCAGAGCATCAGATATTTTGTTCGAGTTGCTTCTGGTTGCTGTTTCAATCGCTGTGCTTGATGGCAGTGAGGCCACCCATAACACTTGTGACTCTCGTGTCCTCCATTTACTGAGCAATGAGATTTTTCAATATCCCAGCTATCGAGTCACTCTANGACCTTAACCAGAACATCAGATATTTTGTTCGAGTTGCTTCTGGTTGCTGTTTCAATCGCTGTGCTTGATGGCAGTGAGGCCACCCATAACACTTGTGACTCTCGTGTCCTCCATTTACTGAGCAATGAGATTTTTCAATATCCCAACTATAGAGTCACTCTAGTTGATGTTTGTAGTACTATTCTGCGCACATCGTCTAGTACAACTTGTACCGAGGCCATATTGTGCAGTCGCGCGGCGAACTTTTGAGTTGTTTTTCAGCTCACACACGTCGTTTAATCGTATCTCGGATACTGACTCTAACTATGTAGTCTGGACAACGAGCGAGCTGAATGTCCGCTCATATGTTGAGCGTGCAGGTGTGTTATGTGACCTCGGTGTTAGTTGTTGGGTATTTGCAGTGTGCGTTTGTAACGGTGGCTAACTGATGACCGTCGCTTGTTCCCGTTGTTGCATATTGTGCAGAGAGCTTCTTACAGTGCCTGGCAGGCATGTCGTCTTTTTTATTAGCATTTTCGAGCTCGTTTCTCTAACTCTTTTGAACAGCTTTGCATCCTCGGTATTGCTAATATATCGTAATACGGTATGTCAATTTATGAAGAATACTTATCAACTCCTGATCAAATGTTTATGACCACTTGAAAATTTGAAAAAAAAAAAAACGTTTTAGTGATAAATAAAATCCTTTGACTAGGGATCAGTAATTCTTGAAGGTAAAATGTGAGAAAGACGGATAATGCCTGCTTTAACAATTTATTAACTAATGTACATTTAGTCAAATACCAGTAATGAGTTTTTAGTTAATCAAATTGTAAGACCATAAACAGAAATCGTACGCAACCTGTGAACAAGGACGTTAAGGTGAACTCATTAATGAGTACTGTCTCCATTCTTGTTGATAACCTAAAAAATTCTTTTTCATACTAGAAATGAGGGTTGGAGGAATGTTGTCGAAGCTCTTAAAGATGGAATCACGAAGTTCGTTAACTGTCACAAGTTGTTCACCATTTCCGTAAACATCTCTCGCCATCCATCCCAAGATTTTCTATTCGCCATCCGTCCCGAAGTTTTTCTATTGTGTTTTCTTGAAAGGTCATAGTTTGGCGGGCAGTGTGGACTACTGCATTATCCTGCTGGAAAAACTTTTCATCACCTCACAAACGAGGGCCCTCCCATCTACAAAGATGATCGTTGTGACATGCCGACATAACCAGCAGCTGTTTGAGGACCCTGGACCTCCTGAAGCTTCATTGCTTCACTGTTAGGAAAGGCACCCCAGACGATAATAGAGCCTCCACCGCTGTGATGTTTGGAAAACATTTCAGGAGGCATCTCTTTTGTCATGCCAGTACCGTTGTAAGCCATCAGGGCCATCCAGATTAAAGTTTTTTCGTCAGAAGACAAAACTTGAGACCACTTTTCAATGTCCAATTTTTAGTGCTCTCCAGCAAGCTGTAACGGGTCACTTTGTGACGCCGAAACAACCGATGACTTTTCAAATGCTTTTTGTTAATGCTGTTTTGTCGTGTCGCCTGATGATTATTGAACTGCAGTCAGCATCTGTGAATTTTTTTATTTGCTTCGAATATGGAAGACCGCCCTGTCTTGAGAAACAACCTGTTTAATTCTACTCAATGCAGGGGAATTTTTGTGGGTCTACCACTAGATTTTGCTGTTCTATGACTCTCAGGGTCCATTAGGAAGTTGCAAATCACAGTTTCACTGCGGTGTATCTCAACTGCGATTGCACACTGCGACAAACCATGTCTATGCAGTTCAACTATTCGACCACGTTCTACTTTGGAGAGTTTGCTTCCTTTTGGCATAGTGACACCTTCACACCATCAGTGCAAGCCTGTAACTGATCCGAAACGCCGGAAATTACCCTAGAACTATACATTTATTACCCTGGTCTTATAATTTTGATCAACTGAAAAGCTCATGAGTTGACAAAATGCACATATCTTAATAAATTGTTACAGCAGGTATTTTTCGTCTTTCTCACCTTTTACTTCTCGGAATTACTGATCCCTAGTCGAAAGTTTATTTATTTATCACTAAAACGTTGTTATTTCTTACATTTTCAAGTGGCCTTAAACTTTTGATCAAGAGTTTACTGGGCTTTTCAAAAATTGTGACCTGTTTTAATAATTTGCCATCCGAAATTTGTAAAAGCTTTGTTTATAATGAAATAAAACAAGATTTGTAATGTATTAGTTTATTATGATCTAAACAACATTGCTATTTAATAGGAACTCCATTGACAGCAATGACACGCCCTAATCGTGGTCGGAAGTCCTTACACACATTACGGACGTTGTCCTTCCTCATCTGGGCCCAAGTACGGTTCACAGAGGCTCTTAGCTCCTCAATGTTGTTGTGGCGGTCTTTGCATTCTTTACTCCTAATATGCGGCCACACGCTGTAGTCCAGAGGATTAAATCAGACGACTGTGGGGGACAGAAAGTCATGTATTGGCTCATCCAGTATTGGACGGTTTTCGGCGTGTGCACTGGTGCACCTTCTTACTGAAACTCGTAATCTTCTTCTTTGACGATTTTTCTGATCCAAGGAAGAAATTTTGTGGCCATGATATTCCTGTCAATTTGTAACCGCCCTTGAACCACACTGAAGGCATCTTCTCTCCATTGGAGGCTACAACGCCAAGCATCATCACAGAGGCGGGAACATCGCTCTTGGCGCTTTTTAACCATGTTAGCAGCGGTCTTTTCTGACGCTTTAAGCTCTTTCCACTTTCATTCTTTACAGCTCTTGACACAGAAATCTTCTTCTTCGCAAATTCAGTCATGCAGCTCGTTCACGGCAATAGTGATTAGCATTGTACTTGTTAGTTAGGTTGTCAAAATCCAAATTAGGCAGTAGGTATGTGCGTCACAAACTTATTTTTCTCCAAGCGTATATACTCTGCAGTTACCTATCTGTATCGAGTCGCTCATTGCACCATTTGTGAGCGCTAGCCGTGTTTATCATGCCAGTTTTCTGCATTTTAACTATATTCGCGTCTGATGAGAGCTATTGTTCCAGATCCTGGCTAACCCCGTCATTGTACCAACCTATATCAACCTCCATTTGGACCTGGGCCGGATACCCTGTGGCGGGAGCGGTAGCTCAGGGTCCCCTTGACGCTTACACTGCGCGCCCTTCATACCTGCCCTCTATGAAGTACCTCAGTCATGCTGCACAGCACCAGTATCATTTTCAAATTTTGCGAAGTTTGATTAACTGCGATCATCGGCCTCGCTATGAGGTCTGTATGTCCCGCATTGTATTTTCCCTGCAATTGAAACAATTATTCACAGCATTAGCAACAAAACTTGCCTGAAAACGAAAAGGTAATGTGCGTGCAGCGGAGCTATGTGGGCTTTTGCCTGCGCCGAACATACACCGTCCTCCCTCCGTGTCTTCACCAGTTCTAATTACCTCCGCCAAGGAGGTTATGTTTTCGTCGTGTTTGTCTGTCTATTTGTCTGTCACCAAGATAACTCAAAAAGTTATGAACCGATTTAGATGAAATTTACAGGGATTGTTAGGTATGCTAGGAAGAACAGATGATTAACTTTTGGTGAAGATATGTCCATCCGTTTGTTTGTTTGTTTGTGTGCGACATTTTTCTCGATGCCATAACTCAAAAAGTTATGGATGGATTTTGATGAAATTAACATGAGTTGTTAGGTACATAACAAAGAGTAAATGACCAAATTTTGGTAATGGTCCGTTAGTTCGTTCGTTTGTCGCCGTTTTTAATTTTATGCTTGTTGGCACGATAACTCAAAAAATAATTAATGGATCTTTATGAAATTTATAGGAGTTGTTAGTAATGGTAAAAGACAAAAATGATCAAATTTTGGTGCAGATCGGTTTGTTCGTTTGTATGTTTGACTCATATTTGTCATAACGTTTGTTAACAGTATAACTCAANAAAAAATTGAACAAGCTGTTATTAATATAAAAAGGCACAAATGATTATATTTTGGAGTTTATGCAAAGAAAATTATGGTTTCAGAGCCAATTTGAATTTTTGATACCGTTGGATCACTTGGCGGAGGTATGCGCTCTCAGAGTGCTCTAGTTTTAATCCTGAGTTACCAGCTTCGGAAGCTGTGTGATCTCACATGCCCAGGTTCTAAGGAGAAATTTTTCCAACTATGCATTTGCTGATGGTTTCTTTCCAATTATACATTCCTACGTTAAAGTTCTTTTCTGATTGTATATTTTATCTGCATATCCTGAGTTAGAAAGTGTTATCGGTAAATACATTCCTACAAATACCATTACTTAGTTTCTTAAGCAGTACGGTATATATCTACTGTGTTAACGTCTCTTGGATGAGACGATGGCTAGTAAATCCAGACTGCATCTCTTATTGCTGTGAGTTGCTTCATGGAGTGCACGATTTGGTTTCTTATCTGGTGTGGAGCAATACTGTATAGGTAGCCTGCATCGCGTACATTCCTGTTCGGATTCGATTACTGTGGCAATTTTAACGAGTGCAAATCTTGTCAGGGTTTCTACATCAGACATATTAGAAAGCAAATTTTTTCTGTGCATGTTATTGCTAATGTTTTAATGGGCGCACCTTTTTTTTTTACTACGGTGCATGCATAAGAGAATATAGTTAACATATACAGTACTTTTGAACAGTTCCTGCCCCCTGTACGTTTCACTTAGCATCATATCATGCTAAGCACGTCCGTGGCTTCCCCAGGAGACGGTCCTACCTGCAGCTTCATTGCTAGCGTTTCGCATGAACGCAGGTGCCTCGTGTAACTGACTACAAGGAATTAACTACCTTCACTCCATAGTGACGAAACACCTCTCATCTTTGTTATCTGGTATTGAGCTTGTTGCAGAGCTCGCCTCAATGGAGTTGTGAAACTACTGAATGCTGCAGTGGTATTTTTAAGAAAAAGAAAAGAACAGTGATACAAAAATACACCTAAGCTGTCTGTGTTCGATGAGGATAATCACAGATACAAGTCTATAAAAACACCCGAGGTGTCATGCTTGCGACTGAGTTGAGTCCTGAGATCTTGTAAGGCCTGCGTTCAGCTTCTGCATTGTGTGCTCTAAAAACAGAAGGCTCAAAAGTTAAAATCTATAGGCGTCTTTTTGTGACCACGCTCGTAATTCAGAATCACCGTGATCATGATCATCGTGATCACTGAAAAGCACTAGAACGGTCAACGATTTTGTAAACAAACCAGAGCCGCTATTTCAATTTTTGAAAAATATATTTTTATCGTATTTCTATTGAAAATGGTAGGGAATGGATTTCTTATGAGCTTTTATTTATTTTGAAGTCAATGCATAACTGAACAAGCAGTATTTGAAGCATTTTGAACATACACAGACTTAAAAGTAGTGAAACTACAATTTTGGAAATCAATATTACGAACAATCATCATAACATCATTCAGTTTATCCATAAATAAAAGAAAACATCACGACTTCGCATTTCAAATTTTGAATATTTACTTGTCCAACGGCTGGAATCACTCTTTGATCACGCATGATTAGCCTGCGGAGGAAATCACGCTGCGAACAGTTCTTACCACTGAGAGTCAGTAGTGCGATCAAGGGGAATTATCCGCGCGGTGGTCACAAAAAGACGCCTTATATAGCACTAATGAATATGAGAATAGAGTATATAATGAATATGTGGTTACTGGTTAATGATTGAATGTAATAGGTATATGTGTACAGATTATCTGCTCACCTAATCTGATATAGGTTTTCCCAGAACTTCCTTAAGTACCTACTCTTACGTTCACCACCACTTGTCTGTTGACTTGTTGAAAAATTTCTGTCGACTAAAGCAGCAGTTAGCTGCGCGAGTGGCTCTTCAACCCTACGGACTGATCTGTTTGACTCTTCCCTACCTCAAAAAAAAAAAAAAAAAAAAAAATATACCATGGGCATTGCTTATCAAACTGGTTCTACGTCATAGTTCATGCACTGTACGCCATTTTGCAAATGCTAAATTAAGTATATTAACAGTCTTCTCTACCGAACGTACAACACGATAAAGTAAGGCCTATTGTGCGTAGTTTTACTTTTTTTGAAAAACAGACCAGGAGTTATTATCTCGTGGCTCTAAAATTTGTGTAAAAAATTATTCATTGTGTTTGATCATACGCGGACACGTCCTGCTTACAAGTTTGTCTTTTATTGCGAACTGACAAGAGGTGGTGCTGGAAAAACTTTACATTTTTGTGTGTTGGTAGCTTATGTCTGTGGTGGCAACTGCCTCTAGTCAATAGCGGGATTTTTCATAAACTCGCCGAGTTCGAATTGCTCTGCACTGCTCCTTGATCTTCACAATCATTCTTCTGCCATTGCGTTTAAGGCCTTCTCAGCAGAATTATTTGCCGTGGTGACAGGCTGACAGCAGCATGCAGCTGCTAGTTTCTTTCGTGACGCTGTGTTTGCCTGGATGCGGCTGAAAAAGGCTGTTGTAGCACATTTATGTAACACCTGTTTCCTTCCTCTCGACGTGCATTTTTCAGGCGCCGCGATTTTTCAAGAATGCACCTAGTCCTGGTACCGCTTGGCATTCTATGTATTCCTTGCTTATTTACAGTTTGTCGTAACTTGTATTAGGAGTCGTTAACGTTACATTTTACAGATTGGATAGGTTAGGTTCCTCAACCTAGTTTGTAATGGAAAGTAGCGCCACTAGGAGATCCCCAGGCCTTTGAGACGTCGGTCTTTTGCGCCCGCTTTGCTTACCACCAATTTCTTCCTCTGTGATGATGCTGCTGCGTTTGTGTTCTTCCTATTTTCTGTTGCTATGCGAGCTGGCCATGTGCTGGAACACTTAGGTACGTGCTTAAGTTCTTAGTTTGTGTCAACATGCTACATATCCCTCCCGTTTTTCTTGAAACGCCTTAGTTGTGACGCATTCATGTTTTTTTCTTATATATAATCTAGTCTTCTCTTTTTATTTGAATGTCACACGCGTGTACTCGTGCAACGCAGTCAGAGCCCGCCAAAGTGATCTAACAGAGGAAAAAAGAAGGGATATATAGCATGCCGAGAGAAACGGAGGGAGGGGGGAACCCATGCACGAAGGGTTCCCTCACAGGATCAACGCGCATGAGAATAGCAAGCTGGGAAAGAAGAGGAAAGATGAGTCACGCGTCCAAATCTTTTGTGGAATCTTACTCAACGCCAGCCCACTGCATAGCTCTCAAGAGTTGCATTTCACTCCCAGTTTGAAGAAATTTCTCGGCTTTCACTAGTGACACTTTCTAAAAACCAGCTCATGGGACCATTAACATTTTAGCCAATCATTTGTCTATATACAGCGTTGTTTAGCCGCAAAATAAAGTTGTACTACGAACTTTCGGGCACAGTGAAACCATAATGTGAACCCGCCTTGATTGTAAACCCTGTTCCTGAATGGAGGGAGTAAGCTGTTATGATTCCCGCCGATCTCTAGCCACTGCTGTGATACGATCGCACGGTCTTGTGATAATTTGCGTGCCTTACTGATATTTTTATAGTTGTTTTAATTTTGAGCAAAGAGTGGAACGTAATGTGTATTTTAATATCCTCATCTCTGAGTCTTCAGAAGTCAACTCAAGTGTAAAAATCCCGCTGCCAAAGGTTAACCCACTGTTGGATGACGTTCTTTTAGGAAATTATTAACGAGCTTTAAGGGTGACTTGGTCCGTTAATGGATCATCATCTCTGTAAGGGCATCCCCACTGTCCCAATTACAGGTAACCCTTGATCGAGACCTTCTATACTTGTTAGGTATTTAGATTATTTTAACTATTATCTCCCTGTACTCTAAATGTGTATCCTTGCGCCAAAAGTATAGATATCAAGCGGTGATAGGGAAAACATCGAGCCTAAATAATCCAGAATGTATAAAATGAGTAGAGCCTAAATAAAGAACTGCCTGTACATCAATTGGGCGAGGTACTTATCTTGTATCTCTTACATATTCTGCTCGTTATGATCTCAACACTTAACATAATGAAAAAATATTGCTCAATTCAACAAGGAAGTAGAAGGTTTAGGTTTTCAAACTGGCGGGAGCAGAAGATAAACGAAAAAATTGTGAAGTAAATATGAGCAACAGATGTATCAAAATTACTTTATTTAATATTCATATATACATATATAGTACATGAAAAGTCAACTATAAAAATATATACCCTACCTTAATTTACATTTGAGGAAACAAGGATTCGAACACTTAACGCACTAACACTATGTTTATTTTGGCAACAACGCCTGCAAAATTAAGTGTGCATTGGCACTTCCTGAAACATAATTAGGGAAGATTTGAGTAACACAAGCTTACTTCTGACTTGTTTCAACATTCACGAAATGATGGCGTCACGGCACTCTATAGAAATGGTGGTAAAAAAAAATTTCAACTTCTGATGGAATGAAGACAACTAAGAGGCCTCGCAGAAATCCAGAGCGGAACACAACCCCACGGAACCAAAGAATGGCAGACACTGAGTGCATGAACAATTGCCGACACATAAAGTATCGCTTCCCTATAAAGACGTTGCTGCAATATTCGCCCTATTTTAACCAGGCTCTTCTACTGTACTTCACTACAACGATTTTTGCGTGTTAACACACCAGGACTAGGAGCTCTTGTAGCAAAATAACGTTGCTGGCTAAAATGGGGTATATCCACTTTCTACTGGCAATTAAATTCAATATTACATTTGTCACCTTGTCACAAACTTTGTCATTACAATTCGTTCTCATCCTTCAACGCCGGGTGTAGACACATGGCTACATGACCCATATACTGAGTTCAATGTTATTCATTCAGCATTTTTATTTTTCTTTTTTAAAGCCTACACTGTCGAGAAGCTCTGGAATTAGGCAATAGGCAACAAAAAAAAATGATAAAAAAAAAACTAGAATTTCAATGACATAACATGGCTACAGGCGTGCAAGGGTTACTCTGCCGTCATCTACAAAACAGTTAACATTGTAGCTGGGCGCGTTGTTCCAGGCTTTGCAGCCAGCAGCCACCTTAATTAGAATAAAAAAAATGTTGCCTATTAAGTGCAAAACTCGTCAGTTCACTGGAGTTTTATTCCCTGATCTGCGTTAGTCTACATCCACTGCTAGGACGCGCTATCGTCTGTCACGACGGAGATGTGTACGCAGATTGTGTGCGCGTGAGCGGCGTTGAAGTTGGTGCGCCGCGCTGCTCGCTGTATCGCTAATTAAGTTGGGTTAGGTTAGATAACGATAGGTTAGGTTTGCCTAAGTAGTGCTCATTTTAGTGGTGGCGCGCGCAGGAAAGCTTATATGAACTCAAAATCGTTGTGAGAGATGATAGTGCTGCCAGGACCAAAGCCCAGGCAAATTAGCGGAGGAAGAAGTTTGCTGCAAAAGTTTTTTTTTTAGAGGTTCTTTTTAGGCTTTATAGGATTTCTTACTGTTTTCCTTGGGTCCTATCCATCACTTGACGTCAGGCTTCGAACTTCAAGAATGATTTTAATAAAGACTATTGTGGCCTTGCCCTCAAACATGTATATGTATATATATATGTTGAAAATTAAATAGATTTCATCTTCGGATATGAATTAAATAGAAAATACACTTTCCGGTATTAAAAACAAAAAAAGCACCTTAAACGTTCATCTGCCCTCTTCTTTCATCTCTACGACATCATTCTTAAACCCAAGNGAAGGGCAGTGTTATATTTCATAAACAAGTCTATCCATTCCTCTCTATACTCTACGGGAAACATGTTCTTGCTGAGAGGGACTTTCGTGTTGGCTCTCTGCCAGTCATCCAGGGCTTTGGTGAGGATCTCATCCAAATCTCCCCGCCGTTTGTCTGTGGTATCATCAATGAGATAATCAAGAACGTCAGCGTCTTCAGAAGAATCAATCCGGTTGGCCTCTGAGGAGCCCGATTTTGTTTCTTCTACTTCAGTCTTTATTGCCTGCTTGAGCTCCGTGACTAGTCTCTCCTTGACGGATGCCACACGATCAGCAGCGATCCTCCTCAAGACGGCTACGGTGTAGTGGGGGTGGAGGGCAGTGGCCATCAGGATTTCTCTATCTTCATACAGTTGACCAAACCTTGTAATGAGCCCCTTAAGTAATGAGTCTACTAGAGGCAGGGCATACTGGAGGTTGCCGCTATCCCTTTCTCTCTCTAGGCACCCTCTCATTATATGGAGGCTGGGCAGCAGGATGCCCATGTAAGCATTTGCCTCATCCTGTAGTCTGTCCAGGCAGGCGGCCACAGGCTCCATCACCATCTTGTACTCTGAAAAAATCTGGAAAATGGAGGAACTATTTAGCAACCCTAACACTTAACAAGAACTAACAATTACTCCTATAATGTCCAGAATCCTTCATAATCGTTGCAAACAAGGCTATTTCAGTAAGACACTGATATTTAATTTGGTGTTTTATCACGGTAAACAACCACCGCAGCTAAGAAATTTAACACACATTAACTTCCATTTTTCAACACCAGTTGAGTGGCATAGAATGCTGCCTCGCTCATTGTCACGAATTCAAGCGTTCCATTCCCAAGCCAGCTACGAAGTCTAGATGCTCAGCAATGCAGCGCTACCGCTTCCGCCATTAATAGTTCACTATGGAGGGTGGCGGCTGACGTAACTAGAAATGAACACAGTCGTTAGTCTATGACGCTGTCTCCCGAAGGAATTTACAAGCAGCACGCACCAGTGCAAGCGGATTTCCCATTTGGGGTGTAGGGTTACAGCTGTTTGACTATTAGCAGTAGTAGCATCTACTAGTACGTCAATTAGCTATATACTGCCTCTTCAGGCAAGTCACCGGCAGCTGGGATCATATACTGTCATCTCTGATCGATTATTACCTTAACGTCTATCTCATTGATGGGTGTCCTGACTCTTCTGGAATGCTCGTTAATAATGCTGTTGAGGGCCTCCAGGTGGCCGGGCTCCGCCAGAACCTCCACCAGAGCCTGCACGCTCTCGAAGTACGACTTCCAACTGTTCAAGTAGGAGAAGTTTTAACGTTCTTTAGAAAGTAACATTTATCTATATTTTTATTTACTATATTGGGGGTTTTCCCATTTCAGACACAATGACTATATAGCAGCGGTTCAATTTTGTATTACATAGTTTAGAAGTTAAGTCGCACTAAGATGAGTTCTATTAGAAAAATCTTGGCCAAGGGCACCATGTCTGGCAAGAATCAAGGCACGACCATCTTTCTCTGCTCCTACAATTCGGGTCTAAAATTACATGGAGGGCCAAATATACATATGCATAAATAATTTATTTTCAAGAACAGAGAACTTTATACCACCGGATGATGAAATTTGATATCTTTGCAGGGCCTGCACGCACAAAATAAAAGAAGGTAAAAGCTCGGCACACTTACGAAGCGGTGGTAGTTTTTACTTGCTTATGAGAGCGCTGAAAAACGCTGTTCGTCTTCTACTGCGGTATTATTATATTGAATAGTTTGAGCCTCCGCTTCCACAACAATGGCGATCTAACGGAGAGAGTAGCAAGGGACATAGAGTATGACGATAGAAATGGGGAACCCATGTACAAAGGTGTTCCCACGCAGGATCAACGCGCATGGGAACAGCAAGTCGGGGGGAAAAAAGAGGAAGAACAGAATAAAGCATGAGGAAGTAGGAGTATGAAATCGGGAAAGAAGCAAAGTGGGCACGAAAGACAGACGTCCCGCAGGCCTAGTTAATGGCTAAGGTCACCTGCACGAGCCCCCTGGGGTCGCCGCACCCCATAACATAGGATGGACAAGCCTAACTAACCAAGGTGTATAGCACCCCTTGAAAACTTTGAAAGCTTGAATTATGAGCACAACACCCTGAGGGGCATATAATACATAGGTACATATACACACACATGCACGCACATTTTTGTAAATATTAATAAATAGATCTGCACTCGGAGATTTGCGCTCTCCGAGTGCAATCTATATATTTATTAGTAGTAACAAAAACATGTGTGTAACTGTGTATCTATATATAGCTACACCTCAGGGTATTGTGCCCCTAATTCAAACTTTTTTCAAAGTTTTCAAGGTTCGCTATACAGCCTGCTAACCTAACCCTATGGCCCATCCTATGCCCCTGAGGGGGATTTATTTTACTCGGGTAGTGGGGAGCCTACGACAGGCACCCAGTGTTTCATTTTCCACTTTATTTCTGGTTCAAAATTTTACTTGCTTCGTGGTTGAAAACGTGCATTCATTAATTAACGTATAAGTATCAATTACCCAACATGGAGTGCATCTTGAAGAAAGTGACCCGGCCGGGAGCATCTACCCTCACAAACCTACTTCAAGAATCTCGCATGATTTTCATGTTTGTTTGCAAGCAACTCCAAGTCAGATGGTAGGTACTTCACACACTCAAGCTGATGTTCTTTCGATTGTGCCTGCACATTTGCTTCCGTTGGATTGTAAAATAAAACAGGGCTTCAGTTTCTCCGAGTCCCGAAATCCGTTTTCAAACTTACAGACAAAATTTGAAAGAGTTTGACTTAATTTTAACTACCAAGTGTTCACACACAGGAACTCTGTGTTTTTTCTTCTACTGAATAAATTTGTTATACAAGCGGTCGCGGAACACAGAAAATCGACCAGCGGGCAAGTGGCCCACGGACCCGTAGTTACACCACTCTGATTTATAATACTAAAAATACAATAATTTTACAAAAAACTAGAATATTGAACGCAGCTGGATTCTTGAGATGCATAATTTCAGATGCCAGTACCGCTATAACAAAAGTATACAACTCTCAATATTTTAATTTTAGAATGTGATGCATAAAAATTAAACATTTCAATAGTACATATCTTAATCTTACCGATTTATTACGGGCGTGGGAAGTTTCTTTTTAACAGCCGTTTTGATTTGGTCGGCCGCCACGGAGTTGCTGTTCTGCAAGTTCCAGAGGTGCTGGGCCTTGGCCGCTGACGTCTTCCAGGGGGCCCACAGCCCATAGTTCCAGCCAGGCACATCAGCAATGTCCACTGTAGCTAATAAATTAACAGTGTGGGCGCTGAAACAAACAGCAACATTGGAACATAAACCGGGTCACAAGTAATAGTGGATAGCAGTATTTCAGTGAGGAATGGCCCGCCCTATTCGCACCGACAACACAGCATAACAACATAAGTGGGATATCCTCAGTAGCTACACAAAATATTCTTACTGACAACACGGTGCAGTTCTGCAGAGGTACGAAGAAATAGCTATCTATGTAGATTGGTGTAGTCACAACAGTTAGCTATGGAATTTCATACTCCTACTTGCTCATGCGTTACTCTGATCTTCCATCATCTTCTTTCCTGACTTGCTGTTCCCATGCGCGTTGATCCTGTGTGGGAACACCTTCGTGCATGGGTTCCCCATATTTCTATCATCATACTATATATATATATATATATATATATGTCCCTTGCTTCTTCCTCTGTTAGATCGCCGTTGATGTAGAAACGGAGGCTTAAATTACTCAATATAATAATAATGAGCTATGGATGTTGATGGGCTAAAATTTTCTTCAAGTTACAGAGACGACGAGAACTATCGATTCGTCCTCCAATGTTTCTGCAACAGTGCTTCACTGTCAACCACTTTTTACTACTCTTTGTTATTAGAATATTTTTACGTCAATCTAGTAGAAAACCTGCACCGCCATCTCTTTTATTTCTCTTTGGTTCAAATAATACTGTTAAAAATAAGTTTTCTTTACAAAATT
Source organism: Parhyale hawaiensis (assembly GCA_001587735.2). Taxonomy (NCBI): domain Eukaryota; kingdom Metazoa; phylum Arthropoda; class Malacostraca; order Amphipoda; family Hyalidae; genus Parhyale; species Parhyale hawaiensis. Next base: position 6,182,558 of record LQNS02000227.1, read on the forward strand.
GAACAGAACACCAGGCCAAAACTACTATAGGTAATCAGTTATTATTATTATTATATTGGCATTGTCCCGCTATTTCCGAATCGGAGACGATCAGTAGTGATCTAAGATGGAGGATTTACTCGGCTATATGGCCGGAACCGCAACGTTATGGGTATGGGTAATCAGTCATATACATACTCAATAAACAGCGCCTTCCATAAAGGGCATTTTAGACAATGCTATACTTACGGAAAAGGTAGTTCCAGTTGGTCCTGACAAGGTTCATGCTTACCTACATCGGTAATATGGCGGCAGTTGCAGGCCAGCTTTTTCTGTCCAAAGCTGCTCCTGGACGCTCGTGGTCTGGCTAACCACCACATCAGCGTCCTCCTCCTCCTCCGGTTGAACCTCCAGAGGCACCTCCTCTGCAGCATAGTGGCGGAAGGAGGCGCAGTAGTGAGCCCCACAGTCTGTGGTGACGCTCGCCACCTTGCCCGTCAGGCAGAACTCCTCATGTATACTGGCGATGGTCAGCCCAAGTTGCCGGGCCTGGTGTTCCTAAACACTTGAAAATATTTTGTATTAAAAGTTATGATATTGTTAAATGATAGCAACGCGCTTCCTCATGCCTCAATTGCGATAATTTATTCGATATATGCCTATACCTACGTGAAAGTTACGATAGGCCCTATTGCTAAACACTAGGAACGTGCACCATGTTTCAACTGAATGAATTTCTTTGACATTTACAACTTTTATGTTGAGAAAAGGGTTAGGCTACGATATTGCTAAGAACTAGGTAGCTAACATGTGTTTTCATGCTTTTACTAAAATAATTTCTCTGGAATTATATCCCAAAAGTTAGGACGTTAGTTAATACTACGTGTGTTTTCAAGCTTCAGTTAAAAGCATTTGAATGATATTTATTCCTTAAAGTTTACACAACAAAATTCTAAGCCAGTAACGCGTTTATTCTTTGACGGGATGATACCACGCTACAAGTTAGTTGATACGAGAGTAGACGCTCAAGAAACTTTCTAAGTACTGAACCAATATTTCGTTAAAAAATTATATACTTCACGGAGGGTAGTTTATAGATAATATATGACGTCCTATACATCCAAGTCAAAACAAATTGACAAATTGGAAGATTTTATTCGAGCATTTCCTCATTAAATCAACAACGATACATCTATGAATCGTATGGCGCAAAGGAATTTTTATCAGTTGATCTTACAAGCAACTATAGCAGGTACCCATATACACGCTGTGCCCATGATGTACGACGGGTGCATTTTCGTTGAAACCGTATGAAGGCCCTAGAACAACAGGGGCGTAAGCAAAACTTTTTAAACTATACAGGAGAGTCACTTGAAGAAAATGCAGTGGTGTAATAAGGTGCAAAATAATCGACCATTTCTACTCGCATTTATGCCTTTCTGACTTCACAGAACGACAGCTCTCAAACTGCATTATCTGATGGTGCAAAAAAACTACTCCTGAAAAACCTGTCGTTTACGCCCGTATTGTTTTCGTTACCTTTGCCTTGTTTGGCGGACGCATATGCTTTTAGAGTGCTCGAGTTTACAATATAGTTTAATATATATATATATATATATTACATCACATTTACCGTCATTACTTTTTCATTTCATGATACATTTTTAACAAAACAATACTATTTTTTTTTTCAAAATTTGTTATGTCACGCCTTCAAAGGCAGGGTGTGAAATAGGGTTTTTGCTAGTCTTGGTAATACCCTGGTAAAACACGTGGAAAAATTGCTTTACTAAGATTTTAGAATGGGTTTTACCAGGACGGGTAAAAACCCCCATGGTACACACTGTTGAAAGGGGATACGCTGAGATTTAAGGAAATTCAAGTTAATATATAAGGGCAACAGATGAATGGAGCTATGTGGCATATTTTGCAATGAAATGCTCCCAACATAAAAATACAGTGGCATGTACAAATATCAGCTACACATAGGTATTCCATTGGGCCCGCAGGAAGACATTTTGTTTTAAATTAATTAATGATAAACATGATTTAATACTGCATACTTGAACGTAAGTAAGTACAATTTAACTTGGAAACCGTCGCAATCACAACCTAGTATATAACAATGCATAAAAGAGTACACAAGCTAAAAGCACATACCATCATTTTGTGTTTTCTTGTAAAAAGTAATAGCTACTGTGTTCAATATCTTCCAACCGCCTGTCGCAGACATACGAGATTCTTCTATGAGGGTTACGGGAATCTTGGCTAAATCTTTCACTTGTTTAATATTTTCTTCACTGTATGCATGGATTTTCATCCTTACATAAACTGACAATTACTTTGGGGTATATGACCAATGATTTTGCATCAACTTATTATTGTAGTTCACATAAAATTGAATTTTTAAAAATTTCCTTCCACAAATGTTCTAGAATATGTACCTAATCTTACATCATAAACATAAATAGAGAGGCCCAAGTACACGTCTTTAAAGCAAGAGTGATAAAAACGACGTCCTATAGGCTTATGTATGCCACTGCACATATAGGTATCTACACATATACTTGAATTCATTCTTGGGAGAGAGAATGAATATGTTTCTTGAGCCATCCTAGATACAACTACAGTTCTTCAAGAGGGGCAAAGGGGCATGTAGTAGCTATGTTGATAGAAATGTGGAGCCCATGCACGAGGGTATCCCCCACAGAGGAGCACGTGCATGGGAACAGCAAGTCGGTAAAGAGTACAGAACACCAACACTTGAACATGGAAATGGAAGGCAGCAGAGTGGGCACGAAAGACGGACGCTCCAAGGGCCTAGCTAAGGCGAAAACCATTCAAGGGTTCTCCTTCGAGCACTTACATAACAGAGGATGGGTGAACCTAACCGCGAGGCTCATTCTATACCTTCAGACGGGAACATGCATTCAAAAAACATATATGGACAGGGAACACATTCCGGATACACAATTATTTTCGTAATCCTAGCGTGCAAGAGCAACAGACAATTTTTAACAGCCTTGCCACTCGTTGAAATATAATGAAAAAATAATTTCATAACAAACCATTTAAATAGTGTTAGTCCTACAAAGTTTACCAGAGATATGAAGGGTTCGAATAATTATGAAGGATGTAAGTAAAACAAGCAAACTTTGTTTTTTTGCTGATTTAGACATGACGTCATGAACACCGGCAAAACTTGGGCTCAGAGTCGTACAAATTTAGCATAGCTACAGAGATTCCTCCACTCAAGCGAACTTTGACTGGCACGAGCTCATTCTTGCTACCTAGTGAGCGCCCAAGTGGCGCGAGCTGAAGGCTCGACTTGGCGGTTATAAAAGAAAACTATCGTATCTAGGCTAGTTGAGGTCGAACGCTGCGATAAAAAAATAGAATCTGCTCGTTCCCTGTCAAAAATTCACCAACCCTTTGCTGCAGGCATTAATCAATAATCTTTTGATCAACTCAATACAGGTTTTGAAGCTTATTAATGCCTCGTTCAAAAAACGCCATGAAAAGCTGCGTAAATTCCACAGTACACAGTTTACTGTGGTAAATTCTCATTTCTTGAAGAGATGCTATTCTTACGAGAGTGAATTTGGAGAGTCTGCCTAGAAGTTTATTGCACACCTTACCAATGAGTTTGAGCTTCTAAACTTGATGCACATTATTAAATTTCAGGTTTATCATATCACATCGATTGAATATACACCATTGAACAAATATACAAAACACTGAGTTGTATTAGAGAAAGCAGTCACTCATACAATTTTTTTGGTTTCAAATAGACAAAAAGCTGTTTCAATAGCTCCTCCCAGTGTTTTTTTTTTAATTAATTTAAGGTAACATGTCTAGTACCCGTCCACCATGCTAGTAGCCGTCCACTCGGTACTAAAAAACTTCCTGTTTGAAAACTAGCAGTGCTAGAAAGCCGTGCATAGGCTTAAACTGTAGGCTAAGTAGTGCCGCACCATCCCTGAATATGACGGGCGAAAAAAATTATACAAAAAGAAATGGTGGTGGTTTTCACAATTTTTTTCATATCTTTAGTAAGAAATGTGAAAACCACCACCATTTCCTTTTGTTCAATTTTTTTCGCCCGTCATTTCCAGGGATGGTGCGGCACTATTTAGCCTACAGTTTAAGCCTATGAACGGCTTTCTAGCACTGCTAGTCTTCACACAGAAAGTTTTTTAGTGCCAAGTGGACGGCTACCAGCATGGTGGACGGGTAATAGACATGTTACCCTAGTATTATTATGCAGTTTTTCCGGAACTTATTTATAGAAAAAAATGTTTGGTATATACTCAACGTATGCGTCCCCTAATTACTCGCGCAAGCCGAGGAATACCTGTACTACTCTTTACACCCTTTGCCATCTGGGCACAGTTCTCCTAAGATTGCTTTAGCAATGCCTAATTTTGCTCAAACGAGCTTAGTTACCTCCACCAAGGAGGTTAAGTTTTCGTCTTGTTTGTCTCTTTGTCTGTCTGTCACCAAGATAACTCAAAAAGATATGAACCGATTTGGACAAAATTTACAGGGATTGTTAGCTATGTTAGGAGGAACAGATGATTAACTTTTGGTGAAGATCCGTCCATCCGTTCGTTTGCCTGCTCATTTTTCTCAATGCCATAACTCAAAAAGTTATGGATGGGTTTTTATGAAATAACATGAGTTGTTAGGTATATAACAAAGAGTAGATGACCAAATTTTGGTAGTGATTCGTTTGTTCGTTCGTCCCTGTTTTTAATTTTACGCTTGTTAGCCCAATAACTCAAAAAATAATGAATGGATCTTCATTAAATTTACTGGGGTTGTTAGTAATGTTAAAAGACATAAATGATTAAATTTTGGAGCAGATCGGTTTGTTCGTTTGTATGTTTGACTCATGTTTGTCATAACGTTTGTCAGCAGTATAACTCAAAAAGTTATGAACGGATCTTCAAGAAAATTGCACAAACTGTTATTACTATCAAAAGGCACATTTAAATAGATTTTGGAGTTTATACAAAGAAAATTATGGTTTCAGAGCCAATTTGAATATTTTGCAACCGTTGCCTCGCTTGGCGGAGGTATGCACTCTCAGAGTGCTCTAGTTCCTTTTTCAAATCAAATTAAAAACGTAGGTATTAAAAATTCAGAAGACCATGGGCTACACATAGTGATGGCTGAAGTGGGACTGCTGCACAGTTTCGTGACAGGATATCTGTGGCTCTTCTAAGAACTATAGAAAAGCAGATGGCATCACTATAACTATGTCAGAAGCTCCCAATTCGTCGAATTTCAAAATATATTTTTTTAACCAAATTGCATTAATATTATTGTCACAATCACGCGAATTAGCCACTTGACTACATTTTAACGGCAACAGTCATCCTTCAATTGACGAATAAACTATAAATATCCTAGTACGAAACTGTCAACTCCCCACTTCAGTTCTCACCAGCCGGTACTGGTTAACCGTTTTGCTCCGGGCTAGTGTGGAGTACACTGTATAAGCCATTTGCTACCTGCGTTATGACCGAGGTGATCAGTTCCACGTAGCGCAAGGATTAAACCTTGGGCAGCAACGCTGAAACTGCTATTTCTTCAACTTATTACCTTGAGCTCCTTGCAAGCCAGAGTTGCACACTTCCGCTGGAGAGAATCCTTGTCTATCCAGTGGACTGTCATGCCCAGAAATGCTCTTTTGTGGGCCGTCCAGCTGTCGGCTGTGGTGGCGACCATACTTTGGCCTTTCAATATATTAATAAGGCCCAACCTGCCCTTCTCCCAAGCCTTGTCAATGTCCCTGCCTAAAGATCTTCTGGAGGGGATATCAAAGTCCGGCTTGAACTTAGCCATCAAGAGCCTGGTGGAGGGATGATCTGTCACGCTGATTGGCATCATTGTATCAATAAACCACCTGTCAAGTAAACGAAACAGAAAATAAGAAGTTGACATAATGCTAAACGATTTGTGTTAAAAATGCCGTAGAAACAGCACTAATGAGACATACGGTATACACTAAACCATAGCCTACTGTGGTGTTATGTTTCAGTTCACTTTCTTTCAAGGTGTAATTTTACTCATACAGAATCTCACGATCCACATCGTTGTCACACCTCTAGGTCCTTACCTCATCCACAGCGTCCTGGCCTCCTCGTAAGACATCTTGTGCTTGTTGGAGTCACTGGAAAATTTAACATATATAATTTAATATCAGACTAATAGCATATATCACTTTACCAAGCGATCAGTTGCCACAATTAGATTGTTTCAATTCATGCAAAGTTATGGTGAGCCTTTCATCTCCTTTTTTCCAGTTCAATGGTAAAAGTGACCATGCAACTCTTGCTTGCTCCCCTCAGCAAGCCAGAGAAGCTAAAATGGAAACTAGTTCAAAAATTGGCCTTGGCGTGCGAATCACAGCCCCGCTCTAGCAGAAGCTGCAGAGCGTCGGTACCGAGACTAGCATCTTTGAAACAAATGCATACATTTCTACTAAAATAGACAGCTGGCAGTATATGGACAAATAAGCCCAGTCTCAGAGACGAGCCGAGACTCGCGCTGCCATCATCAGTGCTATATAATTCACGATGGGTACTTATTTATTTATAAATATATTTCTCCTGTCACACTCCATGGCAATAAGATAAAAAGAAATTCAAGCCTCGAAGGGGATGCTACGATATCCATGATAGGGGATTGTAATTGAGCAAACCTGGGAACTGCTTATAAATTTTATATATACGAGCGAACTTGCTTGTATGATGGGGTTTGCAAATGTAAAGGCGGTACATATGGAAAACACGATTCAATATTTTCAATAGCTAACTATATCCCAGCTTGGCAACATAAATGTTAAATTTTCCTATCATGAGTTGATAACAGAAAACTGGGAATTTGCTGAAGTGCCTACAAGTACAGGGTGTCTACTAAAATTTCAGAATTCAATTTCATTACTTTTCATAAGGTACCTTGGAGATATAAATTTAATTACTTTTCTAAAATAAATTTGACCTGTTTTTGCCTATTACACGTCCACACAGTAATACTAGTATGTTTCTTTTAGTTCAAACATTGGCGATGTACAAGCAGATACATATTTAAGCATTCACAAATAAAAGCAGCTAAGTTAAATGTGCTGAGCTACAAGTGATTTCTCTGCAAGATTTTCTTGTAACAACAATATGTTGACTGTGAATCCTCGTTCTACCTCTGCNCAGCTGTTTTGTAGAAGAAGTCAAGGCGGTTGCTCCCGGTTTCATCTTCACCTTCCTTGATAGCTCTTGAGAAATTTCTCACTCTCCCCTGGAATGATCTTGTAGCAAGAAGATCAGTCCACAAACTGCTGACAACATCGGCACAAGCAGCAGTCAACCGGCCTGAATCGATGAGCTTCTCACACAACTTAAAACGATTGCTACTGAGAGTGGTAGCTACTCGTTGAGATTACTGCACGATCCAGTGAGTTAATAGCTCTGGTTAGAGAGTACTTCAATGGACTATTTTCCATTAGCGTCTTTGCGATGCGTTTCAAGATGGAGCGACACTCTCTTCTGAACTGCAAGAGAAGTGATGAAGACAGTTTCAGAACAGACTGTGAGTGAAGAGCTCTCTCGGCTCCAAACCCAACATTAACTTCATGGTCTGATTTGAGGTTGGTGCTTTTTTCCAGATCAGTCTTCAGAAGATCGGATCCTCTTGTAGCATCCTGCATGATATGTGATTTTACAAACTTCTCCCGAATCTTCCTTATTGTTGTCTGCAGCTGTACATACAACAATGGAGCCAGCGGACCCTCATCCTCAAATTTCCGAAGAAAGGGCTCAAGTTCTGTAGCTAATAACACGAAGAACTCAAGTCTGGCTTGATGAAGAGGAACATTCTCAAAGGCCTTAATAATGTATTCCCAGCTATTTGACTTTGTTGTCTTGATCTTCTTAGTGTTAATAGCTTTCCCATAGGCCTCCAAGTGTGGAAGCAGAGCAATGATTCGAGCTGCCACACTCCTATTCTCCAACCACCTGATCCCTACAAATTTCAGAAGATAGGTCGATGAACCGCTTACTCTGGTGAAAACGGCTTTAGGTACGGAGAAAGTCCTTAAAAATGTAGTAGCACACTCGAAGAAATTTTTGAACATCCCAGGAACACTCATTAAATCCGGTCTTAAAAGCATTGTGAACCGTGTAAAGTTCACAGGAACCAATGTTCAGTAATTTGTATGGGGTCTCTGACATTTCCTCCTGTACAAGGTCAAACAACTTCCAATTTACAGCAGGACCGTCCATACCCAGTTGAAGTAGCTACTTTAGCTTACTTTGTTAAAGGTTACACGATTAGGCAGACACACTTTCAAGGTCTCAAGCAAGTTTGCAGCTGTAGCATGGCCCAAAAATGCAGAGCCCAAGTACTGTGTGTTACAACCATGTTGTTATGATCCATGTAGCTACCGAATACGAAGATCCATCTGGCACTTCTGTGCTACCTTTTTCAGTGATTCATCGAATTGCAGACCAAGCAGATCAGCAGTTATGGCAGCATCAAAAACCTTCTCACGATAATATTCTCCAAGTCCAAATGTCATAAAATATCCAGCTTTATCCTTTGACCTGCTGAAATTCTTTGCAATTTCGCTATCTGGGAACATGTGACGAAAGGTTTCTCTACTGTGGTCAGCTGATTTAAATGAGGAATGTCTACTCACAAGCTTCAGGCAATGGATTATTTCAGCCTTGGTAGTATCGTCTCTCAACTTTAGCAAGTAAACAAATGCAGACGGTTGTTGTTGAGTTAGTTCACTTCCAGCTGTTGATATGCCTGGTTTAGCTACTCTCATGTTACTTGCATCAGGGACTGTTGTTAAAGATGATGCTGTTGTAGCTGCTGCTGATCCAGACTTACTCTGCTCTTGCTGAAACATGCACCGTATATCAGGTTGTGCTGAACGCTTATGAAGTCTACTTGAGGCAGCATGTGTCTTTGGCTTAGCATGAGACTGCACTTGACCAATCCCACTATACTGAATTAAGAATTCTTTGTAACATGATGTACATTTAGGAGAAAATATGTTAGATCCAGGAGCTAGTCAATCTCTAAAATCAGGGATAGCACACCATTTAGCCTGCAAATGATTTTTTCCAGGCATGATTTAATTCTAGAATCCAAAAAAATAGCAATAACCAAATATGATCACTAATCAAAAGGGATAAGAAATGATAAGCTAATTTGAATGAGAAAAAATAGATATGCTAGGAGTAATATTTGTAATTTTAAATCAATACTGGATTTGATATTACAATTACGAGTAAATCATGGGTAGGAATAGTTTTAATAATTTCTATTGTGACTCAGGTCAGGAGGGAACGTCAACTTTCCCCTAATAAGATGAATCTTAGATACCGGTACCTTGCCAAGTTCACACAGAAAAAATATAAAAATCTCATTACCTGTTCCCCCATTTGTTTACTTTTCATTACCTTGCACATTTAATTAATTTTCACTACTTTCATTACCCTGTAATACTCTGGCGGCACCTAATGACGGCGTGGGTCACAAGCATCAAAATAAATAATTAGATGTCTCAGTGACATCACAGCCAATGAGACGGTTGTGTGGTTATCATTAGTTGCAGCACATGGCGGCAGCTTGGAAATGTGATAGAGAACTTCAATTTACCAGTGCTGTCCTCATACCGACCATCATTCATGGTTCTGTAACATGTATGCACGTATCCAAGTTGCGATTTAGGGACATGTCACATTTTCAGCTTTATACTGTAGATAGCTACTGGTACCGTTACTGGCATAAGTCATAAAACACCATTCAATTATAGTCGATGACAAAATTTCCAAGTTCGTTATCAACAGGAACACTACAGAAAGCATCATTTAGATGTTGTTAACTGATACATATTAAAACAAAAGATAAACTGAACCTGTAATTACAATTCATATTGGATCTTACCACTCACGACTAGTCCGGCTGCCAGCAGTGGTGGTGGTGGCGGCAGCCGTCTCTTGACAGCGTAATATATCTTTAAGGCCTGCCTTGCCCTTCTCCCAAGCCTTATTTACATCCCTGCCCATAGATTTCCTGGAGGGGACATCAAAGTCTGGCTTGAATTTGGACATCAAAAGCCTGGTGGTGGGGTGATCTGTCACGCTTACTGGTATCATGGTGTCAATAAGCCACCTGAAAAATAAAGAGAACAGTATATAAATATTTTTTTCATAATGCTATTGATAAATTTTTACAACCTTCTAACATCACACAAGACGGTATAGCTACATACCTACATATAAGCTACTGAAATTATGTTCTATTTCTTATGGCCTAGCTAATTAATTTTATTTTTAATGATTTTAACGCCTAATGTAGGTATCTCTTACTTCATCCAGAGTACCCTGGCCTCCTCCTTAGACAACTTGTGCTGACTGGAGCCCTCTTCAAGGCCCAGGCGCTTCTTGGCGGGCAAGTCAGGATCCCTTGCTTTGCCGCGTCTACGTTTGCTATTCCCCTCCATGGTAGCAATCAGAAGAGGAAGCTGGTCTTTGTGAACCTTTTGAAGAAAAAAAATATTAATAACAAAACCTGATGTAGCTAGGTAATAACTAAGAAATAAATATGAAAATTTATATTAGTCTACTCAGCTGCATTATTTGATTAATTACACTAATGAGGCCAAATTCTTAGCCGTAGTCTTTCAAATTTACACAACTTTTCTGCACTTGGGCTAGGCTTTATTCACTTACATTCATATAGTGACGTCTGAGATGACTTTTTGATTGCGTGTCATAGCTGTGCAGATTTTTCCTCCCCTTGGCCTGGCACTGTGGCTGCATGCATGCAGCTTTGCCAGTGTGGATTAACCTGGAGTACTTGCCATCATTCTTCTCGTCCGTCTTGTCAAATTTTGCAAAGACAAAGAAACTGAAAAATAGGAAACAATTCATATCTGGATTAATGCGAGTTACTAGAAAAAGAAATATTATGCATCTATTAGCCTATAGGTAGGTATCAGACTCCTGGCATAAATGCTATCATGGTTTTGTCTCGTTCTATGTATGTAGCTATTTTCCAAAGACAAGGTAAGTGGAAAATGAAAAATGTATGTTTTCAGACTACCACTAGCTATTATTTTATGAAACTATTCAGATTAAACTTCAAATATCAGTACCTAGGCCTATATCAAACTATGAGTTTACAATGGCCGCTGTTATCAGTGCAATGGAATTTAATTAGCCTAATGCTGAATTATTTAAAACTGAACACAAATTGCAATTATAAATATAGCTCTAATAAACATTTTTATCTCACCTCTCAAGACCTTCAAGACTGTGTTTGAGTTCATGAATGGCATACTCATTGTCATCCTCTTCAGTTTCCTCATTTAGCAGCTGTGTGGTTGCAAAGTACTGTGCAGATGAGTAGGACTCGCGATCATTCAAAAGGTCAATGTTGCTGTCATGAGGATCAAAGAGAGACATAGGCAGTGACACGGGGGTGCTGGCCATAAAACTATCACTGGATGCAGTTCTAGTCCCATCTAGTTGGCTACTGCAAGAGCTTCTGGCCAAAAAGTGGTCCATATCATCAAGTTTCCGAATGGCTAGTCTGAAATGTTAATGTAGGTATATAGTTGAAGAAACACACAGGAAAATTAACTTCCCCGGCGACTTTTTACACTGCTTCTTATTATGATATAACTACGTAGTTCAAGCATCCCTACCCACAGAATACACTGTGATCCAAAGAGAGGAAGAACAAAGGGACATAAAGAATGTCAAAAGAAATGTGGAACCAAAGCACAAGGTAATCGGTATGCAAACAGCAAGTCAGAAGAAGATTCATTTTGCACTGGAATAGTTAAAATTATAAGTGATAGCTATGAAATCCTATAATATGAATTATGAATAGCAAGTAACAGCTTTACAGGAATATTCAGGATGGAACAGCTAGATTCAATGTTTTTTTTGTGAATGAAAATTTCACAATCTTTTCTTTTTCCAAATTAGGATGTGAATAGTTTAAATTTAGGGTTAAACCTTATGTTTTCAAGCAGCTACCATTAGTCTACTGTTCAATAGAGTAATAGGTAGCTACCTAATAACCCATCACAGCAGTTTAAAACGGAAAACAAAGAAATTACAACCACAGTAATGATCATGCCATGCCACTACCAACTCTAAAGAGGTATATTCTGGCAGGCTTTTTCTCTACCAGAATTTATATGGGCTTTACAAACTCAAGGAAAACCTGCGAAATTTTTTGCAATAGATGTTTCAGCAGGCCGCAGTTCCTGCTGATGAGGTTAGTTTGTAAAGTTTGGAAGGATCTCTATATTAGGCCTAACACTTCCGTTTTGCAAGGTGGGACACTGATCGAGGTGACCGACGAATTCTGCGGGGTTCTACTCAATCCCGTGAAGGTGGTCCTGGAAAGCCGTCGGCAGGAGCATTTCTTTCTTCTGTGCGTTGTTGTTGTTCATTGCCATTGATAAGGTCTTCCAATGCCAACTTGGGAGGAGACACGGGCAGAGGAAGTCAAAGAAAGAGAAGTGATGAAATGTGCAGCCCCCAAGTGGGTCCAGCCAGGAAACTCACCGAAAAATCAGTACCAGGGTGACTAGGACACGAGAAGAGGTGATGAACAGTTTGTTCACCCAGTCCGCAGAATTGACAGGAGGGATCATCAATCCGTCCCACTCCGAACGTATAATCTGAAAACCGAACAGTGGCCAGGACGTTCTTAGAAGATAGATTGGAAGGATCTGGGAAGAGGGGACTCCTCCACAGAGAGAGGAGGGCATTGATAGCCCAGAACTCTATAAGGGGGATATGCAGTTGCAACAGCAGAGGCGTGTAATGAACTCAGGGCAGTGCAGTATTGCCTTCGGGAGGGGTGAATCCCATCTGCAAGATGGGAAGCAATGTCTACTTCAAACTTTGATTGAAGAGTGTGCCAAATACGGCAAGAGCCGGAAGGGGCCGTGATAGTAGGGTAACATGTCTAGTACCCATCCACTTGGCACTAAAAAACTTCCTGTATGAATACTAGTAGTGCTAGAAAGCGGTACCTAGCTACATAGGCTTAAACTGTAGGCTAAGTAGTGCCGCACCATCCCTACAAATGATGGCCGAAAAAATTAAAGCACAAAAAATTGTGGTTTTCACAATGCCGCTTAGAATTACTGCCCTAGCCAACCTTGTTACTAGCCTTGACCTTGCCACAAGACTACAAATATAACAAAGCAGCTATACTATAACTAAAATCACAAGTAAGCTGGCAAGGGGCAAGCATGTTTAAGAGAGTCTGAGATTAAATTTACAGCATTGCCACAGAGAACAGAGTCAGAGAAAGGTATCTAAACCCAATCAAACAAGCCAGTCCATTGCAGGACCTTCTTGAGTTCATCTCAGAGATGATAACACGTGCTTGTTGAGTCAAATTGATTAAAATGATGAAAGAAAACATATCCAAGCTAAATAGGTGGGGGTGTGACAGTGCCAACTGCCCACATTGGGTATGTCCAAGATGCCTGCCTACAATAGTCTATTTGATTATGCTGATGATTATCTGTGTGAATACTATAGCTAATAACTGTCTTGTAAAAATTATGATGTGCAAGTTTCTATTGCCATTAGTTTTCTACAAAACTGGCAATGGAAAGTTATTAGCCTACTAGCATCTTTTATTTTTAGTCAAGTGAAAGGAATGATTTGGATATCTGATACAGATAGGAAGATAGGCCTATCTGTAACAGGGACTTGGAGTCATTGTAACTAAATATTTTTCTTAGAATAAATATGACTCATAAAACAGGTAGCTAGCTAGCTAATTGATCTGTATTTTACAGACTGCGATGGCTTGCCAAATCTCAAAGCATAAATTTGTATATGATTAGCCGTAGCTAGTTCAGCATGATGGATATATGCTCCTGGTTAGTTGATTTCACCTGTAGGGTACGTATAAGTACCGTACAGAGAGAGTACCTATTACTCTAATCTCAGTGGAAGGATAAGAAGTACCAATTTTTGACCTATGAATTGCATTTATTTCAACCTTGCAATGGTTAATGTGCTATGTAAGCAGTCTACATAGTCTAACATAGAAAGTACCTAGTATTTACTTTGGTGGATAAATTCCAAGACCTCCAATTACACTTCCTATTCTTGCCCTGTTGGGCAGAAATAAATATGCTTCTAAAAAACAGTAGCTAGGCAAAAACGAAAACCCTTTTTAATTTTGCCCGTTTTTAAATCATCCCACCAAAACTTCTTCAAATAGTTTAAGGGTGATGTTATGCGAAGGTCTGATGAAATATATAGAGAGAATGGTTTCCTGACGTTTGTTTCAAGTTCTTGGAGCAGTCCAAAGTGCAAGCGGGGGCTCATCTCAAGTAGACCGATGTTGCTATCGTCTGGAGCAGCCTTAACTGAACGCACGGTGTTATTCATTTGAATACAGGTCGCTTCAACAAAAAAGTTGCGCCAAGCAGATGTGTACAGGCACTCTGGTCACTGGGGCAACTGGCCACCAAATGTAAAGGCACTGTGTTGGGGGTCTTGCTATTGTAACCTCCAAACCCACCTGTACATGGCAATGGTGTCTATCATATCATACAAGTGTTTGCAGTAGTAGAAGTTTTTACTAGCGCTCCAGTGGAACACTGCCTCTATTGCACCAAACTATTCCTGTGTTTAGTCACAGGCTCGTGCGCCGACTAGGGCGCACTTAATATTGTCAATGATTTTTGTCTCAGCTTTTCTACTGGTAGGTCTCAGTGGTCAGTGCACTACTGACAGGAAAATAGGGCAAGTTGAGGGTCTCCTCCAAACCCCGGGCGCAGCTGAACACTTTTGCTCAACTACACCGCACAGGGGTAGGACGGTTTTTTTCCTCAAGAAGAGGCAGGTAGTTATGAAAGTTCAACTTTTCTAACTCTCAGAAACTACTCTTAAACCATAGTCTGCGTAAGTCTTACAGTCCTGAGCATTCAACTACCTTAGGAGGAGCAAGGGCCGCGAGGCTAGGCTGCGACACTTGTTGGGTCTAGGATAATGTCTCAAATACCGAATGCCTTTCTATTACTGAACGCAATAAGATTCCTACCTATATTCGGCAATAGATGGGCATTCGGTAATTGAGACATTACCCTACCTATGTTAAAGAGTTCCCCAACTAAAGTAGGAAAATGTCTCTAGTCAAAGTGCAGCAGATTAAGGCAAGGGCCCTTTGGATTTCTGGCCGTGCCAATTAGCATAGACAAGGACCTCCCACCACAGGATGGGGCCCTCTAAGACTGAGCTTAAGTAGGCCCAACCTGGGAAAC
This sequence comes from Parhyale hawaiensis, assembly GCA_001587735.2. Classification (NCBI taxonomy): domain Eukaryota; kingdom Metazoa; phylum Arthropoda; class Malacostraca; order Amphipoda; family Hyalidae; genus Parhyale; species Parhyale hawaiensis. The sequence goes on from LQNS02000227.1 coordinate 6,197,862, forward strand.
TCATTTCCCTGTTACCTCCTAGCTAGAAGATAACCTCCTGCTCGACCTAGTGTATCTTATACTAGTTTACTTTTCCCTGGAAAAGTACGCTCTGGGGAGAACTAGGGTTTTTCTATGGTCAACCCCACTGGGAACCAACCACCGTTTTCAAACGCAGTCTCCTGGAAGCTTGAACTGTACTACTATAAGGCACCTACTAGTTAGTAGTCCCCATTCAGGATTTTACACTGATATTAGCTGAACATCTTCTGCTTGTTGGGTGGACCGTGGACATGTCTCTAGCCTACCTCATTCTTGTTTATGATCACGATCAGCACTAATGACTGAGTCACTCAATTGGCGGCGTCGCGTCCAATTTCTTTGCTTGCGTGATGCGTTTGAACGAGAACCAAACAACATCAGAATTTAGTTCGCGAAAGTTAAAAAAAAAAAAAACAGCTCTACTTTCGCTGAATGAGGTTGTGGTGGTCATAAGGGAAATAATCAAGTAAACAATAGCTTCGAGTGGTAATGCCGCTAATGGGCATTGTAGGTGCATGGAAGTTTTTTGTTTGCTTGAATTTTACGCTTAGTAAATTGTATTGAATTTTTTCAATATGTGGGCATTTAGGCCTATGTAGATTTTTTGCTGGAATTTTTTCCTATTCGCAAAAATCCTGGATTTTTTGCCCTTTCTCCTAAAAAATCTGGTAGCGTCAACCGGGGTGATTCATCGCATTTTCCGCATACTTTAAAATTACTAAAAAACGGCAGGGGCTAGGAAGTTTAAACTTTTCACACTTCTATATGATGTTTCTAGGTACGTTCATGTCAATTTGTAGAGATGTAAGTTTTTTTGTATTGAAGTTATTAACGGAAAACCGTGCGATGGACTTCTCACTGTAAAACGGGGTGATTTCACTACATTGTTGGGGTGGAAAATCGCAGTGCAATAATAATAGTAAAAAATGGGTTAAAATGTTACTAAAACAAAAACAAACTGCTAGGAAGCTATATAAGA
>LQNS02000227.1:6253658-6269881 GCA_001587735.2 Parhyale hawaiensis
TATCCTCATCCACAGTTTGTTGCTTAGTTGCTGGCTTGGCTGGTTTCTCTCTTTTCTATCAGCATTGCATGAAAGAATTTTATTTTGTCATCGGCAAAGGACCGTTACTGCACCTAACGTGAACTCTCTCAGCAAATGTTGACGGTGACTGAAAAATTCTACATTTCAGCGATAGCATAGATGCTCGTCTGAATTCCACTTACTTCCCATAGCAAACCTTGATTTTCTCTGAACTCCGAGAGGAGTATCTTACTTTACTTAACTACTGAAGCAGGGAGGCACAACGTCAGATCAAAATCACAAAAAAGAGCAAAGAAAATAGGGCTTCGTTGAGGGATTATTCTCTGCTGTCGTTTCAGAATGGTGCGGAACACTAGAAATTATAATTAGTTCAACGATGATTGACGGCATTCACCGAAGAAAATAATTACAGTAAAGAGATCCTTGTTTTCTTTCCTCGTAGTTGTTTTTATACTCTATACTTTAACCGTTGTTTTCATTGATTTTCTACCTACTTTACGTTTTATAAGTTTAGGGCAAATGGAGCTTTCATGTGGGAAGATAGGGACCATAAGTATTACTGTATTAGTGTTATTACCAAGCGGTGCTTCAAACTTCGTAAAGTTCAAATTCTCCATAATTTCGCTTATCTGCTATCATCGAAACATGACATGATTTACGTAACACTTACAAATAAGCAAATAACTACACAAGTATCCCTTAATTATCACATAATTCACACCTCCGTTGTCCAAACATATTTTTTAATTCCTTAAATGTGATAACAATCATGCTGCCACCCCTTTACCGAAGACGATTATTACTGCGAGACTGAAGAGTGCGATGTTCACAGCTGCTCTTCAGCTTGAAGTCATATAGGCTTCCCTAGGGCCTGGAAACCTTCGAACATCTTAGTCGGAGTCTGAGATGATGAGTCCGGTTGGTTTGGATTTCTACCAACACTCGTTCATGTTCCGCGCGGCGTAGAGTAACAAAAATCTATTAGTAACCAGTTATCAGTATTCAGTTGCGGTGTTTTTCTTCAACAGATGATGAGCAAATGTTTGGTCCTAGCACTGCTGCTGGCAGTGGCCGCAGCGTCCCCAGCGGGACTCCCTCGAGCGGCCCGGGAAGCCATGAGTAGAGCTCTGACGGATGCTGTCAACAGCCTGGAAATGACTCCAGCAGACAAGGACTCTGGCAATGCCAATGACTACGTGGACATGGTGCTGGCCAACCTCAACCCTCTGCTGCCAGAGTGAGTGAATGCTCCATCGATTGCCCGGCCAAACCGAAATAAATAAAACGTAATAGATTTAAGTCAGAAACTTTAGGCAGGTGTAATAGTTTTTAGATAGTTTTAGCGTTAAGCTCGAATTCACTACACCTGAGACAAATGAAAATTTGTCCTACTCTGTAAGAGAGAGTTTTTGACTTCTTCGAGCACAATTGCGTTGCCGCTGTTTCCTGCCTTATGATTCAAGAGCAGAAGTTTCCGACATGTGTCGCCTAATAGAGTTAGCTTATCTCGACTTTGCTGTACACCAATCAGTGACACATTTATTGTTCTCTGATTGCTTAAACCATCTGCACTCCCACCATTGTAGTGTTGCAATTGCACAACTCGTTTCTTCGAAAGCCATTTGCCAACTTGAGCGTACCCTCTGCAACCGTAGAAGTGACTGCATGAGCCCTAACTTTTCGGCTCTCGATTAATTACATTTTGCAGCTCTAAATAAAATTCGTGTCTATGGTTGGTTGCTCGCCAGCCTCAACGCCGTGTGACCGTAAAGAGATAAGTGCCATCGATTGACATTGTCCAATCGAGTATAACAATTAAAGCCTGCTATAGACGTGACTTGCCGAAAAATTTAGGAAGGAGCTGTGGCTTCACAACTTTGAATCAAATTTAAAGTGTTCATCGCAAACCTTTGCCCTGCTATCGAAAAAATTCAGGTTTCTGCGGTCTGAGGCATGATTGGCCTACTTCTAATACCTGCAACACGATGCTAAGTGGCGAAATCAACGCTTTTTCCTGCAGTTCCATAAAAGTTTGACCTAGTTGGCCTTGCTTAACTCGTTTTTGAAGTGACAATTGATGGCATTTTAACTGTTCTCCACATACTATATTTTTCCTCGCTCCCATATTGAGGGTGTTTTTGGTTTGAGCAATGGCGATCGAGATAGTCTAATCCTACTAGCTTCAGCTCACCTGGAATCATATAACTAAGGGTTGGATTCGTTCTTTTAGCTCGCGTTTCTTGTCTTAATTTCTAGGCTAAGCAATTGCTAACCAATGAAACTTCATCGTCCAATATGGCTGAACTCCTTTGAATTTCCCCCTCACCTATGGAATTTTCACTCCGAACTACAGAATTTTGAAGTTTACTTTTCTAGTTTCACTTTTGGGTTTGCTTATTGCCTATTGAAATTAAGTGGAACCTTTAATTTGGCTTTAGCAATTTGCGAGCCATAAATATATTTGACTGATGGATTTTTGATTAGAAACCACGCGAATGAGAGGTCAGTGAGGGGGTAAATTTTGAGCCCAGAGAATTAATCGTGCGGCGATTAGAGCGTGTTGTAGAACTAAAGCTGCATCGTGTAAACGAGCTTTCGTAAACTTCTTATGATGCTTGGTCCTAAGTGACGAAGCCAACGCTAAGGACTGACGTTCTACTCTGGCTGATGGGATTAGCTTAAATCTATTGCTCGTGGTCATTCGTAAACGCCATTTGTACGGTAGACCTTGCAAGTAATTGTGCCATCTATTTGTATCGAAGCTCTCCTTATAACAGTAGGTTTGAAGTCTTTTATTTGCTAAAGCAGACTGTCGTGAAGTGTTAGAGGGAAAATCAACGTTATAACTGAGAACAATAACTGTTGACGTTTCGAGTTACATCGAATCCATCAGCTAAAACGCTCAGTTGTGTTGTGAACACTACGGAATATTCTAACACTGTCAAGTGTAGAGCGAAAACGCGGGACAAAAGGCGGTCGTCTGCAGAAGGTCTTAGCCCAAACAAAAATGCTCTTGATCTTAGTTTCGCGGTTCTATTGTTTATTAAATATACATGGTAGCGCACAATTGACAATGCCGTATCATGAGAAAAATTATGGCAGTAATGATAAGGCTCACAACAACAAAACAAGTAATTTCTCATCTGCTCTAATCACCATTTACCTCTATAAGAAAAGCGTACTTCACATAAGCCTCGGCTCAAGCATTGCTATCTTGCGAAACAAGGGCGTTTTATTATTTTTTTTTTCATGATGGTGTCAGCCGTTAGAACTCAAAGATACCACTTGCTGCCGTTCCAGGAGAATAGATCTGCCAGACGTTGGTACCATATTCAACCTGGAGGACTGCTACATGTTCGGCCTGGACAACGGGCTGGCGAGGTCAGCCGATGCCACGATGGTCACTGTGGAGCAGACTGTCAAGTTCTCCGCAGCTTTTGTCATCCATGATATTGGAATATCTTGCCACTGGAAAGTCATGGTAAGTGCATACCATTAATAATAGCAACTCTTCTGCAGACTTAAAATGTGCATTCGAAATCGGGCCTTTCAAAAGTGAGTTCTCTGGCTGTTAAATGTAAACGTTGAAGATTTTGTGTAACACTAAGTGTACCTGCACTTATTCATTTGAAGTAAACACAAAACGACGGGATCTAAGAAGGATAAAGTTTAAAAGTCTTCAAGCTGAACTGCTCGCTGGTTTTGAGAATTAACATAGGAACCGCCAAAAATCTTCACAGTGGTGCATTCTCGCATATATAAGCAAGTTACACAGGTTTTTCAGTATACTGAACAATGGGAGTCGATAATAGAATCAGTAGAATCTTTAGACATAAAAAATGGCATAAATGACCCTAATATCTCTGGTTGCCAACATATTAATTTGTGCTTTTTTGCTACTAAGTACATTCTTTGCTCCACTATTAAATGTTTAAGATAAGGTCCTTCTGTTAATTAGGATATAATACACTAAAATTTCATGCAATATCCTTAAAAATCATTTGGGAAGAGTGGACAGTCATTGGTTGGATAGGCTCCGTGGTTCTACGTGAGTGTTAAGTATCGCATTGATTATTTGAAGAAGATATTTTCAGCAGTACTTGAGCTTCATTCACGCCAGGGCGTTCGAATTGGCTGTAGCCCATCAGACTTATTGATTGTTTATAATCTTCATAACTACTGAGATCACTTGAAGCATTTGGTCAACCACCTAGTTTAGTCACGATTATTAGAAACAGGCACTGTGGCAATATGATGATGATGATAATAATAATCCCATTTAGGATTAGATGGTTGAAGGATTAAAGTAGCGAAAAACATAAATTCGTTTATATATAAATTAGTTGGCGACAAGGTAAATTCTCTTCATTTTCGGTAATTTTGGTGTTTAATATTCTTCACTGAGGTCTTGTACTTTATCAAGGAGTGTAGACAGCCGGGTACAATTTTTTACGCAGTGTACATACATGTTTGTTCAATATTACAGCATACAATTTGCATCAGCTGCTCCTCATTGTTCACACTCATGGCTTATAATGTTCTGCCATAAGTAGAGCCTGCAACGAAGTTTGCATCAAGATCGAATACTAAAAAGTTGTGAGCAGTAAATACCACAGTGTCTTCGGCGTAGCCAAGATGAGCTGCACCAAACGAGCCCATGCAGTCTCGCATTTCAGGTTCGAAATTTCGACCTCTAGAAGTCCACCTGCTACAAGCTGGTTTTGAAGAATATTAGAGTTAACATTAATGACGTAGGTATATAGCATACCTTTTTGCTTGAGAGATGAAATTAAGTTTTTAGCTAAGGAAATTCAGAATTGGAACACTCTGAGAGCGCATACCACCGCCTAGCTATGCAACGTTAACGAAAATTCAAATTGGTTCTGAAGCTGTGATTTCCTTTTTTTCAGCACCAATCTCTGGTCATTTGTGCCTTTCGACATAAATAAAAGCTTATCTAATTTTCTTGAAGATTCGTTCGTAACTTTTCGAGTTATGTTGCTAGCAAACACACCAACCGATTATCACCAAAATTCTATCATTATATCTTTTAACATTTCTTATGATTTTTGCATTTCATAAAGATCCGTCCAAAACTTACTGAGTTATTTTGCAAACTGACAGTAAATCAAACACAGGAACAAGCACTCAAACAATTAAATTTTTGAGCTATTGTACTAACAGCAAATAACAACAACAAACAAACTTATATATTTCTCATATGGAGACTGTGTCCAACAAGGTTAGGACACAGTATCCTAAGGTTTTCATGCTTAGAACTAACATGAGAATAATACTAAAAATAACATAAGAGACAATTGGCATTAAGTTTACAGTGATCTACTAGTGCAATGCCTGCATCTATACAAGGAGATGATATTGACATTATTTTCCGTTGAGAGGAGCATTGGTTACACAAAGGTGGCGTGAAAATTTTATTTTTTTGAAAGAGAGTATGCAATACTGTGTACAGCCTAAAGTGGGCTAGGGCAAGTCGTTGCGTGTTAATAGTACGGTTACAGGGATTAAAAAAAAAGATGAGAAAAGTTCGATGGAAAATTGAGAATATATAGACCAGCTAATCATATTCAGGAATGAATGAATGAAAAACTGACATATATTACAAGAAATAGCTAATAATGATAATAATGAAAAAACTTTAAATAAAATAGAATATATAAATTATATTACAGTGAAAGTGACGCTGCACATTTCCAATTTAATCTACTATATAATAATTCACGTCGTGTTTTTATTTATTTATTTATATATTTATATCTTTCCTGTCACGCTCTATGGGAATAAGATAGGAGAAAATTCAGATTTCAAAANAGGGGAAAAATGAGGAAGCCAGCGGGGGATTTTCCTGAAGGGCTAACTTACTGCCGTCATTTATCGCACACGTGCACCAGTCATTAATAACCCAATATGCCGTCATTTACAATGACGGCTCGGGACACTAGTTCATTATATAACCGTGATTTCCCTATTTGTGATAGACAAGGATTTATCGGTGTAAAACAGTCTGTGGAGCATTAGAAAAGGAAAGTAAGCAGAGAGCACGTTAGAAGATATGAATTAACTAAGATGCTTGCTATGCTGTCACGGTTACGTTAAGAAATTTCGCAAAGAAATAGAGTGAAAATGAATCACTTTCCCACATGGATTAGGAGGGCGCAGCACCATGAGTGTTTAATTCATAGTCTTAAAGCTAACACCGTAACATAAGTGCTTTTATCTTCATGCTTAAAGCTAAGACGGGACAGAATTAGCCAGACGCCAGATTTTGTTTAACGTCTTCATTCTATGATAAAAATTATGAAAATGTAACACTAAAACTAGACATACTAAAACAATGTAGAATGCCACAAGATTGGCCAGAGTTTGTTTAAAGTTTTCATTCTATCTTTGATGACTCGTACGGTTCGATTACTTTACGCCCGTGCAGACGTACGGTCGCTTCCATGCATATCGTCCTCTGCCCGTACGGAAGAAGGTAGAGATCTAAGAAAAAAGCGGTAGACAAGCGAACAAACGGTCGAGCGTATCTTCACCTAAAGTTAATCATATCATACTCTTAACACACCTAACAATCCCTATAAATTTCATAAAGGTCCATCAATGACTTTTTGAGTTGTCTTAGTGGTAGACAAAGAGACAGACAAGCTCGACGAAACCATAACCTCGTTGGCGAAGGTAATTATTAAATAAATCTATACAAACGTATACTCATTTGTCTATAATTTAGTGATTAGAGTAGACTTACTTGCAGCCGAGCTAAATATGCGCGAACTTCTTTGTGTTTGCCAAAGCCACCAAGCGATATGTGTGACGAAGCGGATTTTATTCTTCACGCAGATAGCAAGTGACGGCTCAGGTGTGCACCTGCGGCCACTTGCGGTTACCCGCGGCTGAGCTACATGAGAAAACAAGGCCGGAGCACCCAGACCTCCGGCCTTTTTTTATTTTTTGACTCGTCCCTTGAGGGCAAAGCTATGCTTGATGGACCTTTCCCAAAATTCCCACCACTGGCCCCATAAAGCAACCGCTCGTTACTTCGACCAGTAATTGCAATGTAGATTTGTATGACGATCGAGCGCTCTGGCTGATCACAAAGAGCTCACCAGTTAATGTTTCTGGAGAAGTGTAATCAAACATATTTTGCCACGGAGACTAAGAATATTCGTCTATTTCACCCTTCTAATGTATAGCTCACGGAGATAACTCTTTAATTATCGTACCCAAAAGTTACTGCACTATTCCCATTACGAAGAATTTTTCCTTACACCCAAATGTGCTGGGTTGTATGCTTGGGTTTTCTCGGTGGTGCAGGAGTGCCGCACCACGCCGCGCTCTTTGCAACTGGAACATTGAGTTTCATTTCAGGAAATGCTACGCTAATAGCTAGCGAGAAGTGAGCTGAAGCTTCCCAATGAGAAATTGAGGAAAAAGACAGGAGTTTGGTGGGCATGACGCATTAATAAGATAGCAAGCGACAGCTGGCAGATAGCACAGTGTTAATGGCAGTGGCTATGCAGTGAGACGCTCGATGAAAGCAACTAACGTTTCCCGCTTACAGTTCCCGTTACATGTCATGCTATTGCTGGCATGCGCCTGCCATCTCTCAAGTTCTCGCTTCCACGGGTAAAAGAGAACACGAGACGCAGAAAAAATTTACCTGATTAGAATGGGCAAAAACTACCGATCAAGTCTTATGGGCCGAGGGGTAGTTTGGGATGGAGCCTGTCACCCTGGAGTGCGGGTGCAAATCTGCGTCGAATGCTGTCCTTTTGATAATTTTGGGTACACCTAATGTTGGGGCTATTTGTAGTTTCTCTTCAGTTGATGAATTGGGGAATCAGTTCACTTTAGGTAAGGTACGTGTTTTTGATTAGTGGGCCATGAACGTTAATATGTATGCGATGAGAAGCTCAAAGTAGAAATTTAGTTACCCATGACGTACGTTTCGCTGTACCTCAGCTTATTAGGTGGGAGGGTAGAAGATGGTTGAATTTAAAAACGTTAAGAGTTTGCGAAAATTTTGGCATGGAACGCGCAACACCGCAGAAACAGAAACTATTCATTAGACAGCTCAATCGGCTGTAATTATATACGAACTCCCAGAGTTTTTGAGTGAATCCTGAAGCTGTTTTCAATGTTTTTGAGAAAAGAAGAATGTTGTGCTTTTGTCGAAAGGAAGCAGTTGAAGGTCGTAATTGTTGGAACATTCACCCGTTGGGCGTCAATGGCGCAGCTGAAGGAATCTAAATTCTCTGACCCACAAATTTTAAAATTTTTCTTTCAAATCTACTTGTACTGTGCGCCCCAGATTTTGACCTCACAAATTTGGCCTTCTCTTTTGCAGATTTTGACCTCAAACATTTTGCATTGTCCACTGCAGATCTTCACCTCGAACTTTCGCATAGTCCACTGCAGATCTTCACCTCAAAACTTCAACACTATCCATTGCAGATCTTCACCTCGAACCTTTTGCATTGTCTACTGCAGATCATCACCTCAAAACTTTAGCACTATCCACTGCAGATCTTCACCTCGAACCTTTTGCATTGTCCACTGCAGATCATCACCTCAAAACTTTAGCACTATCCACTGCAGATCTTCACCTCGAACTTTCGCATAGTCCACTGCAGATCTTCACCTCAAAACTTTAGCACTATCCACTACAGATCTTCTCCTCGAACTTTTTGCATAGTCCACTGCAGATCTTCACCTCAAACCTTTTGCATTGTCCACTACAGATCATCACCTCAAACCCTGCACATTGTCTACTGCAGATCTTAAAGTCAAATATTTTGTAATGTACGCCTCAACTAGTGACCTAGAAAATCTTGCCTTTGCAGAACGAGGTTTCTTCATACTGTCATCATAGGCTCTGCACATTTAACCCATAATACCAGTAGCTGAACTCCTGGCATGCTGCAGTCACAACCCCAGGATGAGCGGAACTACAACACTGTCACTCGCCACGCGAAAGTAGTACTTCAGTCTCATACAAAAGAACCTTATCTCATAGAAACTAACCTCAATATCTCAAACATAATAGTCAATTATCTCATAGAAAATAACTTCATTATCTCACAGAATGTCAGCGCATATTCTCATCGAAAATAAGCTCATTATCTCATACAAAATAACCTCAGTATCTCATATAAAATAAATGTTTCAAATATCTCAATCGTAACCGGCTTACCTTTACCTTTAAACTCACATTCTCATTGGAGGAATTAAAACCTGCGATTACAGGACTGGAAGAGTCAGGCCTAAGCGGACTACATAATCTGGATGGCTCATCCAACCATGCGTAGCCCCGAGCACGCCGTGTTCCCGTTGGTGGATCTGTACAAGTCGCGCAGGGTCGCCATACAAAAGCTTAACTGCGCGACATACCGACGGCGTGTTGTCGGACGCTGCGCTCATGTCCTGGACACTGTCGCGCTGTGCCAAAGTTAATAATTACTGCCAGGGCACGACAGCAGCTGCTGCTACTGACAACATACGTAGGGTTTTGGCGAACAAGTCAATGCCCACCGTAACAGCCCACGACAGTCATATGCTTAACTTTAGTGAGAAGGTCAGTGCCAACGACAGTCATTTACTTTGGCGAAATGGCCAATACTGACGACAACCAGCAACTTCAGAGAAAAGCCAATGCCTATGATAGCCAATTACTTTTGTGAAGAGGACAATGCCTGCAAGGCCCATTTACTGTAGTCAATAGTTCAATGCCTACGAAACCCATTTTCTTTTCAATAAGTAGACAAAGGCGGACGACAGCCATTTTGTATAGTAAATAAACCAATGTCCACGGCAGCCCTTTACTTACGGCTTGGAATGATTGTATTCTTGCTCGCTGATTATGTTGATGGTTTGTTCATGCCTTCGAGAGTCCATGTAGCAAGGTCGTCCATCACAGAGTTTAACTTCTTGAAAATATTTCATTCAGAGCTGTGTGAGTTTAAGTTCTGTTACCCTAGGTAATCTAACTAGATTAACGTTAACTTTTCGGGATATTCAATGACAGATTTCCGATTCCTAGCTCTGGATTGAGTTGCAAGCGTTACTCGCAAAGCATATCCCTGAAAGTAGCTGAAAGTTTGCAGGATTAAGGTTTTAACTGTCTAAAGTGTAATCGGTAAAGAGAAATCGGTTTCCCATTGACGCCTGAAAATTTATCGATAGTGACGAATTCACGTACGGAATTAATGTCCCGGGCAAATTCAAACCAATTGGATTAAGGTTTTTCAATCTCCATAAGCGAATGGAACTCGCCTTGTCAGTTCTAATGATAATAAGGCCAACACCCTCCGAGCGCATACCTATGGTAAACAGGGGAGTGCAATATTGACGAAAATTCCAGTTGGTCCTGAATGCACTTGAGTTACGAGCTCTAGGTAACATTCGCAACAGCTGCTGTAAATTATTTGTAGATCCTTCCATAACTTTTTGAGTTATATTCTGACAAACAAAACGATAAACAGATCAAAAAAACATAAACGAATGACAAAATCATCGCCAGTATTTCATAATTTATGCATCTTAACCATTCTAACAGCTCCTACAAATTCATAAAGATCCATTCATAACTTTATTAGGTTATATTGCTGAAAAACAACTAAACAGACACAGTAAAACGGAGAATCAAATCCTCATGCAAATTTTGTAATGTGCTCCTTGTAACATTTCCAACATTTCCAGTAAATTTAATTAAATTCCGTTAATAACTTTCTGAGTTATGTTTTTAGGAGACAACGGGTAATCAAACAAACGGTTGACCGATCTTCACCAAAACTTCATCATCTGTTCTTTTTAACATACCTAACAATCCCTGTAAATTTCGTAATTACAAGTCCTTAAGTTTTTAATTGTCTTGATGACAGACAAACAAACAGAGGCACAGACAGATTAACTCCGAAAAAAACTCCTTCATGGAGGTGATAACGCAGATCTGATCAGCAACTCATATCGAAGAAGACTGGAGCCGGTCTCCCCTCCTATATGGTGCTGTTCCAGTGTTCTTTGCTTAATCTCCTCACCCTAGCTTACGTATACCTGAGAGAATCGCTCTAAGTTTCAAAATCTGAGGGACCAGTGATCGGAAAGTTTCAGCTCATTTCTCCATTTATTAGTGTCCTAAATGCCGATAAAGGGTTTATTTATCCATTCATTGGTATCCTCCATGCCTGTAAGAGTTTATTTCTTTGGGAGCAGCTGACATCTCTTCATATCGTCTTTTTACCGGTATCCTATATTGACTGTTCACCATATGCTCGTTATATGCGAAATTTGTTCTTATGCAAATGAACAATTATGACCACTGGTTCTCTTATGCATATGAACAATTATGACCACTGGTTCTCTTATGCATATGAACAATTATGACCACTGGTTCTCTTATGCATATGAACAATTATGACCACTGGTTCTCTTATGCATATGAACAATTATAACCACTGGTTCTATTTATGCTAGAAAATTCGCTCTTACGATTTGCTAGTTGTGTGAGGCGTGGGGCAGTGCCAAAATGCAATATAATAATAATAATAATAATAATAATAATAATAATAATAATAATAATAATAATAATAATAATAATAATACCATTTATTTCTCATCTGGAGACTGCGTCCAACAAGGTTAGGACACAGTATCCTGAGGTTTAGCTATTTTGTCTTCTTTACAGATTTTTCAAAGAAAGTGCTGTAAACTACTATATATTACTGTTGTGTTTAAGTTGTGCTTTCGTGCAGTCTTGTTATGAAAAAGTGCCTAACTTGTCACTAAGGGATAAAAAAAATGGATCGTGGAATGTAACCAGCTTTATATAACATAGATGGATTTGATATGCGAATTCACTTCTTGCAAGGTTTATCGATGCCGTACCACTTGTACACATATATGTAGAATCAGGTGTACTGGATAATAGATTTGCTAGGACAACAGTACTACCGCAGTGCTATTCCCGGCAGAGCAGGGAGCACATGCCTGACAAAGTTCTGACCTGAACGCATTCACGAGCCCATGCTCTGCCTCTGCCACAAACACTGTTATGATTTAACCTATACGGCCAAAGGTAACAGTGCATACCGGCCATAGACGAATAATTAAGTGCAGCTTTGCCTTAGAGATGCTTTAGCAGACAAGACAAGTATTACTGTGTATATATTCTTTCACCGGGTTTAACTTAACAGAGCACCTATATTCTTCCACTATACCTATATATCATATTATTCATATACCCCTATATTTCAGTGAGTATATGACTTTTACATGATCTGCCTTTTATAGAAGTAGGTACTAATAGTCTCATCTGAGCTACCTATCATATTTGCTTTACTTCCAACTTTCACTTTATTTTACTTCCGAAAATAGAGTTCAGCTATGATACTTTAGATTTTATTAAATAAGTCTTACATCGCTGAAATCTCCAATCAAATTTTATTATCGAATTCAGGCAAAGCTCTTACTTATATTAACGCCTTGCTTACAGAAACACGACTCTTGTTAATACCTTTTTTCACATGTTTAATAATTCCTATCGGTCACGCTAACCAGATTATTTACTAATGAAGCAAAAATATATAGCGAAATATTAGACTCGCTGCCGGTATCAATACAGTGTAAATTTGAGAGTAGCACTTACTTAGTCTGGATAATTTTATTTAGCTGATGCGACAGACTCGCATTGTTTATGTATTTAAGTCTAATGCAAAACCTGTCCAGGTGTCTAACCTTTCCTAGTGTGAGGAAAACCACTTTCTAAGCGTTAAATATCCCAAAAGCTACCGTACAAGTACATAATATATATAATATGTAAAGAAACAGAGCGCAGCTTGTTTGCTAACACAAATTTACAATCGTATCAGCAGATACCGTCGGTAACGAACGGGGTAGATATACAGGAATTACACATTAACTCAGTCTAAACTTTCTCAAACCTCGAATGCCACATTAAGGGCTGTAAATCTGGCTACACCAAATACCAGAGAAACTTGCGACCTCTGCCTCAGTCGTGGGACCCGCAGTTGGCCGTCTCGTGAGCTTCATGATGCTCCTAGTCACGATGCTCCAAGGCTGTCAGGAAGCTGCCAGTGATGCGTAGACCAGAACATCCACTTATTAGCTATGTTGTTAGCCTCTGTATGAGCTACGGGGCTCTCGAGCTTTTTTCTTTTACATTATATTTAACTTACTAGCCCATTAACTCTCTGCCGGGCAGGTGACTATTTTCATAGACTGGTGTCGCGAAGTTAAGCCTATTGGGTTTGACTTAATTACAACGAGGAATGGAGTCAGCCGTTTTGAATCGTGTTGCGAGTACTGATTATAATCAGAGAACGTTATAGACTGCTGAAAATTCCACTTAAGGGAGCATGATTAAGGTTTGTAGGTCGCAGAGGCGATCGATTAACAGTTAACGATTGACACTCGATTCAGCTGGTCAAAGCCAGCTCATTCTTCTGAATTTCCGGACGAGTCAAGCATGCTGAGCTTAATTTTATCTCCCTGTCGATGATTCGTATGTTATGGCGGTAGCTTAAAAAAATATTATGATCGGTGAATTTTCTTAAAATAGGCAATTTTGTTCCAGCGAGCCTCTTTAACTATGGAAAAGTTTGATTGGAGAATTCAATGGTAGTTTTCTTCTTCTATATTTTTGGATACGTGGTGACAGGCGTGGACACAAATGACAGTTTTAAATGATGTTAGATGATAAGTATGGGTCGTTGTCAATGCTGAAGGACGTCGCTTAAGCTGTTCTACAAAGCATAAATAATAGAGCTTATCAGAACCGGTGGATGTTCAATTCCGGCCCACTTCCCGGGGCGGGGCCACTTTCAAGATGTGAATGCCCATTTTTATTTTTCAGCACGCCCACCGTACCCAACAGAGAGATTCCCTCAGATATGTAACTCATCTCTTAATTCTAGCTCACTCGTCGCTCGAATATCATTGGCTAGGGATTGAAAACTGAGTCCTCTCAACTTACGATGGAATGATTGATAGCATTTTCGTAACCATGGCAACCTTCTTGGACTGCATTTTCTTATTATGATGCTCGTAAAGCCTGTCCCATGGGAAATACGCACGAGATAGATTCTAGGCCACCGACTGGAAAACAATCCAAGGGTAAACGACTCTGGACTCACATGCGCATTTCCCGCCTTACCTAAGAAGTTTTTCTTGAAACATGAGTAAGTTTTGGCCAACTTAAGTACCTCATGAGCGCTTTGAATATATAGGACGCATTCGATTGGGCACCTTAAAACCTCGAGGCTTGACTTGTTCAAAATTTCAGGCAGATACTCTGGCTTCGACCTATTGATTTGAGTTTCTGGCATGTTGAGCTTTCATCAATTATTGTGCTTAAAACTTCCAGAAACTCACTCTTGCTGCTTACAATTGAGTTCTCAGCCGGCTCAACGTAATCCGGTTGCTTCAAACATTTAAAGCTCGGTTCAAAGTTGCAAAGCCAAAGCGTCTGTCTGAAGTTTCGAACAATTCAGTTATCATCCTCGAAGGTTTAATTTTTTGGCCCAATCGTACACACTCAAACTATAGGCTACACGAATTGGTGTCCGATCATCATAACTGCATTTATTTTGTCGGTGGAAGATTTCTCTTGTTTCACCCTGTATTTAAAGAAAAGTAGTTTTACATTCTCGATATATTGGGCACATTTAATGTACGAAGACACTGAAACCTGCTGTTCTTGACAACCCTAGGAGTAAAATGTAAAAATTAAGTGGGGTCATGATTTGCATATTGGCACTCATACATGGATTCTTCCGTAGTGCTATGCCCGCCCCGTAAAGAGGTTAACAACAAAGTCAACCATAAATTTTTGTAGGACTCACGTTAGTTGAAGTGTAGCTAAACGGGTACAGTGCTCGGTTGATCTCGGATAAATTTTTTATGGAATCATAGTCTCAGTGAGCGACGTACGACTTTCAGCACTTTTTATACTGTAAAAATGCATGTCTTCAACTGCTCACTAACGGATTACAGTAAAGCCTATTGATTGTTGCAAAATAGTAATTTTTCACAGAAAATTTTAAGATGATTTGTGAGAACTGAATTCCTCACCGTTGAAACCCGACAATCTTCTAAAATTATATGCAATTGCGAATGACCGGGGGCGCTGTCTGAAGCTTGCTCTGTGCTGCTCTAGAAAGCAGTTCGGTCATTTTTAAAGCACTGCTATTCCTGCGCAAAACTGGCGTTTAATTAATCTTAACAGTAGAGGATTCCTTAAGACCGTTAATAAAATATGATTCTGCTGATAACTATGATACATTGATACCTAATATGCAGCATCACGTCGTCCTCATTAAGTTTAAAGGCCGGTCTACATGCCAGTCTTTTGAACGTTTTGTATCAGTAAGTTGTCCTATACGGTTTGTAGCGTCGTTTTAAGCGCAACTGCTTGTGTGCCTACCGCAAAGTCTTATTATAAAAATGTTAGCCTTCAAGTCCATTTGTTTAGCTCAGGAAGCAAAGAGCGTAACGGGAGGACTCACGAGAAATTAGCACCAAAAAGTGACGTCATCATCGACGAATCTATGGCTGAGCAGCCTAGGAGTATTTAAACTAAATTAACCAGAAAATTCGTCTTAAATTGTGAAATTCATCTCTAGCGTATAAATAAATTAAGATAATATACACTAATTTGCAGTGCTGGGCACTTGCGGCACCAGTTGCGTCATTGCGTCGACCATTTCATCGTCACTTGTCGAAACGACGCAAAAGTTAAAAATGATGCAATGACGCTGACGCAACTACAGTGATGCAAATAAAATTTTGCGTCATTTTCCCCTTAGAGCCAAGAAAACGTAGTCCTCTATAGGTACAGTTCGCACGACAGAAAAAATGTGGTACTTTTTACTATTACTCACCACTCAAACGCGAAAACTTTACACCACTATATGGTAGATATTGATGTACTGAACACGAATTTCCGAGTGTAGGTCACTATCGCATTTTTTTTTATATAGCATTTTTTTTAAACTCAGCATTACGGAACATCAGTACTCTAGCGCAATTAAGAGGGAACTTTCCAATCAAATTTGCACAGAAAACACTAAATCATCACAGAAACGAGCTATTTTTCTACAACGTTATATTAAAGCTGAAGTCTGTGCATCATCATAAAAAATCATGCAATTGCTCGACCAAATGAAAAA